>LPNX010885166.1:664153-732363 GCA_001517045.1 Pseudotsuga menziesii | reverse complement strand
CTATCCCTCGGGGTTACATATTCAAAACCCTTGATTTGTTTAAAGTTAGCACTGTTTATATTATTTAAAGGTAATATAGATATATATGATAATAACCTGTGTAATAATATTTTGTAGGGTTTTCTCTAGTCATGATTTCATGTATGTTTTATTCTTTAAACCTAAAACTAGAGGAAAGTTAACATTGATAATAACAATATAGTAGAAATAAGACTAACTAAATTAATATTCAAAGAGAAGGAAACACATCATTTAAAGTTAAGGATTATCCTAAGAGTAATGTTCGATCAATAACCATATACAATAACTTCAGCTACCTAAATTACAACTTTCCTTTCTCAGATCAATATAGAATAATTCCATGAAAACTCTGTAGATACTAAGCCTACTTATAAATAAATTACAGATACAAAGTTTAGATCATAGATAAATAACAAACAGTTAGAACCTTGATAATTTTCAAAAGAGGGAAAAACACCCAATGGAGACTGTTCCACCCAACCATCTCTTGAAGCAGCCAATATTACTTGCTTATGACTTGTGAGCCTATTCATTGGACCACTAGGACAATGATCACTAAATAATAGCACACATAGAACTTGCTACAATATAACATTCAGTAGGAGACTTAAATCAACAATTCCATTTTAGCCATCCCCTCATCAAATTCCTTATGTGCTTGACTTTTCAGTTTGTAGTAGTCACAAGGTTCATTCACTTGAAAAAAATAGAATGTAGTGAGCTTCCTGCTCCATTTGATGGTATTTATAAGATTTCCTAGGTATTTGGGTCAGTTTTGGAATTAAATGAGTCGTCTGCTTAGTACCCCCTCTCATGGAACATGACCACAATTTTAGGGATTTTTCTTCCTACAACAGCTAGAAAGTGAAATGCTAGTGCTGCCACTTGTCAACCATCCTTCTACAACTGCTCATTCCTCCTAGTGGGTCAGTGAACACTCATTCAACAGTCTCCTTTCAAGAGGTGTCTCTTCTATTTAATTATTAAAATAAATAATTCTTCAATTATAGTCATCCTTGACCAACTTGGTCATAAAAACTTCACAATAAATTTAACACAATGTTTTCTGAAATAAAAAATATTTATTTTTTAGTTCTAGGTGTGTTACAAATACCGACCCTTAAGTTCAACATCGTCCTTGATGTTGCTTAAGTTTATTTTGATCCTTTCTGGAACAGAGCTGGATGTGCTTGCCGCATATCGCTCTCCAATTCCAAGGTTGTTTCATCTGAACTGAGGTGTTTCCATTGCACCTTTACCTATTCAATGGTGCAATTCTAGAGAAAAATTTCCCTCTTGTTGAGAATACAGTTCGGTTCCACATGAAAATATCTTTCGGGTTCTACCTGAATAAAATTCCAATCGATCACATGAGTAGCATCGTGCACATACTTTTTCAATATGGAAATATGAAATAAATTATGTATTCTAAGATTACGTGGCAAAGCTAACTATATTCCACTGGCCCCACTCTTGCTAATATTTCGAATGGTCCACAATACATGGGTGCTAATTTAGCAAAACTCCCTAGTTTAAAGGAGATCTTTCTGGGTTTTACCTTAATAAATATATGCTCACCTACTCGGAATTCTTTCAGAGTTCTTTTTAGGTCTGCATGACTCTTTTGTCTGTCCTGAGCAGTTTTCAAATTACTTTGTACCTATTTTACTATTAGTTCCAGTTCTTTTAATAAGTCAGGTACTAACATTAATATGTCAACTGGATTACTCCATGTAATAGGAGTATTACATTTCCTACCATATAATATTTCAAAAATACTAAGTTTAGTTGAATCTTGATAATGATTATTATATGCAAATTCAACTAAGTGTAAATAATCTTCCCATTTTTGGGATAGTCTCTAACATACATTTGTAATATGTCTTCTAGTACTTGATTGACTCTTTCTGTTTGTCCATTCGTTTACGGATGATAAGCAGTATTGAAATTCAACTTAGTGTCTAGTCCTTTAAATAAATATTTTCAAAAATTACCAGTAAACTTAGGATCTTTGCCAGAAATTATTACCTTTAGAATCTCGTGCAACCGAAAGATTTATTTCATGAAGATGTCGGCAATGTTAGCAGATTTAAGAGTTGTTTTAACAGGTATAAAGTGTGTTGTTTTTCTTAGTTTGTCCACAACTACCATTATTGAATCATTTTGTTTTTTGTTTTTAGGAAATCGAGTTATAAAATCAAGACTGATGACTTCACATTTCCAATTTGGAATTGGTAGCGGTTGAAAAATACCTTCTCGGTGTTGATGCTCATCTTTAACTTGTTGACATTCTATACACCTAGCTATATATTCAGTGAATTCGTTCTTCATACTAGGCCATAAATATTCTTTTCTCAACATTGTTATCATCTTTTGATACAATGGATGTCCAGAATAAGGACTTTTGTGTACTTCATTTAGAATCAACAATTTAATTTCTAGTATGTTAGGCACATAAAATATGTTTTTATACAACATTAAGCCTTTTTCATTTAAACTGTAATCTGTTTTTATATTTTTAGATTCATTCTAAGCTACTTTTTCTCTTAGATTTTGGTATTCTGTGTCCAGTTTTATCCCCTTTTCCAATTTATCATCTAATTCTATTTTACAACTACTAATGGAAGCTATATAACTCGTTATTGCGTTTCTTCTTAAGGCATCAACCAATTTATTTTATTTTCTTTGATGTGTTTGATTTCAAAATCATATTCACTAAGGAAAGATAACCATCTAGCTTGCCTTACATTCAGATTTTGTTGATTAAACAAATACTTCAAACTTATGTTATCAGACATTAACAATTTTTCTTTACCCATCAGATGATGGCGCCACATTTTTAGACCATGGATTGTGGCAGCCAGCTCTATGTCATAAGTTGCATAATTTCTTTAATGTTTTTTTAACTTCCTTGATTCATAGGTAATTACATGACCTTCTTGTGTCAGTACTCCACCCAAGCCTTCATTGCATGCATCAGTGCATCCAACGAAATATTTGTTTGGATTCGCTATTTTCAGTATGGGTGCAGTAGTTAATATTTCTTTTAATTGATTAAAAATTTCTTCACACTTTTGATCCCAAACAAATATTTTTCCCTGTTTTTGTAATGACGTTATGGGATTCACAATTTTCGAGAACCCTTCTATAAATTTTCTGTAATAACCTGTTATTTCCATGAATGATCGTACATCAATTACATATTTGGGAACATGCCATTCAATTATTGCTTTCATCTTATCCCAGTCTAATGATATCCCTTCCTCGTATATCACATGCCCTAAATACTGTATCTTATCTTTATAAAATTTGCATTTACTGAATTTAACATACAGTTATGTTCTCTTAAAACCTATAGTATTATCTATAAGTGTTCATCATGTTCTTCTTTCATTTTTGAATAAATTAATATGCCATCTATGAATATGAATACAAACGTATCTAAGTATTTGCTTAAGACATTGTTGATTAAGAACATAAAAGTTGTTGGAGCATTTGTTAGTCCAAATGGCATAACCATGAACTCATAGTGCCACTGTATATAGCTCTGAAAGTGGTCTTAAAAATATCTTCATATTTATCACTGACTTATTAATATCCATATTTCAAGTCTATTTTTGAAAATATCGTTGCTCCGCGTATTTGATCAAACACATCATCGACGCAGGGCAGAGTATATATATTTTTAATTGTCATTTTGTTCAGTTGAAGGTAGTCTATACATAGACGTAATGTACTGTCTTTCTTTTTAACAAATAAGATAGGTGCTCCCCACAGAGATACACTTGGTCTTACATAATTTTTGTCTATTACTTATTGCAATTGCAATTTTGATTTGTTTAGTTCTAAAATGTTTATTCTATAAGGATCCTTTGAATTAGGTACAACTCTTGGTACTAATTCGATCGTAAAATTTAGATCTCTCTTTGGAGGTAATCCTCAAATTTCTTCCGGGAAAACATTCAAAAAATCTTGTAGGATTGGAATATCATCGAATTTTAGCTTATCTTCTTTATCCATTTGTTCATTATTTATTACATGTATAGTAAAGACTTTACAACCTTTTCGTACTTCCTTTTTCATCTGTAAGGATAAGATTTGTCTAACAATAATTTTCCTAGGTATTCCTTTGACTGTAATCCTTTCTCCCTTATCATTTAAACTAGAAACAACCATATTAATAAGGTTAATATGTTTGGAATACGCCGAGAGGAATATATCACCAGTGAAGTTAATTTAATAGTTGTATCATGATTAGAGTTAACCTAATAGTTAATCTAATAGTTATCCAATATAATTGCTATTAGAGTTAAAGTTAAGATAATAGTTGTAGAATCATTGGATTTAAACGTTCAATTAAAATTTGTGATTGGAGTTGAAGTTAAGTTAAAGTTGTATCATCATTGGACTAAACCTAATAGTTATAAATTTTTTTCCTAAAGAATGTGTCAATTACTTGTATCTAACAGTTAATCTAACATAAAAACCACTTAAGTTGTGGTTGTTAAGCTCATAGTTGTATCATCATGTTGGAGTTAAGCTAGCAGTTGTATTTAATAGTTAATTTAAAGTTAATATAAATCTATTGTAGTTAATAAAAGAGCTTCGAGTTATCCCGACTTCTAACTTCCAAATGGAGTTGGACTAAGCCTTATGCACATTAACTGGAGTCCCAATTGGTAAGTGGAGTTCGAGTGTAACATCAGTTGCACATTACCATGCCACTAAGTGTAGTTATCACATAATTTAAGAGGAATTTATTAGGAGTTTAGAGGATTTTATTAGGAATTATACTATCACATGAGCTGCACTTTACTTCAACTCCCAACTGTAAAATGTAGTTTGACTAATTGACTCAAACTCGAGGTGCTAGATGGAGTTCAAATGTCACATGGATTACACATTACCATGTCATTAAGTTCAATTATCACATGAGCTATTTTTTATTTTTTATAATTGTTTATAAGGATTTCAAATGATTAATAGTTAATTTAAAAGTTAATATAAATCTATTGTGGTTAATAAAAGAGCTCTGAGTTATCCTGACTAAGCCTTATGCACATTAACTAAAATCCCAGTTGGTAGGTGGAGTTCTAGTGTCACATGAGTTGCACAACACCATGCTACTAAATGTAGTTATCACATGAGTTCATAGGAATTTATTAGGAGTTTGAACTATTTTATTAGGAGTTCGACTCTTACATGACTGCACATTATCTAGACTCCTAGATGCCAAATGCAGTTGGACTAAGCCGTAAGTAATTAGAGTTGAAGTTAAGCTAATAGTTGTAGAATCATTGGAGTTAAGCTAATAGTTGTATCTAATAGTTAAGCTAATATAAATCTATTGTAGTTAATAAAAGAGCTATGAGTTATCATGACTTCTAGCTTCCAAATGGAGTTCGACTAAGCCTTATGCACATTAAGTGGAATCCAAATTGGTAGTTGGTGTTCGAGTGTCACATGAGTTGCAAAATACCATGCCACTAAGTGCAGTTATCACACGAGTTCAGAGGAATTTATTAAGAGTTCGAACTATTTTATTTGGAGTTCGACTCTTACATGCCTGCACATTAGCCAGATTCCTAGATGCCAAATGCACTTGGAATAAGCCGTAAGTAATTAGAGTTGTAGTTAAGCTAATAGTTGTAGAATAATTGGAGTTAACATAATAGTTGCATATAATAGTTAAGCTAATAGTTATCCAATATAACTTTGATTAGAGTTGAAGTTAAGCTAATAGTTATCCAATATAACTTTGATTAGAGTTGAAGTTAAGCTAATAGTTCTAGACACATTTGTGTTAAGCTAATAGTTGTACCTAATAATCCATGGAGTTAAGTTAGTAGTTGTATCTAATAATATAATAGTTGAAGATTAATTTTAATTTTTACAAATATCACTAACTCTACTTATCACATGTTAATTAAATTATTTTTTATTTTTTTGAAATTATTAATTATTAATTTAGGACGACACTCATATAATCAATCTGGATAGTACACTTGTCTCATTCTCATTTAATCTTGGAAGACTACCATAGAATCAATTTGGACAGTAAACTTGTCTCATTCTCGTTGGTAGATGAAAAAACATAGATGGTAGTCCACTCCAAAATTCTAACATATATACGCCTATCGATGTAACAAGTAAATGTTTTCTGAAAACAATTTTAAATTACTTGATGTTTTTCCAGCCAATCCATACCTCTTAAAACGTCATAAGATCCTAACGGTAAAACATTTAACTTAACTTGAGTTCTGAACTGACTCATAAAAAAATCATAGTTTTCAACATAATTAACTACTTTCCTTTTAGTCCCTGTAGCTAACTGGACTAGCCAATACTTTTCAAACTTTTTCACAGATAATAAAAACAAACTGGTTTTGTATCATACCTTGTACTTCCACAATGGATGTTTGATGGTCATCCTGTCGATTCTGCAAGGTTGCATTTATTCTGGGCATTTCATTTGCTACATCTCCAACTGTCTCCTCTTCCTGAATGGTATGCACATTGCTGAAGTTCCCCTTCATGTTTGGACAATACTTGGCATAATGTGGTCCTTGGCATTCCCATCAATTTACAGGTTCCTTATGTTCCTTATTTTTAACATAATTGTTAGGCATGTCTCTGCCTTTTGGTGCTGTAGTATTTGACTGTGTTTTACTTTTAAAATCTATTCCTTGATAATTATTCTTAGAGAAATTCCAAGAATTATTTTCAATTTTTTTATTAGACTTAAAACCTTTTCTCTTTTGGTCAAAGTTACTTGTTCTCTTATTCTTCTAGTTAGGTATGCTTTCTCTCTTTTACTCTGTTCGTAATAGAAGTCAACTTTTTTCATTTCCTCTTCAAGAGTATTTGGATTATCAAACTCAATTTTGTCGTTGAATCTAGTGGGTAGATAGCTTAAAAATCTTTGTATTTTTGGCTTTTCGTCAATTATATATGGTACATATCTTAATAAAATTAGAATTATGCTACTTAACTCTTTCATTGACATTGATCCCAGTTTTAGTTCATACAATTCTTTAGCTCTTTCTTCATAATACTATTCATATAAAAACTTCCTTTTAAAGTACCTTTTAAAGACTCTCCAGGTTAAATACTTCTCCTTAAGGATTTTGACTCTTTTTATGTCCTGCCACCAGATGTCATCTTTTCTGGTTAGGTTGTAGATAGCCATCGTGGATTTCAGTCTATACAAGTAGTTATAAATATGGAAGTACTTCTTCATTCCCTATGACCAAGCCTCAGCTTCTTCACCCTTTTTTACTTCCCTATTAAACATGGTAGGTTTTATCTTTTTAAATTCTTTTGATATTTCTTCATAAGGTTTATACTTCTTTTTGCTAGGTTTATGGTCGCTTTCACTACTTTCACTTGTGTATTTATACCTTCCTCTATGCGACCTTGCGTTAACTTCTGAAGAAGATTCACTATCAGAATATTTTACTTTTTTACCCTTGTGTTTGTATGATACTGTTTCAGAATTAGTTTCATATACATTTCTTTTATATTTTCCTCTGTTGTGTATTTTGTCTAGCAAAATATGATTTAGTTCCAAAATTATTTCATTATCTATTTTTACAACTTGTAGTTAATACTCTAACTCTTTCTTGGTTTGCAGTAACTCTGAGGGTTTATTATTTAGTTCCACATAAATGTTGTCTCGATTATTGTGATGGGATCCATTTTCAGCAGATGCTTCAACACCTTCCATTTTCCTCCAATTTTTTTATATATTTATGTATAGAACTAAATTTAAAACATGATCAATATAATTTGTTTCTTTTTTATATGCGAGTGAGCCAATTAGGCCTAGTGTTTGGAAACTCGCTCTGATACCACATGTAACATCTCTTAAAATTCATAATTTTTCTTTTGAAATAGTCTTAATTGCAGTTGTAACAATATTTAACATGGTTACGACAAACTTTCAAGTTTAGTCTTGAAATTATTTAACCATGTGATCTTTAGTTTTTATGTTTAAAGTCGTTTTAATTATCATACATAATTTTTTATATTGCGACACTACTTTGTTTCATGATATGCTACCTTTATTTACTGGTAGTTGTACTTTGTTGGTTTATGTTCTAGTTCTTCTTGTCTTAAATGTTATGTCGAAAATACTTGAATTGGTGTCGAGTTATGAACACTAAGCATAATATTTATTCTTTACTTGTCAATTACTCTCTTGATTGTTTGTTAAACTGCTCGATGAGCTCAAGGGTTGGGTTAAGGTCTTGCTTAGCTTGAGAGCTAACGCATAGACCTTTTGTTTGAAACATGTAGGTACCCTATGAAGGTGATTTATTTCCTTTCTAAGCCACAATCAAGGACCTAACATGAAAAAAGGTAAAGGGATTCCCTACGAAACCCAAGAGAATTCAAAATCTAAGTTATAACAAGCATAAGGTTAACATAACAAAGTAAAGGAATGCAAGGTTGAAATAGTGTTTAAGGTTTTTAACCTTAACTAAAATTACGAAACCAAGGTTTGAAGCACAAAGGAGTTAAGTGTTACAAAGTTTATTATTTTTAATTTAATGTGGCCATATGTTGGCCACATGATGGCATAAATGCTCCAGCTGGGAGGCATTTATGTCCCATCGCTAAACCCTAAGGTTTACCTTACCTTGTTCTCCTTTTTCGCATCGTATTGTTGCTTCATGTCAGTGTGAGAGCCATGGCTTCTTGACATGCACAATTGGATTTTGAGATGGCTCTGAATCGTTTCATACATTGTAAAGAAATGTCTCCACCTTGGCTTTGAAATTGTTAGCGGGTGAATACTTTCTCTGTGTAAATTAACTCAAGCTACCAACTAATGGGAAGACTCCTTCACCATTAACGTTTATAGGTAAAAAAAAATTGAAATGGTTTTCATTTCCAATTTCGTGGTTTCCTTTTTGAACTACGTTTTAACACTGACCTCTGTGTGTGTTCAAATACGGTTCTTCAATTATGTCAAACAAGTTTCTTCAATTATGGTTGTGGCAGAGGAGTGTGGTTGCTCTTCAAGCAACAAAGCATACCTGTATTTGGTAATACTTGTACCTGAACCTTTTTTCTCATTGTGGCATCGTAGCTACGGGGTAATGTGGCTTTGCGTGATGGAAAATCCATTTTTGCATTTTTTTCTTGGCATGAAAGTGGTAAATACTCCTTGGTAGCTATGAGGCGTTTATACTTTGTAACTATGAAGACTCATGGAGTCGACACGACTGTGCAATAAAAGCTTTACTTGAAGTTGTGACAATATTTAAAGTTTTGATTCGGGGAGTACTGTACAGTTCTCCAAATGTAAATATTTACTTTCTTATTAAGAAACCTGTGAGGGATTTTGTTGATGTAAATCATGTTTAGCAGTTTGGTATCTTTATTTAAATTATAAATACTATTTTGGTCGTGAGTCCCTTAGTTAGACTTTGTTTTTATTTGGGGAAAGGCCATGAGGCCACTATCAAGTTGAAAAGGATGTTACTATTTTTATAGTGATTATTAAGCCATAAGGCTATGTGATTTCTTTTGTGTGTTTTAGAATTGCAACTAATAATACCTAAACGACCTTCAGCCTCCAACTAGAGCCGTGGCCTATCGATAATCTCGATTTGGTATTTTTTTTAATTGAAATAAAATATTGTAATGTAGCTCTACTTTAGCTAATCGAAATCCTTATCAAGATTCGATCTCTACACCTGGTTATTTACTAGTTTACTCTTGATGCTTAGATTGTAATAACCGTAGCCAGGGTTTTTACTGTTATTTTACATTAAGGGGAATTAATATTATAATGTTGTAGGTTTATAACAAGAAAATGCAACCTGCTTATAACTATATTTAGTTTTCCTCTGCTGAAGTAAATATTTGCAAAGGGTTTAGCAAAAGAGCACTCAGTCGATTACCATTGACAGGATTCGACCTGGGGACCCTATTAATTTTAATTTTTAAAATGATTTAATTTATAATAAGTTACAGTTGATGTTTTTGGGTTGTAAGGCCAGAGTATACTAGCTCTGTCGNATATATATATATATATCCCATATCTCTGAGGGTTACACATTCGAAACCCTTTATTTGTTTAAAGTTAGCACTGTTTAGATTATTTAAAGGTAATGTAGATATATATGATAATAGCCTCTGTAATAATGTTTTGTAGGGTTTTCTCTAGTCATGATTCGATGTTTGTTTATTCTTTAAACCTAAAAATAGCGGAAAGTTAGCATTGATAATAACAATATAGTATAAATAATACTAACTAAACTGATATTCAAAGAGAAGGAAAAACACCATTTAAAGTTAAGGATTATCCTAACAGTAAAGTTCGATCAATAACCATATACGATAACTTCAAAGACCTAAATTACAACTTTCCTTTCTCAGATCAATATACAACAATTCCATTAAAACTATGTAGATACTAATCCTACTTATAAACAAATTACAGATATAAAGTTTAGATCATAGATAAATATCAAATAATTAGAACCTAGATAATTTGCAGAAGGGGGACAAACACCCAAAGGATATTATTCCACCCAACCGTCTCCTGAAGCAGTCAAGATTAATTGCTTAGGACCCCCGATCTTATTCACTGAACCACTATGACGAAGATCACTAGATAATAGCACACACAAAACTTGTTGCAATATAACACTCAATATCAGACTTAACAATTCCACTTTAGTTATCCTCTCATCAAATACCTTGTGTGTCTGAATTTTCAGTTTGTAGTAGTCACAAGGTTCATTCACTTGAAAAAAATAGAATGTAGTGAGCTTCCTGCTCCATGTGATGGTATTTATAGTATTTCCTAGGTCTTTGGGTCAGTTTTGGAATTAAATGAGACACCTTCTTAGTTCCCCCTCTCAGGGAACATGACCATAATTTTAGGGATTTTTCTTCCTGCAACAACTAGAATGTGAAATTTCAGTGTCGTCACTTGTCAACTAGCCTTCTACAACTGCTCAATCCTCCTAGTGGGTCAATGAACACTCATTCAATAGTCTCCTTTGGATAGGTGTCTCTTCTATTTAAATATTAAAATAAATAATTCTTCAATTACAGTCATCCTTGATCAACTTGGTCATAAAAAATTTACAATAAATTTAACATAATGTTTTCTGAAATAAATAAAAATATTTATTTTTCAGTTCTAGGTGTGTTACAGTTTTAAAAGAAGTCACCCTTGGATTAACTTTATTTGGAATTTTATTCATGTATATCCTTCAATATTAGTTTGTTTAAATTGGAATAAGCCGAAGGACCTCACAGAGTGTCCATCCTATCAAAATTATTGGTAGGCATCTTTTACAAGAATCCCAATCTTTTTCCTATCCTTATTTACAACTTTACTCCAATGAAAACACAAGAAGATACTACAACAGACCAGCTGAAAATTTGAAATCCTTTAGAGGATCAGGTCACAACATGAGCACATAACATAGGATAGGAGAAATTGTGATCAAAGAAATATAATATTAGGAAGTGCAGTTGTATCCCATAATCAATAATCATTTAGTTCCACTGACCTACATTTTGCAACAAACCCAGTTTCTATGTGATGATTTTAGGAAAAAAGGCAATTTTTTATTTATTTACCTTGTCTCAAAATAACAAAATATGTTAGTCTCAATGAGTATTTATGATCATATGTAAGTAAATTTAAATAGACAACCATTTCTTTGTTACTTTGGGTGTGGTGAATAATATGAGGTTTATGCTATCCAATCCATCAATATAGTAGAGTAAAGAAATATGAGCAACCAACCTTCACATGTCTTTTATTACACACCAATTTCTTTTAATGGGGACCATTTCTTATCTAAACACCATGCTCTTACTTCATTATTTTTAACTATTAATCTACTAGTCTATGAATCACATGGGGACATCAACATTGTTAGGATTATTAAGCCTCCATTGACCATACTTTCTATTTAGATTTTTTATCCTAACTTAGGAACCTTAATAATTATTTGGGTCCATTAATACCATTGGGTCCACTTGGCCTAATGGGGCCACATGTACCGGTTACTAGAGTGTGGGGAACAATGGTAGACGTTAACTTCCACTTCTTGCATGTGCATGCATCCATTTGGACACCTCCTAGACCAATCCATACATTTTAGGATCCACTGGGAGTCTCGCCAACAACCTCCATCAATTAGTTGGAGTTGGAACTATTCAGTCTTAGTTAGCTTCTAGTTACTTTCAGTTAGCTAGCACTATTTATGCATGGCTAATACATGGATGCATGTGGAGTAGGTGCATTTTCCCACATACCACGCTCAATTGCACTGAGTTAACTGGATATTATTTATTGTATGAGTTGTTTGGACATCTGGGAGTTGATCTATTGAACTCCGATATTGATTGAGACACCATGAGTTAGGTAGTCAGTTAGGTATAGTCATATCCAATTGGTATATTCAAATTGCTCCCTAATCGACATAAGTCGACTTGAACGAAGACCGACTTAAGTCGATCAGCCGACTAAATTGATGGGCCGACTTAGTCGGTCAGCCGACTAAGTCGGTCAGCCGACTAACTAGAAAGATTAGTCGGCTAACTAACAGTCGTGTCGGTTCACTGAACCAATAGGTAGTTATTTTGTAACTGTTTGTAACTTGTATATATTAGGCTGTTGAGCCAAGCAAGAACTCAGTTCAGTTCTCTACCTTGTATGAACTCATTACATTAATATAATCTATTTTCCTATCTATTCTTGTCTCTTGTATCTGATTTATAGTTATGTTTTAGTATGTATTATTGGTCACCTTATGTGATCTGTGAGATTACAACATTGGTTCCGTTGCCGGTAGTACATGTCTAAAATATATGCTCACATATGATACCAGAGCAGGAGATCAAGGACTGGTGGGACCATAAAGTTGTGAACTACTTGCAAAATTACGCAAGACGAAACAGATTAACAGTCGCTGAAGCTAGAGCCAGATTTTTCATAGATACACATGAAAAATTCGTCGAGTCTGTGCCACAACTATTGAAGTAGCTTCTGGATGAGAAGACCGGAAGCGACTAGAACAATAGTTGCTATATAAACTGTTCCGAGGGGGACGAACAAATCTGTCGGAGTGGTTTGAGAAAATCGCCGACGACTTCTGTGAGGAGTAAGCAGTTGAAGACCAAACGTCGGTAGAAACTGTCAAAGTGAAATTATACACAGATTTCATCGAACAATTATTGTGCTCCTTGCCGACCTTGCTGTTCAAATTCTTGATAGAGAACGGAGCAGGCCACATCGTCGAACCTAGACCACCACTGTGCGAACAACCACAAAATACCAACTGGGCGGAAAAGCAGAGGAAGTGGGAGAAATTTATTGCAGAAAGGAAGTGGGAATACTTCCTGAGCAAGTGATTCAAACTATCCAGGATTTATAAAAAGCATCGGGTAGGCTATGGGGGGGTAGCTGGTCTTGTGTCGAAAGTAGAGTATAGTGGATCCTAGTCGACCTAAGGAGGATAGACGTCACCAGTGATGAAAAGTCGACCGTAGAAGACTTGAAGAAAATAGTACTGTACGGAAGTATGTCGGACATTTAGAAACAAGAAAGGGACAAAAGACAGCAAAGAAGGGAAGCGAGACGTGAAAGAGCTGATGGGACGCGTAGAGAACAGAACCCTAGGGAGACTGACTATGAAAAGAATCTGCCAGAGTCGGGTTATGACCGACAGGAAGAGGGCATAGAAAAAGAGGTGTCCCCTACGGAGGAAGAAGTATGGATAGAGCAACCAGAAGCTCTCCAATTAACAGCTCCCGGTGAAGGAACGATCCTTTCCCCATTAAATCCACATACTAGAATACAGACTATTGTCGAAGACGACCTCCGACTAAGAGCTGGTGACTATAGTATTTGGAGTCGACTAGGCCATGATACGTACACCAGATGACATCTTGTCATACGTCGACCATTCGAAGGGAACTGGGTGACAATTCAAGCGGCACCCTCCCTCCGAAGTATCCACTTGCTCTTACTGACATAGGAAGGAGCACCCCCCTCCACCAAGTACAACTTTTGAAGGAATTGAACACGTAGCCATGCACACACAAAGTTTCAGTGGACCATCGACAGTATAAATCCACAACAACCCACTGTACGTCGAAGAAGACTCGACCACTAACGGCAGCACCAGTTCCTTCAACCAAAATTCCGCATGAGCGACTACATCAACAATCCCACCACTTTCACCACCACCCACACCTCCGACCCTACCAAATTCTGAGAGCAGTGAAAGTGACTCAGACATGGGTCACGAAACCGCTCACATTCCTCTCTACGAGGGGGATGAAGACCCTAGACGACATTGGTTCGTCTGTGAAACGATCTGGGATGCAAACTAGGTGAAGGATGAAGACCGACAGATGGCTCAGTTCGCAGGAGCCTTACGGAAAAGGGCCCTGACCTGGTACATGACCTTTTAAGAAAGGCAACCCAGAGCAACGAAAGCTGAGATTAAAGCACAGTTCTTATCCTTTTTCAAGACCCCAGACGCTAAGCACCTGGCCGCCAAAAATCTCAAGACAACGCAACAAAAGCCAGGGGAGACCGTCCACGATTATGACAAACGCTAGAAGGACCTATTGAGCCAATTATATTATTTTATTGATGAGAAACTACTAATTCAATGGTTCCTTGCAGGATTATCACAAAAAGTACATCGACACATCAGTCTGGAAACGTTCAAGACATATGAAGATGTGCTGACCAAAGATCTGCAGGTGGAAATGGACGAAGACATACTTGCCTATCCAATGGAATACAGGATAGAAGAACAGCTCGAGAACGTATAGAAGTCCTTGAAAGAACTGACCCTCAAAAATCAAGACATCTGCTGTACTAAATGTTCGACGACCGGACACTCGAAAGATAATTGTCAACACAAATACAGCCGATAAGACGTCCGCTTTGTGCAAACTAAAGAATTTTGCGACATTTTCCAGGAGGCCAGAGATCATTCTATGAAAGATTGTCCGTTTAACATGAAGAACGCAAAAGCTTCCTGGTGCGCCATCTGTGAGACAAAAAGTCACATTATGGCTGACTATCAATTAAACCTGAAAAATAGACAGAACTATCAGGCGGTCTACCAGACGAATGCAGTGGTGCAAAGCAATGAGCAAACTAATACCAATGACCAGAACGGGAAATGATACGAAGGCCGACGATATGAGCACCGGTACGACAATCGACGACAAGGGTTTGGCGGAAGAGGTCGATTCGTCGGGAATCGCAACATACAACTGCGTCGATCTACCCAGTGCTTCATCTGCTATAAAGAAGGGCACCGATGTGCAGACTGTCCATACAAGGACAGAACTAACATTAAATTCTGTACACATTGTGGAGTAGGCGATCACTCTCTGGAGGATTGTCCTACCATGTTAGAAAAAATCAATAATAAGAAAAATGTTAATGTCTTGTCTTGTGTACAAAAGCATGATGTATTAACTACTAAAAATTTGCATATTGTCACTCACCAAGGCAAAAAAACAGGGCCTGATAACCCCCAAATTAGTAAAATTAAAAACAAAAATGGTTATCCAGATCCTCTGAAGGAAAAACAAACCTATCAAGAATCCACCCACATATTTCAAGACATTGCACAGCAAGAAGACATTATTACCAGTCGACTTAGCACGACACAACAATTAACTCATCTCATTCAAACAGACAAATCCGTCACCCAGTTCATTGATTTATTACATGAAATAAAAAGCACTAACTTTGGAAAACAAACTAAGAACATTTGTAGCCTCAATCAAAAAGACAAAAATGATGTCAACCCACTTATCGACCTGGAAATCGAAGGTTATCACATCCGACAAGTAGTACTCGATTTCGGGTCTCAGGTAAATATCATGACCAGGGATACATGGGAAAAGATGGGCCAACCTCGACTCTATGAGTCAAGCATTTACCTAAAAATCGTCGACCAAGGCCTCATTGAACCCATTGGAGTTTGGAAAGATGTCGACACGACCATCAAAGGAATCTCGACTAAGGTTGATTTCAAAATTATCGACCCAAAAGAGGGCTCTAGCTCCTTTCCCGTGCTAGTTGGCCAACCTTGGGGACGAAAGATGAAAGCCTCCATATCCTTAGACAAAGAACAAATTAAGTTAAAAGGAAATGGTCAAAAAGTCATTGTACCCATTAATCCTTCCCAAGGAGCACCTTGGACCGAACCGATTGATGAGGAAGTCGATGCCAGACAGCTTTACCAGATCCATAACAATATAGACTATATTGACCCAAACATCTATGGGGAGCTTCACTTAGGTAACCAAGACTCAATTGGATATAATTCAGATGCTGAATTATATGACTGGGAAATGGAAAATTATGAAACACAAGCAAGAGGGTGCTAGACTATACAAAAAGTACAGAAAAAACCCACCCGACAGTGCTTCATTGTATCAATTATCCCCAAAGTCTTTGAAAACAAAATAAGGGAACGACCTACATTACATCCAACCAACTCACATAATACCCAACTGCCCAGGTATAAGGAAAGAGAATCCCCAATTATGCATCTTGAACAAGTATCTAAAAATATTGGAGAACATGGTAGACTTCAAAGCTTAGCGGAAACATTTACAGGTCAAGTAGCTAGATGGTGGAACACCCATCAGAAAAAATTGCAGACCTGGACAACTGCTTCAACTTTCTTTGTCGAACGATTTGGTGGAAAAAAGTTAACCCAGGAAGCTCAAATCCCTATCTTTGTCCAAGGCCAAGACCCAGAAGAACACATCAAGCTTTGTGAAAAGGAGTGGAGACGGCTTGGATACAAAGATGAGCGAGCCTGGCCACATTTTTTCCCTTCAACCCTAGCTGAATTGCCTAATAAATGGTATAAGATGGAGGAAGCTAGAGGATAAACCTTCTTTTGGCATGAACTTAAAGAAAATTTTATTAAGGACTTCCAGTTTATTCCTCAAAACGAAAAATTGGCTGGGACAGCACACCAAATCAAACAGTTTCTTCAACCGACAGAAAAACAACCTGTCCAAGACCATCGACAAATCAGGGACTGTAACAAGATACAAGCTGACTCAAAATCCCTGTCGACACGTTTACACCTAGAAAATGAACACACAGAAGGTAAGAGCTTTAGATGGAAGACCGACCACATTGAAACAACCAAACCAATCTACTCAATCCTGAAAGTCGAGACCACCGACAAACCAGACCTTGACAGAATGACTGCAGCCAACTTTCCGGCTTCATTTTCACAATTCAAAGAAGGAAGTCAGCCGATCAATGAAGCTAAAGCACCAGAGTGGCTGGATGCCAAAGTGAAAACTAAGGAGGTCGACATTTCAAACAACGACCGTCCAAAAATAGCTAAGATTGGTGACTACTGGAATGAACACCAAACCACCGAAATCATAAACTTACTTAGAGAATTCCAAGATGTCTTTGCAAGGGACTATAAAGACTTAAAAGGGTTAGTACAAGAAATGGGAGAAATGAAAATAGATACTAAACCTGATGTCCGACTTGTCAAGAAACAACCTTACAAACTAGCTCATAAGTACAAGGAGATAGTTAAGAAGAAAATAGACAACATGTTAGCAGCAAGGATCATTTACCCTATCGACCAGTTGGAATGGGCAAGTCCCATGGTCGTACAGCCCAAGAAACATGACCCGACCTGGTTAAGAATTTGTGTCGACTTTAGGGAGCTCAACAAAGTCACACTCACAAATCCATTCCCCACCCCCAATGCTGATGAAATCCTGAATGAAGTTGCAGGCCATGAATGTTATTCATTTATAGATTCGGGATATAATCAAGTACCCATAGCAAAAGAGGATCAAAAGAAAACAACATTTGTATGTGAATTTGGGTCATTTGCCTACAGAGTTATGCCATTTAGGCTGAAGAATGCACCTGCAGTATTCTCTCGAATTGTTGTCAAAACATTCCAAGAGTATATCTATAAGACCATGGCAGTATACTTCGACGACTGGACTATATATTCCACCCTAAAGGATCACTGCACATGGCTCCGACTTATGCTGGAGAGATGTCGATAGATCCAACTCTCCCTAAATATTAAGAAATGTACTTTTGTGACTCCCATAGGCATACTCTTAGGGCATATTTTCTGCAAAGACGGTATAAAGGTCGACTTTGCCAAAATAAAAATCATCCTCGACCTAAAACCCCCCAATAAACCTTAAACAGGTTCGGGTGTTATTGGGCCATACAGGATACTATAGGAAATTCATCAAACACTATTCAGATATGACTTACCCTCTGGAGGAACTGCTAAAAGAAGATCAGGAGTTTACATAGACAGAAGAATGCCAAATATCCTTCGACAAATTGAAAAGAAAATTGGTCAAAGCTCCCATACTTAAATTTCCAAACTGGTCGACCAAATTTCATGTGCATATTGATGCATCAGGCATCGTAATTGGAGCCATCCTTAATCAACCAGAGGAGGATGGGATGGATTACCCTATAGTATACAACAGTCGAAAATTAAATAAAACTGAAAGGAACTACTCGACCACTGAACGAGAAGCCCTAGGTATGGTCTTTGCTCTCCAAAAGTATCGACATTACCTATTGGCCAACCCTTTCATATTTTATACTGATCATCAAGCTTTGAAGTACCTTGTTAATAAACCCCTTCATCATGGAAGAATTTGTTGATGGTTACTTCTTTTTCAAGAATTTGAGTTTGAAGTGGTGTTTAGACCAGGAAAGCTAAATTTCGGACCCAACCACCTATCACGTATCGACACAGGGGAGGAACCGACCGGAATCGATGATGACTTGCCGGATGCACATCTATTTTGCATAGAAGCAGTACCCAAAGAACTAGAAGAAATCGCTCAGTTCTTAGAGACAGGTCAGGCACCCGAAGGTCTGAACACCAAGAAGAAACAAATCTTAGCTATGAAGGCTGCACCCTACAGCCTCATCAATGGATTTTTGTACAAAATGGGGTTAGACGACATTCTTAGACGTTGTGTACTCGACCATGAGAGAGAAAAAATCATGCATGAAGCACACTATGGACCTGCAGGAGGACATTTTCAAGTGGATACAACTGCAAGAAAAATCCAACAGTCGGGCTTATGGTGGCTGACAATCCACAAAGATTGCAAAAACTTTGTTAGTCGATGTGATAGATGTCAACGACTTGGTCGACCTCTGTCGAGCACAGAAATTCCCTTGATATCTGTAAACCCTAGTCTCACATTCGAAATTTGGGCTATAGACTTCATAGGACCTTTTCCTATCCCAGCCAAATGCTTAGGTGCAAGATATATTATCATGGCAGTGGAATATGTCACCAAATGGGCAGAAGTTGAACCCATCGACACATGTTCAAGTGAGGTAGCTGCTAAGTTTATCTACGAAAACATTATCACTAGATTTGGATGCCCACTCACATTGATTAGCGACCAAGGATCACACTTTATCAACAAAACCATCAAAAAATTGACCGACCAGTTTCACATTGACCACCGACAAAGCACTTCATATCACCCTCAGTCGAACGGCGCAATTGAAGCTTTTAACAAAACACTAACAAAAGGGTTAACCAAAATATGCAATACCGACAAAGATGACTGGGATGAGAAAATCCCTGCGGTTCTCTGGGCATATAGGACAGCATATAAGCGGTCGACCGATCAAACCCCCTTCCGACTAGTCTACGGGAAAGAAGCAGTCGTCCCCCTACATTTCCGACAGCAGACACCTATTATTGCACAGATACTACATGTCGATGTCAATCAGGCAAGATAGGACCGACTATTTCAACTCAGTAAGCTAGAAGAACATAGAATCATGGCTATCCAGCATCAGGAAATTCACAAACAACAACAGAAAGCCAGGCATGACCGTAACATCAAAAACAAAAACCTGTCGGTCAGCGACCTTGCTTTACTTTATAATAGTCGAGTCAAAGGAAACCCAAGAAATTACACACAGAATGGATGGGACCTTACGTTGTCGAAGAAATACATCCCAATGGTTCAGTCTGACTGAAGACGTTACAGGGCCTAGTATTCCGGAAGCTCGTTAATGGAGACTGACTCAAACGTTACAGAAACTGAAAAAAAAAAAAAAAATCAACTAATGACCTTAACCATCAATCAAACCCCATAAAACGATAGAAAAATTCCAAAACCAAATAATACATCCGACCCAACAAGCCATGACAACAACTCACTACTTCGACAACTGACATCACCACCATCGACCATCTTCACCGACCAGTCAGGCCGACCATTTTCACCAACGACACCAACCATTGAATTCAAAAGTCCCATCACGCATTGATGGCCTCCAGTGCCGAAACATATCCTCCATTAAGTCGCACTCAAGTATTGCAGTTGGACTGTCAAGTACACCATTAATACACCCATTTCAACACTCAACCCCACCCATGCCTATAAATAATGGACAGTCGAAGGTTCATTCACCACATACATTACCCTCAGAGCACCCGTAATCTGAGTCGACCAAAGCACAAGAACCCTGTCAAAACCCTGGCCAGTCCGACGCAATGGCCCCCAAACTAACCAGAGCCGTGACCAAGGCAAAGGAGCTGCAAGCGGAGGACACCCCCTTGTTCAACCGCTTAAAGAACATAAAAAATGCAAAGGTACAGGAGGGCCCATTCCAAAAACTCTGGGCAGAGATCCAAGAGTGGGCCTATGTCGACAACAGCATGACCCAGGCCGGTGAGAAAATTTGGAAGAGCTCCATCTTCAACTACCCTAACGCACCACTGATGGCAAGCTTCGGTGGGACGAAAGAAGCAGCTGTTAAATTCATTATCATTCGTTACCACAATGGCTGATTCTACTTCGACCAGCCGATTGATATCACTGGGGATGTTATCTCCAAGCTTACGGGTCTGTCCAACCAAGGCAGCCCTGTACCTATTGGGATCAAAGACGGGTTAGTCCAAGAACTTACGGGCTCACCATCAGGAAAGAACTCCAAAGGATTGATGATTGGACAGATTGTGACAAGGACGCCACAAATCATGGCTAAAATCATAGCAATCACCCTTACATTGGTAGGTCAGGGCAGCAACCTTAAACTGGAGATGCTGGAAGCTGTCGACATAATCGCGACCGACGGTCGGATCTACCAATGGGGAGATTATGTTACCGACATGATCAAAACCATCTGCGAAAGATGCCAGGAGATGAGAGGTATGATCAAGTTTCCCTCTCTCATTCTCTGGATTGTTATGTACCATATTTGTCCAGAAGGTAGTCCAGTTTTTCGGGAGCCGACCAAGTTCCAAATGCACCGTTTTAAACCCTTTTCACAAAAAGGAACCCTGCATGAGCTGGCACAGGGGAAAGTCTTCTTGGAAAACTGGTTCCAGCAGTTGAAGTTTCACACGACGAGGTGGAGGGTGCCCCAGAACATTCGACAAAATCTCCCTGCTGAGTCTCATATACAGTTAGAACTTGATCATACATCACTATGGTACATGTGAGGTCAGGACCCCAAAGCCCAGGACCTCGACTACTATCTGACGGTCGACCAGATTTTCCGGGAGTTGACCCGACAAGCGTAGACAAAGATACCAATTCCAGAGGTTTCCAAACAGGTCGACTTTTCCATCATAGAGCCACTCACCGACCAGGAAAAAGAAGAATACTATGAGCTCAACTTATACATCAACACATTTGTGTCGGAGGATACCCCGGTCATGCCCACTAGTTGGGTACACATCACTGCCAAACCTCTGACTGCAAAGGTAGTCAACCCCCAGCTAACAGAACAACAACAACCAACAGTACAACCACAGCAACAGACAACCCCTCCGGTGCCAGCAACCGTCGACCCCATTCAAGTACTAACAGGTGAAGTCGAAGGTGACGACCTGGAATATGCTTTATCCAGAGGCATCATTAAGAAGCTGGCTAAGGAGATAGCTCTCACTAGGAAAAAATCAAGGCCCAAAAACAACAATAAGGTAGGGGTAAGCGTAAGCTTATTCTGGCTGACTCGTCCGACGATGAGGAGGAACTAACAGCCGCAGCCGTTGACATTGTCAAGGATTCCCGTGCAAATAAAGTATCAGTTGAAATTCAGTTTCAATGGTATCTGGATGCAGGAGCTCCGGAGGGTCGGCCAAAGAAAGCAAAAACAGCACCGACACCTGAAAATGTGGTCGACCTTGTGTCGACCCCTCCACCCCCCATCCCCGAAAACCATAGTCGAGGAGCAAGCACCAGTACAGCAGGCAGACAGTCCCCACGATGAATATCAACGCACCATCCCGGAGGCACTCAGAGCCAGGGTCGACCAGGATGCTGAGCTTAAAGCTTTCTTCACAACACTTCCTGCACTGTTTAAGTCGGCCCAGAAAATACAAGCAAAAGCTACTCTCTACGCAAGCAAAAATACCTATGCAACTATTACGACAACATTCACCCAAGACCAACAAGGTGACATAATAGGAACATCAAAGTCTGTCACAGAGCCAATCAACACCGACACCCAGGATGACCTACCCACTACACCTTTGGAAGCAGGTATCTCTTCGAGATGATGGTATCGAACACTTGAAAGAGCATATCAGCTCTTCGAGACGATGGTCTCGACCATCCAGACCCGGATGCAAGAGACTAAGGAAGAACAAAAGGAGGAGACTGTTCGACTGCTCCTGGCCCAACACACTGCATTCTTGGAGACATACAAGGTTCTACAGGATCATATGGAAGAATCAGTTGTCACCGAGGAAATATTACGAGACTGGCCTAATCACTATGGGTAGGTCTATCAGCAGACAAGGCAGGCGCGACAAGGCATTCAGGATTTGGAGGGCCGGAAGTCGACAGAGGCAGAACTGAGGCAGACCATTGAAGAACAAATTGTGATGGAGACCAACAAACTGTAGAAGCTAGAACGAGAGGCACATCAGTGCGTTCAATGGGCCCTTCCCAACTTAGAGAAAGTTGACATCATCTGCCCATAGATGAAACGACTCATCAATGCTGCAGAAGAACAAAACCAATTGTTGGGTCCCAACATGGAGAATATCACAGAAATGCCCATGTCCAAAAATATGTCGATCCTTTCAAATCTCACTACCTTAACAATCGATATCCAGAAGGAATTGCAGAGTTGGACCGAATTTCAGCATCATCTTGCCATCATAGCTCCAGCTATCGTCGAAGTCTGTGTCCAGAGGAGGCCGACCATCCGTCTGCACAGTCCCCAGCAAGAGCAAGTTTGAATGGTTCGACAAGAATTCATTTTTTGTACCTCCCTAATTCTTCGAGACGAAGAAACGTTTTGTTCGTGGGGGAGATGTAGAAGGAGCAAATCTACATAAGTCGACTTGAACGAAGACCGACTTAGTCGATCAGCTGACTAAGTCGATGGGTCAACTAAGTCGATGGGCCGACTTAGTCAATCAGCTGACTAAGTCAGTCGGCCGACTAACTAGAAAGATTAGTTGGCTAACTAACAGTCATGTCGGTTCACCGAACTGACAGGTAGTTATTTTGTAATTTTTTGTAACTTGTATATATTAGGCTGTTGAGCCAAGCAAGAACTCAGTTCAGTTCTCTGCCTTGTATGAACTCATTACATTAATATAATATGTTTTCCTATCTGTTCTTGTCTCTTGTATCTGATTTATAGTTATGTTTTAGTATGTATTATTGGTAACCTTATGTGATCTGTGAGATTACAACAACATTTGAATTCTTCCATTATGTAAACTATTGTAACACCATATTTAAGGAATGACAATGATATTGTAATTATCTGAGCTACACGCATCTATTTCCTGTGTGGTTTGTTTTGTTCAGTGTGTATCTTCATTCTCCTTTTACTGCAATAATAATTTAGAACTAATTTCTTGAAGATCTAAATGGAACAACAATTTTAATATGGTATCAGAGCCTTCTCGGGAAGGTTTCCTACTTGTTTCTCTCCATTGAACATCAGAAGGATATGGGTTTCCACAGAAGTCCCCTATGATGATTTTCTTCCTCTTAATTTATTCCAAGTAGTAGAGAGGGTATGACATAGCCTGAAAAAATGTTCATGTCGAAAAGAAAATCATGATTCTAACATAGTTCGAATGTTTTAGTGTTTTGCAGTGAAAATATACAGGTGCTATGTAGCTTGTGTGATGTTTTGTGATCTTTCAGTTGGAGAATTATGGATTCTTAGTCTCCTACACCACGTATCCTTACAAATTCCAATTATCTTGTTTGGAAGATTGATATGTAGTTGGCCTTGCATAAGCATGGATACCATAGGATAATACTTGGAAGGGAGGTTGAGCCCCATCAACCAGTTGAAAAGAACAAGTTTCTGAACCACTGTGATGAAGCTTTTGGTTATGTATGCACTCATATATCTAGAGATCTCCTCTTCCACCTTGAAGGTTTGAGGACACCTAGAGAAACTTGGGAGAAGCTTGAGACTATTTGGAAAACAAGATGAGCTTCGGGGACACCTCCTAGAGAATGAGATGGTAGTCTTTCATCCCATCAATTTTGAGACTATTGAGCAATTATTTACTAAATTCAAGTCTCTTGCACTTCAATGCAAATAGTGCGGAATAGAACGGAAGGATGAGAAAAATGTCCTTTCCATACCCAGCAAACTCGGTTTTGAGTATTATGTATTTGTTTCTATATTTCATTCCAAGCGGGAGGAATTCCTCGATTGGAAAATTCCTTCATTAGATTATTTTTCTGAGTCCTTAATCAAGGAGCAAGAGAAATTGATTCGAATGGGAGTCATTAAGACCTCCAAATATCAAGCTACCCTAGTTACTGACTCTTCCAAAGTGCAAGCAAAGGGGAAATCAAAGAAGAAGGAGCCAAACGTAGCTGATTCAAAGCCTAAATAGAATCAACACACTTCCGAAGGAGCCTTCAGCTCAAAGAAAAAGAAGAAGATGTGTCCCTAATGTATGAGATGTTTTCACCCTGAAAAATACTTTCTGAAGAAACAAGTAGATTGGTTGTTTGCTCTCCTCAATCAGAATAACATTGCTATCCCACAAGAAGCAAAGAAATCTAATAATGGACATGAAAAGTGTCATGATTTGAAAAAAAGATTACCTTGGTCAGAAACCTATTTGATTGATTTTGGAGCCTCCAATCACATGGTTGCCTCTAAGGATATCTTCTCCACTCTCAACATCAAAGAAGGTCCCACTGTTCACATGGGAGATGATTATGAAATTCCAACAGCACGAAGAGGCACCATCAAAGCGAAGCATGGTGTGTTCAGAGATGTCCTATATGTTCCCTCCCTTGCATCTAATCTATTCTTTATATATCATATGACTCACAATGGCTCACCAAAGCAAGTGTTGTTTGGAACTGACTCAGTAGAGATCACAAAAATCTCAATTGGGTAGATTGTAGAAAAAGGGATTGTTGATCATGTCTCCAAGTAATATATGTTCTCTCACTTAATGCCATTCACATTTCCAGCATCACCATAACTTCCATTTGAAGATGATGAAGGTATAAACATTCCTTCACTTCCTATTGCAGATTTAGTTTCAATTCCTGACATTTCTGATTCAGATTCAGAAGAGGAGGCATCCTAGCATGATCCAAACATTGAGCTTACACCTCAAAGGGATCTAGATCCAGATCCAACATCTACCTCATTTCAACAGCCTACATGGGCTCATCAGCTCATAGAAGCAACCGAATATGATGTTGGGGATCCATATGATAAGAGAAAAATGAGGTCCTAGTATCAGAAGGAGAGTGTTGCACTATCTCACACAGATCCTCTTCTTCCTGATAGGTGTTTTATGATGCTTGGGTCAGATCCTTAATCCCTCAAGGAATTTTTCCATGATCCTATATGGCAGGCAACCATGGATGAGGAGTTTGATTCGCTACATGACAATAAGACCTGGGAACTTGTCTCCTTACCCCCAAGAAGGAAGCTAGTTCAATGCAAATGGATCTACAAAATCAAGATAGCTGCTGATGGAACCATAATGAAGTACAAGGATTGGTTGGTGGAAAAAGGATACTCTCAGGTTCAAGGCTTGGAATACAATGAGACATTCACTCTAGTGGCTAGAATGGACTCCATCAGGCTGGTCTTGGCTATTGCTGCTTCCAAAAGATGGGAATTACATCACATGGATGTGAAGAGTGCTTTCCTCCATGGTGATTTGGAGAAAGATATATATATGAAACATTCTGAGGGGTTTATTGATGATCCTTCATTAGTATGCAGACTGAGGAAATGACTGTATGGACTCAAACAATCCCTAAGGGCATGGTACTCCAAGATGGATGCCTTCCTCATCTCTCAGAAGTTTGAAACATGCAAATAAGATTGCAAGGTCTACATGAAGAAGAAAGATGGGTTATTGATTCTAGTTGTATTATATGTGGATGAATTTCTCATTACTAGAAGCTCTGTTGCTGGATTGAGCAACATCAAGTCTTCTCTTAACAAATCATTTTCTATGACTGACTTAGGACTGTTTAGATAGCTCATTGGTCTTGAAGTAAGTCAAAATACTTCAGGAATCATGGTCTCACTATCCAGTTATTCATCAGATATGCTTAAGAGATTCCACATGGAGTATTGCAAGGCACCCCCTGCCCCTTTCTATCAGGCATCAGGCTTGAAGAAGGTGGTTCAACACCCTTGGTAGATAGCACTCTCTATAGAGAGCTCACTAGGAGCCTTCTGTATCTCACACATTTGAGACCAGGCATATCCTATGCTGTGAGTGCTGCTGCCAGATACATGCAAGAGCCACATGACCTACATTGGAAGGAAACAAAGAGGATCTTGCACTATGTGCAGGGTACTATAGATTATGGGTTACACTATGCAGCTAGAGCACAATTGGATCTCACAGGATTTATAGACTCATACTGGGAAGGATATGGAAATGATAGGAAATCCACCTCAGGTTTTGTATTCATGATTGGATATGGGCCAATTTGATGGTCCAACAAGAAGCAAGCAACACTTGCACTCTCTTCAACAGAAGTAGAGTATCGAGGAGCTGTGAATGCAACTATTTAGGCAGTATGGCTACATGGCATCTTGATAGAGTTTGGGAATTATAATTCATCTACAGTGGACATTTATTATGACATCTAGAGTACAAACGAAATTTCCAGTGATCTTATTCAGAAGCAAAGGACAAAGCACATAGAGATTCACATGCACTGCATTCGGGAACTGGTGCATGGAAAAACCATCACACTCCACTACTGTCCTACATAGGATCAAATTGTATATATTTTACCAAGTCTTTTACCGAAAAGAGATTTTCCTTTCTCATGTCTCTTTTGGGCATTACGGCTTGATGCTCAATTCCTATTTTGAGGAGGGTTTTCCCAAGAGGTTTTCCCTACCTCAGTTGTATTATGCAACATTCTTATCTTTTTAGATTGTATTTGGGTGAGCTATGGTCTTGTTACCAGGACCACAGGTATACAAGTTAGGATTGAAGGGGCGTGTTAGGATTATTAATCCTCCCTTGACCATACTTCCTATTTAGATTATTTAGCCTAACTTAGGAACCTTAATTAATTATTTGGGTCCACTAGTACCATTGGGTCCACTTGGCCTAATGGGGCCACATGTACCAGTTAATAGAGTGTGGGGAACACTGTTAGAGGTTAACTTCCACTTACTGCATGTGCATGCATCAATTTGGGTGCCTCCTAGACCAATCCCTACATTTTAGGAGCCACTGGGATTCCCGGCACCAACCTCCATCAATTAGTTGGAGTTGGAACTAGTTAGTCTTAGTTAGATTCCAGTTACTTTCATTTAGTTCACAATCAGCTAGCTAGCGCTAGTTATGTGTGGCTAGTGCATGGCTGCATGTGGAGTAGGCACCTTTTCCCACCTACCACACTCAGCTGCACTAAGTTAACTAGTTATTACTGATTGTATGATTTGGTTGGAGATCTGGGAGTTGATCTATGGAACTTCGATATTGATTGAGACACCATGAGTTAGGTAGTCAGTTAGGTATACTCTGATCCAGTTGGTAGATTCAAATTTCTCCCTAATGCATTCAAATTCTTCCATTATGTAAACTATTGTAACATCAGATTTAAGGAATGACAATGATACTATAAATTCCTAAGCAACACTCATATGTTTCTTGTGTGGTTTGTTTCTTTCATTTTGTATCTTCATTCTCCTTTAACTGCATCATAATTCAGAACTATATTCTTGAAGATATAAATGGCACAACAATTTTAATATGGTATCAGAGCTTTCTCAGGAAGGTTTCATGTTTGTTTCTCTCCATTGAACATCAAAAGCAGCAAGGGTTCCACAAAAGTCCCCTACGATGATTTGCTTCCTCTGAATTTATTCAAAGTGGTGGAGAGGGCATGACGTACCATGAAAAAATGTTCGTGTTGAGAGGAAAAGAATGATTATAACATAGTTCAAATGTTTTAGTGTTTTGCAGTCAAAATCTAAAGATGCTACGTAGCTTGTGTTAAGTTTCGTGATCTTTCAGCCGAAGAATTATGGATTCTCAATCTTCTACACCATGGATCCTTACAACTTCCAATTATCTTGATTAGAGGATTGATATGCAGCTGGCCTTGTGCAAGCATGGTTACCTTAGGATAATACTTGGATGGGAAGCTGAGGCCCATCAGCCAGTTGAAAAGAAAAAGTTGTTGAACCGTTGTGATGAAGCTTTCGGTTATCTATGAAATCATATATATAGAGATCTCCTCTTCCACTTTGAAGGTTTAAGGACACCTAGAGAATCCTGGGAGAATCTTGAGAACTTGTTTGGAAAACAAGATGAGCTTCGGGGACACCTCCTCAAGAATGAGCTGGTAGATTTACATCCCAACAGTCTCAAGACTATTGAGCAATTCTTTACTAAATTCAAGTCCCTTGCACTCCAATGCAAACTGTGAGGAATAGAATGAAAGGATGAGAAGAATGTCCTTTCCATACTCAGCAAACTTGATTCGAAGTATTTTATATTTATTTCTATATTACATTCCAAGGGGGAGGGCTTCCCTGATTGGAAAATTCCTTCATTATATTCTTTTTTCGAGTCCATAATCAAGGAGAAAGAGAAATTGATTTGAATGGGAGTCATTAAGACATCCAAAGATCAATCTCTCCTAGTTACCGACTCTTCAAAAGCACAAGAAAAGGGGAAATCAAAGAAGAAGGAGCCAAAAGCAGCTGATTTGAAGCATAAATAGAATCAACAAAATTCTGAAGGTGCCTGCTCTGGCTCAAAGAAAAAGAAGATGTGTCCCTATTGTATGAGAGGTTTTCACCCTGAAGAAACAAGTAATTCAGTTGACTGCTCTCCTCAATCAGAATAACATTGCTCTCCCATAAGAAGAAAAGAAGTTTGATAATGGACATGAAAGCAGGCTTACCTCGGTCAAAATCCTATTTGATTGATTATGTAGCCTCCAATCACATGGTTTCCTCCAAGGATCTCTTCTCCACTCTCAACATTAGAGAAGGGCCCACTATTCACATGGGAGATGATTCTGAAATTCTAGCAGTAGGAAGAGGCACCATCATAGAGAAGCATGGTGTGTTCAGAGATGTCCTATATGTGCCTCCCTTGTAGCTAACCTATTGTTTGTATATCAAATGACTCACATCGGCTCACCAAAGCAAGTGTTGTTTGGACCTGACTCAGTAGAGATTGCAAAAATATGAAATGGGGAGATTGTAGAGAAAGCGATCGCTGATCATGCCTCCAAGACATATATGTTCTCTCACTTCATGCCATTCACAGTTCCAGCATCATGACAACTTCCATTCGAAGGTGATGAAGGTATAAACATTCCTTCACTTCCTATTGCAGATTCAATTCAATTTCTGACATTTTTTATTCAGATTCAAAAGAGGAGGCATTCCAGGATGATCCAGACATTGAGCTTACACCTCAAAGGGATCTAGATCTAGATCTAGCATCTACCTTATTTCAGTAGCCTAGATTGGCTCAGCCGCTCATAGAAGCATCTAAAGATGATGTTGGGGATCCATATGATAAGATAAAAACGAGATCCCAGTATCAGAAGGAGAGTGTTGCACTATCACACATAGATCCTCTTCTTCCTGAGAAATGTTTTATGATGCTTGGGTCAGATCCAATCCTTCAAGGAATCTTACCATGATCCTAGATTGTAGGCATCCATGGATGAAGAGTTTGATTCTCTACATGACAATAAGACTCGAGAAATTGTCTCCTTACCCCTAGGAAGGAAGTTGGTTCAGTGCAAATGGATCTACAAAACAAAGATAGCTGCTAATGGAACCACAACCAAGTACAAGGATCGGTTGGTGGAAAAAGGATACTCTCAGGTTCAAGGCTTGGATTACAATGAGGCATTTTCTCCAGTAGCTAGAATGGACTCCATCATGCTGGTCTTGGCTATTGTTGCTTCCAAAAGATGGGAAGTACATCACATGGATGTGAAGAGTTCCTTCCTCCATGGAGATTTGGAGGAAGACATATATATGAAACAACCTGAGGGGTTTATTGATGATCCTTCCTTAGTCTACAAACTGAGGAAATCACTATATGGAGTCAAAAAATCCCCAAGGGTGTGGTACTCCAAGATGGATTCCTTCCTCATCTCTTAAAAGTTTGAAAGGTGCAAATCAGATTGCAATGTCTACATGAAGAAGAAAAAGGGGTTATTGCTTATAGTTGTATTGTATCTGGATGTCTTGATCATTACTAGCAGATCTGCTATTGGATTGAGCAGTATCAAGTCTTCTCTTAACAAAGCATTCACTATGAATGGCTTAGAATTGTTAATACAATTCATTGGTCTTGAAGCAAGTCAAAAGACTTTAGGAATCATGATCTCATAGTCTAGGTATTCATTAGATATGCTTAAGAGATTCCACATAGAGGATTACAAGGAAGCCCCTGCCCTTTTCTATTAGGAGCCAAGCTTGAAGAAGGTCGGTCCACACCCTTGGTAGATAACACTCTCTACAGACAGCTCATTGGGATCCTTCTGTATCTCACACATTCGAGACTAGACATATCCTATGCTATGAGTGATGTTGCCAAATACATGCAGGAGACACATGAGCTGCACTGGAAGGAAACAAAGAGGATATTGTACTATGTGCATGGTACTATAGATTATGGGATCAACTATGCATCTAGAGCACAATTGGATCTCACAGGATTTACAAACTCAAACTAGGAAGGAGATGGAAATGATAGGAAATCCACCTCGGGTTTTGTATTCATGATTGGATCTGGGCCAATTTGTTGGTCCAACAAGAGGCAAGCAACACTTACACTCTCTTTAGCAGAAGCAGAGTATTGGGGAGCTGTGAATGTAGTTATCCAGACAGTATGGCTACATGGCATTTTGACAGAGTTCGAGATACATACTTCATCTACAGTGGATCTTTTTTGTGACAAACAGAGTACAATCAAAATTTCCAGTGATCCTGTTCAGAAGCAGAGGACAAAGCACATAGAGGTTCACATGCATTGCATTCGAGAACTGGTGCATGACATAACCATCACACAGCACTACTATCCTATAGAGTATCAGATTGCAAATATTTTTACCAAGTATTTTACTGAAAAGAGATTTTCGTTTCTTAGGTCTCTTTTGGGCATTAAGGCTTGATTCTTAGTTCCTATTTTGAGGATGGTTTTTCCCAATAGGTTTTCCCTACCTTAGTTGTATTATGCAACATTCCTGTCTTTTTAGATTGTATTTGGGTGACCTATGGTCTTGTTTCCAGGGCCCACTGTTGTCTAAGTTCGGATTCAAGGGGGGTATTAGGATTATAAATACTCCCTTGAACATACTTTCTATTTAGATTATTTAGCCTAACTCAGGAACCTTAATTAATTATTTGGGTACACTAGTACCATTGGGTCCATTTGGCCTAATGAGGTCACATGTACCAGTTACTAGCATGTGGGGAACACTATTAGAGGTTAATTTCCACTTATTGCATGTGCATGCATCAGTTTGGGTGCCTCCTAGATCAATCCCTACATTTTAGGAGCCGCTAGGAGTCCCAACACCAACCTCCATCAATTAGTTGGAGTTTGAACTAGTTAGTCTTATTTAGCTTCCAGTTACTTTTAGTTAGTTCACAATCAGTTAGCTAGTGCTAGTTATGCATGGCTAATGCATGGATGCATGTGGAGTAGGCTCCTTTTCCCACCTACCACACTCAGTTTCACTGAGTTAACTAGTTATTACAGGTTGTATGAGTTGGTTGGACATATGGGAGTTGATCTATGTAACTCCGATATTGATTGAGACACCATGAGTTAGGTAGTCAGTTAGGTACATTCAGATCCAGTTGGTAGATTCAAATTGCTCCCTAATGCATTCAAATTCTCCCATTATGTAAACTATTGTAACACCAGATTTAAGGAATGACAATGATATTGTAAATTCCTGAGAAATACTCATACGGTTCTTGTGTGGTTTGTTTTGTTCATTTTGTATATTCATTCTCCTTTTACTGCAATCATAATTTAGAACTATCCACTTGAAGATCTAAATGGCTAATGCACGGTTGCATGTGGAGTAGGTGCCTTTTCCCACCTACCACACTCAGTTGCACTGAGTTAACTAGTTATTACTAATTGTATGAGTTGGTTGGACATCTGGGAGTTGATCTATGGAACTCTGATATTGATTGAGACACCATGAGTTAGGTATTCAGTTAGGTATAGTCAGATCGAGTTGGTAGATTCGAATTTCTCCCTAATGCATTTGAATTCTTCCATTATGTAAACTATTGTAACATCGGATTTAAGGAATGATAATGATACTGCAAATTATTGAGCTACAATCATCTGTTTCCTGTGTGGTTTGTTTTGTTCAGTGTGTATATTCATTCTTATTTTACTGCAATAATAATTTTGAACTAATTGCTTGAAGATCTAAATGGAACAACAATTTGAATAAGCATATCTTCCATATCTTTTTTTTTACTAGAGGAATTGACAACCAGTGACCAGGATGGTACTAATGTGACATAGAGTCCAGAGATCCAATCCCGCTACCACTATAACCCTGGGTGCAACCAATGGCTTGAACCATGGCACATGAAAAAGTTTGGGGGGATTCAAATATGATACCTTCCATTTACAACCATTTACAACATTTCAAATTTTCCACTTTCTCTAGCCCCCAAGGGATACATATCTTCCATATCTACTTTCACATGTCTATTATTATTACCCACCATTCTGACAAATACTTCTTCTGGTTTTACTTATACCTTGCTAATGCTAAAGTGTGGTATATAAATGGAAACACCACCATCTCGAACATCATAGAATAAAATTTATATGAACATTTGAATACCATTCACTGTCCTAGAAATAATAAAAGTACAAGGTTACCTACTCTTAAAAAGAAGCTTAACATATTTAAAGTCATGAACTATTCTTATAATCATTAATAAAGTACACCTTCACATTCATACAAACATATGCTTCTTATTGAGTCAAATTGTAGAAATAAAACATCTAAGAAACACAAGGAAGAAATAGACACCAATATACGTGGTTCACCCCATCCATGGGGCTATGTCCACCAAAAATGTTAATATTTTTATTATTATCCAACTGAATAGGTTACAAGTCTACAGCACAATCAATGCAATCCATTTTACATTGTCAAATTGCTATTTAGCCTTATTGCATTGCCATTATTTTAAAGGAATAATATCATTAAACTTCTTTTTACAAGTAAAATAAAGGACATCACAAAATATAAGTTTGGCTACTCAAGCTATTAAGTTGAATATTCTACAATTATAACATGGTTCTCAAACCCCTTTTTTCACTTATTAAACTATAAACTTTAAGAGAGTGAAAGCTCTCATTTCTTAAATTTCCCAACAAGAGATTAAAATTTCTAATCATTTATGTTTTAGTATACAAATACTAGAATTTCTCTTTGACACTCAACCTTTAGTATCTAAAACCATACCATAATAAATCTCTTTCATCGTTGGTAAAAGATTCACTTTTAAACATCCTAAGGCATAAAAATTCTTAATGGTTTTATTCGTTAATAAATATAAACTATTAACATAATAAGTCTCAACTTTTGATATTTAAATATGAGATTTCACTTTTTAGGAGTTCAACAAAATAATATATATATTCTAACCAAGAATAAGGTTGAGCATGTTAAATTACAGGGTATTAATCTCATGCGAGTAAGGGAAGTGTGTTGGCCTTCTAGCATCTCTTCGACCCAGGTTCAGTCCCTTTTATCTTACGCATAAAAAATCCTAAGATATTGTCCCCATAGAGAAAATCCTAGTCGGCAACAACTGCGACGCAGATGCAGTATCACCCGAGATATCTTTCTATGGGTAACTTACAGAACCAGGTTTCCGCGGTTGGGTGGGAGATTCCGTGTCCCTTGGCCTTCTGCCAAAGCGCTCAACTGAAGCCTATGGATGGATTATTTATGTGTATTATGCATAGATAGAATGCGACACACTTCTTCCTTTGTAAATAATATAACAATAACCATAGTGCAACATAGGTGCATTCAACTTATAATAATGCGACTAATGTAATTAAACTCATTTGTAAGAATTTACATCAACATTCATTCACAACAACATATACACATGCAAATTAAACACATTCAACATTCACACAAATAACACAGAATCTAATGTGGAAACCCACCCAAGAAAAAACCACAAAGGTGCTCTTCATTTGGAATGAGATATATATGGCACCTTTGGTCTATGCACTAAGTTGCAGACTCTGTTCTAGATCTTCCTTGTTTATCTATACAGACTTATTTCTCCTCTCATGCTCTCTTATATTCTATCACTGATATTCCTCTACTTAACTCTATTATTGATCCACACACATCCTATATCAACGCAGTCTCTTCTACACTTCTTTGCACTCAGCTGCAGATTCCCAAATCAATGCACTTAGAAAAAACTAACAGACTTACAACAACCACCAGACTCTAAGCTAACGACGACCAAGAGGCTCAATGTGATAGAGAGGCTAACCCGCATACAACTTGGGTTCCTCCTGTTATAGACTCTTTACAGACTCATTACATGTTTCTCTCTTAGTTGACTTCCTACACTTAGCCAACATGTCATCTTTCCTATTATAGCGACACATGTCAGTAGGAACTAACGACTTGACTTACAAAGACACCTTCATATGGGTGGCTTATTCCAACTCTAATTGACCTTATACCCACGATATTGATGACCTGTCATTTTCTAACTATTGCATTGTTGCACGCCTTATGACATGGCTCCACTCTATCATGTTCTTTCCTTCTATTGCAACTTTTCTTCTGTTGCAGCTTCTTCCTTTGTCGTGACTTCTCTTCTTTCGTGGATTCTCTTCTATCATGGCTTCCATTAGAGGAAATTTCAACTCAAAATCGACCTTTTAAATTTTATTAAAATTCCATGTCATCATGTGTTAGCCAATGAAATTGCTTTAAATTTGAAATACCATATAGGTTTTAAACACTTTTTTAATATAAATTTGCGGATAGGTATGATTAAAAAAACTACTTTTTTTGTTTGTTTTTTTGACATATCTCTGTGTTTTTACTCAAATTTCAATCGGGAGAGCTCGCTGGATGCGGAATTAAATTCCACATCCAACAAGTACCCACTCGGCATACTTTTTATGGACCTTGCTCCCCCAAAAACAAGAAATACCTGAAAAATGGAATGATGACATCATCATTCCATTTTTTCAGGTATTTCTTGTTTTTGGGGGAGCGGGGTCCGTCAAAAGTATACCGAGTGGGTACTCGTTGGATGCATAATTTAATTCCACATCTAGAGAGCTCTCCCAAACAAAATTTGAATAAAAACACAGGGAGATATGTCAAAAATACAAACAAAAAAGTAGTTTTTTCTTTTCTTCCTCCAAAATTAATAAATATTATTTTATTAATTCATTTTAGGAGGCCCATTTTGAGTTGAAATTTCCTCTAATGTCTTCTGTCATGACTTCTCTTTATCTACCTCTGTCGTACCTCCTTCTCCTTCTTTTACTTCATCTATTATTCCTTCCTTCTTTCTGTCCCAGGTCTTTTCTCTTCTTTTTCCTTAGCTCTTTTCATACTTATGCAGAATTCTAAGTGAATTATGGTTACCTTTCCCTATTCCCAACATGACCCCAACACTCACCCGTGGCTCGTCCTGGGCCACACAAATATTATTCCTTCATCTGTTCACCTATGCTAGCATTTCTTTGAAAATATTGTAAGATTTTCATTACTCTTTCTACTTCCTCTCATACTTCTTCCTCTATCTTCTTCTCATTGCTCCATAAGGTCAGAACTGATATGTTTCGACATTACCTTTTCAGCTGAATATGCTACTTCTCTCAGCTTTTGGTGTACAACCTGAATAATTCATGTAAATCTTTCAACTTCATTTCTCATCTCTTCAACCTTATCTACGCATTGTTTCTATTGCGTGCGCATCATTGTGACATGTTGTTGCAATTTTTTCATCTCTGTTTCCTTAGCCATTTTTTTTCTAAGGGAATTTTTTTTCATTGCGCTCTTCATCCTGTTCACATTTTTCTTCAGCTTTGTGTAGCTCCTCCACGAATTTCTTTATTTCTACCTCTTCAATTAAAGCTACCCAAGCCTATGAGACTTGGTCAACAGACTTACCACGTATTTCTTTTGCTTCTTCTATCTTATTTCCAGCTTCCATTGTTGCTTGCCTCCATTCTTTTATCAGATAAAGTTACTATTTCATAGCAGTAGGATGGACGAGATGGAAAATCTCATCAACATCACCAATTCTGAAAACTGAAGACAGAACCTGAAGTGCATGCCTAGGCATCTGTCATTTGGCCTTTTTCCTCTCATAGGAGGTCCATGTTCCTCAACTTCTTCTTCGTCGATCATGCAACTTGGTATCTGATTGTCTTCTCCGTTCTACTAGTGGTAAAGTATACCATCCTGTCGATGTCTCATGCTTCTTTGAGGATGAAATCAACCATCTCATTGACATATTCTTCTTCTTTGATGATGAAGTATGCCATTTAATTGATGTATTCTTCTTCTTCGACGATGAAATATACCATTTCATCGACGTCTTTTCTTTCGTCATGAGAATATGCTATTTCATCTTCTTATTTGAAACATCATAATCAATTATGTCTTGAGCTTCTTGTAAATATGATGTTGATGATGGTGGAATTTTTCTCTATTTGACGTTATCCAAACACTGGTTTGGACCAACGGGCTCTAGCAATGGATACTGTGCACTCTGGCGAGTTGTTCCACAAGTCTACCCAACGGCTTCAGTGGGATGTCATTTGGCACTCGAATTCCAACCGTTGCTTATTCATTCTTCATCATCAATGCTGAGATGACTTTACTCTTGCAGAAACAAAAATGCTTCCTCATTGGCGAACCTGGTAGGTCTGTCCGTATACTTCTCTAAGGGAGGACTGAAACAAGCTCGACTTCCAATCCCATCCCTACTTATGGTGGAACATATCTGACATCATTTTCCTTGACCAACATAGGTATCATGGTTTCAAATGCAGAGCCTATGAGTGCAATGTTGCTAAGACTCATAGTAACCATACTTCCATAACAACTTACTTTGGCCCTAGGTGCTTGCAGAGAGAAATTCCTCATTCCAGTGCATCATATTGAGTTGAAAGTGAAGGGGAATGCAGGAAATACTTAGTCATTCTGTTTGTCATATCTTCACATGTGTAACTATCAAGTGGAATAACGACAACATGATCCATCATGTGGATCACCTTTCTGAATCATCATACGGGAACTGACAAAGATCCCACCACTTTTCTCTATGACATTATTATAATTATGAGTGAAGTGACTTAAAACTACACCGCTAGATTCTTGCAGATTCTTCAAATTAATGCATATAAGGATAAAACCTTACGTGTTGGATATTATTTATAAATATAGATATTTGATAATTGAGTTGATGTATTTACAATAGAAATAACCAAGTATAAATATTGCCTATTGGTAGTGTTACAGAGAGCAAATTCCTATGGATTTGTGGGTACCACAACAGATAGCTTGAAACCAAAAATNAAATGGGCCTCCTAAGGAAAATAATAAAATAATATTTATTAATTTTGGAGGAAGAAAAGAAAAAAACTACTTTTTTGTTCGTATTTTCGACATATCTCCCCGTGTTTTACTCAAATTTCGATCCGAAGATCTCGTTCGATGTGGAATTAAATTCCGCATCCAACGAGTACCCACTCGAAATACTTTTGACAGACCCTACTACCCCAAAAAAGAAATATCTGAGAAACGTGATGATGAGCTCTCCCGATCGAAATTTGAGTAAAAAAACGGGGAGATATGTCGAAAATATGAACAAAAAAAGTAGGTTTTTTTATGATACCTATCCCAAAATTTATATTAAATTTTTTTTTAAGACCTATATGTTATTTCAAATTTAAAGCAATATCATTGGCTAACGCATGATGACATGGAATTTGAATGAGGGTTAAAAGGCCTATTTTGAGTTGAAATTTCCTCTAATGAATATTTACCAATATGCAAGAGAAACCAAACATCTAACACTAAGGGATACTAACTCGTACCTTGTTCTAGATGGTTGAAGTAAATCTCCGTTGATCTTTTCTAATTCACGCTTGTGTTAGCAATTTCCTATCAACAACAACAAACAAGACAAGCATGCTCTATAATAATGTGTTAGACCTACTCTAGCATATATATTCAACAATTTATAAGCAATTAAATACATCCATGGATTAAATATTCATTTCCAAATGCACATAATTGTACACAAAAAGATATTTATATTAATAAAATCAAATATTACAATAGTGACAACCTCTATCGGCACGTCTATGAACTGAAGAAACCGAGTCCTCCACCTGGGCCTCCACCACCTCAATCATCCATCTCATGATAGCAAGCTCACAAAGCAAAGGAAATCTTGTGAAGAACCAAAAGTGCTCCAAAGGGAGAAATGGAAGCAGACTCAAGTATAAATAAACTGAGGCAATAATGGACTATAGTTTCTTTGCTCTTCAATTCCTCCTCTTCAATGTATCCAAGGGGTTCCTTATATAGCACTCCAAAATGGTAATGGAGGGTCGAATCCAAGCATTCTCAAGGCATATGGAAGGCCAAGGGTTAGGATATTTGGACTCATATGAGGAAAATTCCAAAAAATGTTTGGACTTATGCACACATCTTGATGTATGTGGGTTTGAGGCTAAAAGTCACATGTACACGAGAGTATAGGTTTAAAATTTGCGTACACCAATAAACAGGGGTTTTTTAGGGATGATCTTGGAACATCAAAGGATAATACAAGTCCATGGGGTCTAAAGAGTTTGCAAAGGGACATGGAATTCCATAAATATGTGATCAACCATGTGTGGTAAAATCAGCTATAACAGATTCCCCCTAATGTGTTAAGTTAGAGGTGTAACATGATGGTTGAAATACATCCTCGAAGAGGAGTAATGGAGACCCAGGTGGAAGGACCAGCCACTCATAAGTACAATACAATGATAAATCTCTGCATGTGACTGCAAATACATGGAGCAGTCCTGGATACATAAGAGTACAATGACCATGAATAGGCATGATATAGAAAATGTGTCATGTGTGGTCATCTCCAGGTACAATATACAATGGATCAGAATATCCAAAGTGGATGAAGATATTCAATAGATCAAGATCTCCATAATAGCTGAAGATATACAATGGATCAAGATCTCCATAGTAGCTGAAGATATATGATATACATTGGAATCAAATCATGAGAGTTGATATCTCATGAAAAATGGCATGATCAAGGAGGTAGCATACATGGAATGCCACCAAGCTAGAAGATATTCTACATGAAACGCTATGAGTACATGTCCTACTATGTGAATAGATGTGTTGATGTTGAACATAGTAGTCCATCATCTGATTACCGGTCATTGATGTATACCGTTAACATACGTGAGATCACCCACCGATAATGAAAATGGGAATCAAGGTACAGAGTGCAATCTAACAAGTGTGAATAGATGTTTTGAGGTTGAACACTTGGAATAATCCATCCATCAGGGGACATTGATGTATTCCCAAAACTATCTATGGTGAGAGAACCTACCACTGATGACTATAAGTCTCAAGGAACTCAAAGGACTCTATACTCCTATTCCAAAATAAATGATCTAATGTCCATGGAATGGAATACGCTGGAAGGAGGGAATTAAGGCATCCCCCATCAACCTACACGAGGTACTCAACAACGTTTTATAATGTGGAAGAACTTGAACAAGATATGCATGAACCAGTAACAGTACCGGGAATGGTTGACATGCAAAGTCAAGATAACTGAGGAATGGCTGACTCAGGCTTCAACTTCCTTTGAACAAGAGCATAAAGGAAAATGGTGACTGAAGGTAGGTAGCATGGACTCAATATGCAAACTAGGACATCTTTGTGACACAGGAGGCATCAACAGAGGATCCATAGGGACTGGAAGCTTAACCAGTCGATGGAGATAAAATCAAAGTAACAAGTACAACTCCTAAATTCAAACTAATAACCCAACCAACGGATGTGATATACATTTATTTCTTCGAATTCGAAACGACTCGACTGCTTCCAAAGATAACATATTTTCCTGTCCGGCTTTTTGGTTTTTTTATTTTTTTGGAATTTTTCGGGTATTTTGAAAATATTGAAAAGGAATAAAAGTGCTTTAAATCTAGGAGGAGACGAGTGTCAGGGGGACAAGAAAACTAGTTCCAAGTAGTGGAACATGCCTATGCTCAATGCAAGGATATATGTATAGGATAACGACACTTGGGGGAAGGTCTCCTCCCGCTAAAAGGGATGATCAAGCTGCAAAAGATATGTAAAAAGGATCTTCTTGGTCAGACATGAGACAATATTGGGCTATATGACTGATAACTCAAAGTCAAGGAGATGACATAAATCTCAAGAAGACAAGAAAAATTCATGAAAATGCAATTATAACTTGATATATACAAGGGAGTCCCAAGGGAAATGGCCAACATAAAGTTCAAGAGGAGTATGAAGCTCTTTCTTAAGGACATGGCGGGATTAAAAAGGGAGTCCCACACCCTAAAGGAGAAATTTCAGCATGGGAACCAAATGCAATATAGGATCGAACTAGGGTACCCATGTATGAGAAAGCTATACCATTCACATAACGGCACTTCTAAAATCAACATGAAGGTTTTGTGACATCATGGAATGGGTTCGTACCTAAGGTTAAGATGAAACGATCATAAGGTCATGCAAAATGCAATCAAATTTGAAATCCTAACCTATATGCCAGTTTATACATGATACCTGTAATAGACATGAATGGGTTGAAGTCTCGATCAAACCGCACTCAAAATAGGCTCCTACAACATCATATTAGTCCAAACAGTCCAAAATGATCAGAAACGGTCAAAAAAATTTCAAAATTCAAAATTTGAAGTGGGTAAAAATTTCAAATTTTTTTCTATAAAATAGTGAAAGATTAAAAATTTTCATACCATTTGAAAATTCACCCACCATAGTGCTTTTGTATCCATAATTTCAAGAGCTGATTCTGGGAGCATCGTTCGATGAAATCACTCCGCGTTTGTTCTAGGTAATTACCCATGCCCTCCTCTTTCACTTTCATGCAAATTTTTTTAATTTTTGTGGTCATTTTTTAAATTTAATCCACCCCAAATTGTGCATTTTGGCCCACGTGGAAATCAGGTCTTTTGTACCCCCAAATCCATAGGAAGTTTCTCTCCGTAACAGAATTGGCGACTCCGCTGGGGATACCACAACAGAAAGCTTGGCACCAGAAATCATTCTTTTCCAATATGCAATAGAAACCAAACATCTAACAATAAGGGATACCAACTTGTACCTTGTTCCGGATGGTTGAAGTAGATCCCCATTGAGATTTTCCAATTCACGCTTACGTTAGCAATTTGCTCTCAACAACAACAAACAAGACAAGCAAGCTCTATAATAATGTATTATACCTACTCTAACATATATATTCAACAATGTAGAAGCAATTAAATACATCCATGGATTCAATATTAATATTCAAATGCACATAATTAGACAGGAAAAGATATTTCTATTAATAAAATCAGAGATTACAAGAGTGACAATGTCTATCGGCACGTCTACGAACCGGAGAAACCGAGTCCTCCACCTGGGCCTCCACCACCTCAATCCTCCATTTCTCGATAGCAAGCTCACAAAGAAAAGGAAATATTTGGAAGAACACAAAGTTATCCAAAGGGACAAAGGGATGCAAACTCAAGTATAAGCAAACTAAGGCAACAATGGATTATAGTTTCTTTGCTCTTCAATTCCTCGTCTTCAATTTATCCAAGGGGTTCCTAATAAAGCACTCTGAAAGGGTAATGGAGGGTCGAATCCGAGCATTCTCAAGGCATATGGAAGGCCAAGATTCAGGATCTTCGGACTCATATGAGGAAAATTCCAAAAATGTTTGGACTTATGCACACATCCTGATGTATGCGGGTTTGAGGATAAAAGTCACGTGTACACGCGAGTATAGGTTTAAAAGTTGCATACAATAATAAACAGCGGTTTTTTAGGGATGATCTTGGAACATCAAAGGATAATACAAGTCCATGGGGTCTAAAGAGTCTGTAGAGGGACATGGAAGGCCATAAATATGCGATCGACCATGTGTGGTAAAATCAGCTATAACATGTAGTGACATGTATCAATAAACATGTCTCTTAATAATTAATAATTAATTATCCTAACTAATAAATGCATTATGAAATATCACTCATAATGACCAATTAGGTTTATTGCAAGTCAACTGGCTTTGGAAATATTCGACCATGAATCTTGTATAAAGAACACTTAGTTTGAACTTCTTAAATGATTAATTAGTTGTAACTTCACAGGGTTGTTGTGCTTGACAAAATTGCTTTTAAGACACACATAGGTGTGCTTGAAGTTGAAAAAGGAACTTTTACCATGAATAATGTTACCACGGTTTAACAATTCTTGAAATAGTGGTCACATTTCCAATCAAATTTATTCATGCATATAATTCTATAGATAAAACCATAATGACTATAGGAAGTATTCATCTGAGTTTCCAATCCGATATCTTGATGATGAACTTGTGTCAACTTGTTGAACCCTGATATTTTTGCATTCTTTGGTATGGCATTGATTAATATTTGAAATATAGATTCTTTAGTGTTGATCGATGGATCTTCAAGCATGGTTGTATATTCAGTTACATTTGTTATGCTCTTTTTATATGTCGTGGAAACTACTAACAACTTACCTAATTCAATCTCATTGTATAATGATTCTTCATTTGCAGTTTCATCACATACTTTTAAGGATAAAGCACCTTTTAATATATTCATTTCATCCATTGGGTTTTGGTTAAAAATATTTAAATTATTTATATTCTCATATTTATCTAATGATCTTGTTTTTGGTTGTTCCTTGGGAACCATTTGATCTCGAACATACTGAATTGCATCAACCTGTAAAACCTTTATATCTTCATGTGTCGGAGGATATTCTTCTATACTTTGGGTTTATAATTGTCCTATACATCTTTTGTTTCATCATCTATGTTATTGTCTTTATTATCATGTCCTTGGCTTTGGTTTGGGTTATGAACCAAGATTACAATCCGACGTTGTTTTGGATCTTCATGAGCCATTTTCATTGATTTTATGGTTGTGTAGGCTGGACGGTTTATACGATTCATTTCCATTCCTTGTATGAAGCTACAACAAAATTATGGAACTTGTGCATGATTATGCATCTTATTTTGAGTCTTGTACTTTGAATGATGGTTATGCTTAAGCATTTTTTGTGTCTTGTACTTCAAAATATGGTTCTTATCCTTCTTTATGTATGATGCCTTGAACCTTTAGTGAGGTATTAGAATTTGAATTGCATTTATATCTAGAAGTAGATAGTTCTAATAATGTTTGCAGAAAATAGATGGAGAATGAAGATACAAACTGAACAAAACAAACCACACAGGAAACAAACAAGTATTGCTCAGGATACAGTATCATTCACAATAATAATATCTGGTGTTACAATAGTTTACATAGGAAATAATTCAAATGAATGGGGTAAAAATTTGAATCTCCCAAGTGGATATGAATACATCTAACTGAATCTCAACTCATGGTCTCACAATCAATATCGGAGTCCAACAGATCAACTCCTAGATGTCCAACAACTCAAACAATCAGTGACAGCTAGTTAACTCAATGCAACTAAGTGTGGTAGGTGGGAAAAGGCGCCTACTCCACATGCAGCCATGCATTATCCATGCAAGGCATGTGCTATCTAACTGATTGTGAACTAACTGAAAGTAACTAGGGGCTAACTGAGACTAACTAGTACTAACTCCAACTAACTGAAGTAGGCTGGTGCCGAGACTCTCAGTGGCTCCTAAAATGTAGGGATTGATATAGGAGGCGCCCAAACTAATGTATGCACATGCAGTAAGTGGTAGTTAACCTCTATAACTATTCCCCACACTCCCATGACTGGTACATGTGGCCCCATTAGGCCAAGTGGACCCAAAGGTACTAGTGGACCCAATTAATTAATTAAGGTTCCTAAGTTAGGCTAAATAATCTAATAGACAATATGGAGGATTAATAATCCTAACACTCCCCCTGAATCCTAACTTGGAAAACTATGGGCCCTGGTAACAAGACCATATGTCACCCAAATACAATCTATAAGGCTGAATGCTACTTAATACAACTAAGTAAATAGGGGAAAACCTCATGGGAAAAACCCCCTCAAAATAAACAGAAATACAAATTTTGAAAAAACTTGTGAAATTTTTTGTTGCTACTATGCAGCAATAGTATCTTGCTTCTTCTGTGCAAGTGAACCCATGAATCCAAACAACATTCTTATGTATGGAATAATCTTCCTCTTTGGAAGAAGAACAATGTACTCAACTGAATCAGAAATATAAACAGCTGCACAATGAAAATTGGACCCCTGTAGAGTAGCTGAAATCAACTGAAGAAAGAGTAAAAGTTCTTGAGAATTCAAACCATGTGAGGAACACCAAAGAACCTGATATATGTCAGCCTTGAACAGAAAACCATAAGTAGTAAAATCAACCCCAAGTGTTAGGAGCAAGTGTGCAGGTAGATGTAGAATGTCTCCCTCTTTACTAGTTCTGTGAGGAGATGAGCATGTGACCAAAGGTAGAGAAGACCTGGGACTATGGAGAAAAAATGTTTGATCTCCATAATATGATATAGATTCAGAATATCCAATAATTCAAAAAATTTGATATCATCAAATTCATAATAAAGAACTAGTATCTAATCCTCAACACCAAAATTGAAAGAGACTTGCGGTGCTTGATTTGTCACACCAAAATTGATGAAACCAGTTATAAGAAACACTGAAAGATATTGAATATTGAAACCTGAATCAAATATTATAATATCATAAAATAAATTAGATCCAAAAATATTCATATCATATCCAAAACATTTCTCCAAGAAGATGGTAGATGCACAATTTTCTCCTTCTTCAAAATTCTGATTTTCGGTGCATGCAATCCTGTAGGAATTTACTGGAAGCTCTATATTAATGAGAGTGAATGGATCTCTCTTATAATATGATATTATTTTCATAATATCAATGGTATTAATTATATTCACACCAACAACATCATTATAGATAGAGAAATCAAATTCCTCTATCGTTTCTAAAACAGTCACCGGTAAACTATGCACAAAATTTAAAGAATTACTGGAGAATTTTTGCAAAGAATAGAAGGAGTGTTTTTATTCACAAATAGAGATTCCAATGTATTCTTCTAGATCAGCAATGTAATGAGGTGAGATATCAAATATCTCATACACTTTTGGAGCAGCAGGAGAAGGAGTCACTTCAAGGATACTTTATTCCATTCGAATTGACTATAAGAAAAAATCAGCTTCTTCTTCATCTTCAACAATTTGATTTTCTGTAGGAGAGGGAATGAAATCATCATGCTGGATTTTATCTGAACCTATCTCAACATATGGGATCTTATAGTCATCTCCCATATGACTACTAGGTCCTCCTAATATAGGGAAGGTGATGAAGGATTCCCTAGAAGCAACCATGTGGTTGGATGCTTCAGAATCTATCACATAAGCCTTCAATGGAGAGGCGCTTGCATGCAAGCATATCTCATATTCTTCATTCTATTATTCATCATTTGACATTACTGCTCTTTGTGGAAGGGAAATATTGTTCTGTACGCATGCATCTTTCATCTGGTTGAGGGTATTCTTCACGCATGAGTCTTTTGGATGAAAACCCCTCATACATTAGGGACACTTTTTATTTTTCCTCTTAGATCCGAAGGCTCCTTCGGAAGTTTGCTGATTTTGTTAAGGATTTGAATTAGATTCTTTTGGTTCCTTATTCTTTGATTTCCCATTTTCTTGCACTTTGGAAGATTCAGTAACTAGGAGAGCTTCATCTTTGGAGGTCTTGATGACTCCCATTTGAATCAACTTGTCTTTCTCCTTGATTAAGGACTCGAAAAAATAATCTAATGAAGAAATTTTACAATCAGGAAAGTTTTCCTACTTGGAATGAAATATGGAAACAAATAAAGAATACTCAGGGCCTAGTTTGCTGAGTATGGAAAGGACATTCTACTCATCCTTTCGCTCTATCCCGCACTATTTGCATTAGAGTACTAGAGACTTGAATTTAGTAAAGAATTGGTTAATAGTCTCGAAATTGCTGGGATGTAAAGATACCAACTCATTCTCCAGAATGTGTCCCTGAAGCTCATCTTATTTTTTAAACATTATATCAAGCTTCTCCCAAGCTTCTATGGGAGTCCTCAATCCTTCTAGTTTGAAGAGGAGATATCTGGATAGATAAGTACATAAGTACTCGAATGCTTCATCATAACAGTTAAGAAACTTTGTTTCATTCTACCAGTTGATGAGGTTTAGGATCCCATCCATGTACGATCTTGTGGTAAACATGCTTGCACAAGGCCAAATACATATCAATCCTCCAATCAAGATAATTGGAAGTTGTTAGGATCTGTGGTTCAAAAGTTTGAGAACTCATAATTGCTCCGAATGGAAGTACTGCAAAACTTCACACAAGCTACATAACACCTGTCAATTTCACTGCAATAACACATTAAAACATATGAACTGTTAGAATCATGCTTTTCCTCCCGTCATGAACATTTTTTCAGGGTCCTTCATGCTCTCTTTGCTGCTATGAATAAATCTAGAGCTAGCAAATCATCTTAGGGGACTTCTGTGGAAACCCAAATGCTTCTAATGTTCGATGGGGAGAAACAAGCATGAAACCTGCATGAGAAGGCTCTGATACTATATTAGAATTTGAATTCCATTTAGATATTCAAGTAGATAGTTCTAATAATGTTTGCAGCAAATGGATGGAGAATGAAGATAAAAACTGAACAAAACAAACCATACAGGAAACCGAATTTACAGTATCATTCACAATAATAATATCAAGTGTTACAATAGTTTACATAGGAAATAATTCGAATGCACGGGGTAGGAATTCAAACATCCCAAGTGGATGTGACTGTATCTAACTGAATCTCTAACTCATGCTCTCTTAATCAATATTGAAGTCCAAAATATCAATTCCCATATTTCCAACAACTCAAACAATTAGTGATAGCTAGTTAACTCAGTGTAACTGAGTGTGGTAGGTGGGAAAAGGAGCCTACTCCACATGCATCCATAAATTATCCATGCAAGGCATGCACTATCTAACTGATTGTGAACTAACTGAAAGTAACTGGGGGCTAACTAAGACTAACTAGTACTAATTCCAACTAACTGAAGTAGGTTGGTGTCGGGACTCCCAGTGGCTCCTAAATTGTAGGGATTGGTCTAGGAGGTGCCCAAACTAATGCATGCACATGCAGTAAGTGGAAGTTAACCTCTAGCAGTGTTCCCCATACTCCAATGACTGCTACATGTGGCCCCATTAGGCCAAGTGGACACAAAGGTACTAGTGGACCCAATTAATTAATTAATGTTTGTAAGTTAGGATAAATAATCTAATAGGTAGTATGGTCAAGGGAGGATTAATAATCCTAATATGAGGAGGAATGTAAATAATCAATGTATGTGTTTTTTGTTCTAAAATAGGTGTAGGAGTGATTGAGAGTTTTCCTTTATCAATATCATATAAAGTTTCTTCCTGGTCTTTCATTCTTGAAAATACATATGGTGTAACTGCGTGTTCATCTTTCAACTGACTTGAGGAGTAGGCCACATGCACCTCAGATTGTTCTTTGTCTGCATCCTTCTTAGATTTTTCTTCTGGCCATTTTATTATCAAAATTTTCAATTCTTCAACTAATTCTTTTATGTCTTCATGAAGAACGTGCATTTCCACGATGATATCCAATATTTTCGCTTCAAGATCTTTGCTTTTTATTTCTTCAATCTCCCCTTTTAATTCCTTTTTAACTTCTTGAGTTGCTTTATCTCTTTTAAGAAACACATAAATGCGTACATCGAAGACCATTTTTTCTTATACAAAATATTCATTTTATTTTAATAATAATAATAAGAATAATAATTAATAATATTATTTATTACTATTTTTTTTATAAATTATATATATATAGTATTTTTTTGGACGATTAAAATACTATAACAATAATTATAATATTATAATTTTGTTGGAAGAGGAGAATTTAGGGTTTAAACAAGGTTATAATAATATATATTATTATAAGCTATGGTTTTCAAATATATAGTAATAAATATTTTTATTTTGTTATTCTTTTCTTTTTAACTTTCTTTTTCTTTTTTTTTCAAAATTTATTTTGATTTCTTCTTCTTCTTTTTTTACTTTATTATTTTTTCTTACTTTAATAACTACATGTGGTTTTCTTTAAAACCATGTGTGGTTTTACACTTTTTCTTTTCTTTTATTTTGTTCCTTTTTCTTCTTTCCCTCTTCTCTCTTTTTGCCCACCAGGAGCTTCCTTCACCACAAGTCAATGGTAAAACGGATTTGATACCACTTATAAGGATACNATATATATATATATATATATATATATATATATATATATATATATAATTGAATTGATGTCTTTACAATAGAAATTTTCAAGTATAAATATGGCCTATTCGTAGCGACATACATTAATAGACATGTCACTTAATAATTAGTAATTAATTATCCTAACTAATAAATGCATTATGAAATATCACTCATATTAACCAATTAGGTTTATTACAATGCACTCTAGCTATTCTATCAGAAATTACTGGCATCCAGCTGTCATATTTACATTGTCCTTATTTCTTGAGATAGAGTCGCAGTCCTTGTGACCTGTTTTCTTCTATGTACTAGATCTCCTTTCCTTCCAATAGCATCACACTCCTTGTGACATGTCTATTCTTTTCCAAAAAACCTTTATTATAACCATGGCGCATTCCTTGCGACCAATTTTATACCTTAAATGGGGTTCCTTTCTTGCGTTAGAGAAAGTTCCTTCGCTCACCATTTTGACCTTCGCTAGATGCCAAGTCTATGAAACTTCATTTTTTGCTATGGAAAACTAGCAGTCTGACATCATAAATTTTGGCTTATCTTTTTATTTTAATTTTTTTTTATGCAACTGAGTCACAGATATTGAAATATGGTTTCATTCGACTCCCATTGGCGAATCCTCTAACTTCTATCCCATCTTGTCACATACCACAATTTGAAAAAACATTTTATGTTTTACGAGACATTATGTTTTAATTTTATTATAAAGTTTGTAATTATTGACCAAGTGGGGTCAAGGATAATTGTATTTAGTTGTTGAATATTTTATTAATTAATAAATAAAATATGAGACAACAGCTTAAGGAGGCTCTTAAATGAGTGTCTACTGGTCACTTGGTGGAATAGGCTGGGTTGAGAGAAGATTGACACTTGGAAGCATCCTCAAACTACTTCTAGTTGTTGCAGGAGGAAACTTCCCTATTTTTCTGGTCATGTTCCCCAAGAAAGTGGAATAAGAGCACGTGGCTCATTAAGTGAAAAACTGACCCAAAAGACCTAGACATGCTGATAAAAATACCCATTGAATTCAGCTGAGGCTGCTCATTCTTTACTTGTGAAATTTCTGAGTGAAAATGGTGCATAGGAAATTCAATGGAGGGGATAGGGAGAAGTGTTTGAGTGGAAAGTGCTGAATTACTGAACTAGTGCAACTATTTTGAGTTGAGTTCTTACTACTACAGGAAGAAATATTACTGCTGATTACTCTGTGGAGTTGCAGGGGTTTCTAAACTTATTTTCTCACCCAATGCTTTCAACCAGGTGGACCAATAGACAGGCTCGGGGGTCCTAAGACATGCAGCTCAACTGTCTTCAGGAGTTGGTTGGGATGAACATGCTCCTTAAGTTGTTGTCTCCTTTGCTATACTACCGGGTTCTAAATATTATTTTGATTTCCTCTATGCAAGCATAGGAATAGGAATGTATGAATTTAGGAATTAATATGTTTATATGCCTCCTTCATTTGTTTATTAAAATTAGTTAGAGAAATATTTTACTGTTCAAGATAGATAAATTCTGGATTAAATATGTATTAGAATAAATGATTTAGGGTTAGTGTAAATTTACTGATGGATAAAAATACCTGACTGTATTTTTCCACACCTTTGAAGAGGTAGTACTCCAGTACAGTAGGCGAATTTAAGATTTATGATTAAATCAAATCAAGAAATGTAGGAATATGATTATTTAATTTCTACTTTTAAATCTTTATAGGAATGTTTAGTAGAAAGGTTCTTATATTTCAGGAGTTTCATTAGCTAAAATTCATTTGTAAAAGATTATAAATATAAACTATCACAAAAGAATGTTTATGAAAAATCAATACACAGTTTGGTAACTGTATTATTTTAACACAGTAAAATAAGTAATTTTAAGTTTCAAACTATTTATATATGCATATAACACTTAAACAATACAAAATAGGAAAATAATGCAAATAGAGTAACAATGAACTTTAAACAGTAAAAGGAAATTTTGGTAATAAACTAGGTTTTATAAACAATATATAAGTGAATTGCAGTAATACTATATAATAGTAAATATTATATTATTTAATAGTAAAAACAACTAACAATGCAGAGTATGTTTAGAAATATAATTACCATATTTTTCTAGGTCAAAACCCAAAACAAGTAACATGTATAACCGCATCCAAAACTTTACTGTTTATCTAATCTTATAATATATATATATATATATATTATAACTAATCTATAACGATATTAAATTATATAAGAGTGAACAATATGTTTTAGTATATTTAAAATAAGCAAAGTTATAATAATAACCTAAAACTAAAACTAAAACTAATTCATTATAATAATAACCTAGTCCAGGTCACGAGGTCGAACCCTACAACCAAGAGAAATTTTCTCCTTTGATTGTTCTTAACAAAAATAAAAAATTATGGACTTTTACAAACAATGAAACCCTTGCATTATCTTTTATGAAATCATTCACCAGATACAAGTAAATAACCATAAGGTATTTCAAAATTTCATTAATTTAAACTTAAACAAACTAAAAAATCCAACAAAAAACCCTACATTCCAAGTCTTCCATAGACTTCCTTCAAACACAGCTCGATGCCAACTCTTATTTTCAATACAGTTAAGTGTTTCTAGAAATTAATAAAAAACTTATAATATTTCAAACCCTATTTTATACATAATTTACTTTCCAACAAAATAGAGCTACGACCAAATGACATTTACAAGTAATTCTTCAAAACATTCAAGTCACGGCCACACGACATTCCCAAACACAACATTTTTCAAACTTAGCCATGGCAAGGGAGCTCGAATCTCAGTGAGACTGTATCATCCAAACACCACACATCATCACAGAAGAAACCTCAGGCATGAAACTGAGGCTTACCAGCTTGTATGAGAGGAGTGGATCCCTTTTTCAAATGTATCATGTGTCTTCCAGCTCATAGTAGCGAGTTCTGAAGTCTGCACAAGAATTTAAAAGAAATTGTCAAGTTCTTTCTAAAAAAAATTGTTATAGTAAAGAATTTTTGTGACAAATGCAGAAAGGGTTAAAAAGAGTTTACCTAGAGAGATTTTTTCCTCGGCTGTGCAGTGATCTTGTTTGCACAATAACTTTGGCCAAGGAAACCTCATACCCTAGCAATTGGGTAGGAGAAACACAAGCTAAAACCTCGACGAGATTGATAAAGAAAACAACAAAGGCCACGATGAAACCAAGTCTCGCTATGGTCAATGATTTCCACAAGGTAAGATGTGAATTTTAGAACAAGAGACCACACTAGTATGACTCAGAGGATTTAGTTTGACTGATACGTAGGTTAAGTCACCCAAAGAGACAAGACGATATCATCAAATGCCATGAGGCCATGAGTCTGGCGTCGTTTATCACAACAGTAGGTATGGTAAACAACGCGAGATTTTAGGGTTCGAACAGTTAAGTAGGAGGGTTTACCAACACCAAAACCCCATCCACAAATCAGTAGCCACGTGGATTCCACCAAGAGTCAAATATTTTGGGTTTGGATACGAGTTTCTCCAAAGTCTCAAATATCTTTGTTAACTTGCATTATATCAACTAATATTAGATACGGTAATAGTTATAATGTTTTAAAATTTGCATAATTCATTATAATCGCTTATAAAAATGTCCATTTCATTATCCTCATAACAATACATAGGCATAGGTTAGTTCTTGTTTATGATCACATTTTTTTGGACATATGTTAAATCCCTTTGCATATGAAATACTTTGGTCAAAATAGTATTGCAAGACTTAGTTTATAGGACTTTCCTTCTATAATGTAGCTTGTAAAATTAAGATCTATTACACCAACAATAGATTTAATTTAAGATTTACAAATTATGTTCATGGTTTAGGGTAGAGATGTAAGTTTCCATCTCGGCTCATGTTTCTAAGTATGTAAGCCCTTAAATAAAAAAAAAATATAGGAAAACATCATCGTGTTACATTAACATAACTGATTTCTAGATTTAAAAAGAAAAATAGGTTTGACAATACCTTCATTTTTTCACAAAACGTTATTTTAAATAAACATGCTAGCATTTTACTTTTGCAAGTTGAGATATTTACTCTCGATCCTGAAACTGGGAACAAAATGGTTTACCTGTACAAGAATCATCATTTCATTGCATTAGCTTCAAAATCTAAGTAAGCCTCGGGCATGAACTGAAGTTCCTTCATGTTAAACAAGAAACAAACTTAGTACAAAGTAAACAAACAGTTGCTTTCAGCTCTTACTACTTTAGATTATTACTTGCTAAATCAATATTTCAATACTTAGTTATGAATGCAGATAGTGAAGTATGTAGTTATAGAAATTAATAAAGGAATTGGTTTTAGTTTCTAGATTAGACCCTTTAGGATGTTAACTGTTAGCAGTTAAGTTACCTCTTTACTGATGATTTTTAAAACATTAATTGTCGCAAGAAAATTTTTAAATTTCTATAAAAATTTGGAGTATTACATATGGTATCAAAGCACACGTTTGGACACTAGGCTTGAATGCGGCTCAACCTATGTAGATAAACATTAAATAAACTTTCATGCATAATTGATTAAATGAACAAAGTTATTCTAGAAGAGAACCAGTTAAGGAAGAAATAACTAATAACTCTTCAGAATTATTACAAACTATTAAAGAATTAAGAACTGAAATGGAAACAGTTAAAAAAGAGAATGAAAGAATTCTAAGAGCTCAAGAGGAGTTGAACCAGATAATGATGGAAAAATTTCAGAGTTAAGGGAAATATAAATAGATAGGATCCGAAAATACATCCTACCAACATAAAAGTAAAAATTCCAAACAGTCTAAAATTGAAAGTAGTTCGTTCTCTGAAATTTATGTTGATTCACATAGGAAGAATCATCAGTACTATAGTGATAGCAGTGAGGATAATTACCATTCTAGAAAAAAGAAAATTTAAGCCTTATGAGGAAATTTTGGGAGAATTTAAGAAGATAAGACCACCAAATTTCAACGGTGAAATTGAGAAAGGGGAGGAAGTCAAAGCATGGCTGTCGGGAATGAAGAAGTATTTCCAAATCTATAATTACTCCAACCAGCTAAAAGCAAGAATGGCCATTTCCAACTTAACTGGAAAGGCAGATATCTGGTGGTAGGATTTAAAACGAGTAAAAGGTATTAAGAAAAATAAAATTAATTGGAGTACCTTTAAAAAATACTTTAAAAATAAGTTTATGTCGGAACAATATTATGGAGAGAAAGCTAAAGAATTCTATGAACTAAAGTTGGGAACTATGAACATGAAGGAATTAAACAATAAATTTTTAAGTTTACTACGCTACATGCCTTACATTGTGGATGAGAATCCTAAGGTGCAGCGGTTTCTAAGCTGTTTACCTTTTCACATTAAATACAATTGAATACGATAATCCAAAATTCCTTGAGGAGGCTATGCAAAAAACAAATTTTTGCTATGAGCGGAACCGAAAAAGGGAAAGAATGCCAAACTGGAAGGCTAAGAGGTCTAATAATTTTGAATAGAAGAAGAAGGGTTTCACATCTAACCACAATTTTAGGAATAATAACACACCTAGCTTTCCTAATAATAATTTCCAAGGAAATACAGGTAACTCACAATCAAACCCTAATGACCAGAGAAATAAAGAACCTGCTAATAATCACAACAACTACGTTAAGAATAATGAACGTAAAGAACCAATAAAGTGTTGGGATTGTAATGGACCTCATTATGCTTCAATATGCCCTAACAGAAAGAATACTGTCAGCAACATTCATACAATGCAAGAGGAGATGACTATTGGTGACTTAGCAAGGAGGATGCCCAGGATCAACGCGGCGCTAGAAAACATGTAGGATGATTATCAAACTTCATTGGTGGAAGTAGAAGGTAAGATTTGTCAAACACCCATTTCTATCTTAATTTACCCAGGGGATAGACTGAGTTATGTTTCTCCTAATTTAGTAGAAAAATGGAATTTATCAGTAGACAAATTTGCAAAGTCATGACTAGTTCAACTAGCTACAGGAGAAAAAGAAAAGTGAATAATTTCGTAAGAGACTGTACTGTATATATGAATTAGTTTGAAACTTTTGCGAAGCTAAATGTACTTCCTTTAGGCTCTTATGACTTGTTAATTGGTATGGATTGGATAGAACATCATAGAGTAGTTTTGAACTATTTTGATTTAAAACTTTTACATGCGTAAATAGTGAAGGAGAAATGGTAACTATAACAGGAATTTGTAGGAAAAAAACTATTAGACAAATATCTGCCTTGCAATTAAAGAGAGCTGTTCGGAAGGGTTGTAAAGCCTTTGTTGTGACTATAATTGACAAAGAACATATTAATAATGAATATAAACTAAAACCTAAAGATATTCCAATCCTGAGGGGGTATTCGGATGTATTCCCGAAATAAATTCCGGGACTGCCTCCGAAAAGGGAACTAGATTTCACTATTGAGTTGGTACCTGGTGCAGTGCCCAGCTCAAAATCCCCTTATCAGATGAATATATTGGAACTAAATGAATTAAAATCACAGTTAAAGGAACTTATTGATAAAAATTATATAATACCAAGCGTGTCTCCTTAGGGAGCACCAGGCATTTTTGTTAAAAAGAAGGACGGTACTCTACGCTTATGCATTGACTACCACCAACTTAATAAAATGACCATTAAAAATAGATATCTGTTTCCCTGCATAGATGATCTATTCGATCAGTTGCACAAAGCAACTGTATTCTCAAATATTGATTTATGATCTGGTTATCATCAAGTTCGGATCAAAGATGACATTTTTAAAACAACTTTTAGTACCAAATATGGTCACTATGAGTTTGTTGTCATGCCATTTGGGCTCATTAATGCCCCGACTATCTTCATGTGTTTAATGAATAATGTATTGCATAAGTATCTCGATAAATTCATATTGGTTTTCATTCATAACATTCTAATTTATTCTAAGTCTAAAGAAGAACATGAGGAGCACTTAAAAATTGTTTTACAAGAGTTGAGAGAACATCAAATTTATGCTAAATTTAGTAAGTGCGATTTCTTTAAAAATAAAATACAATACTTGGGCCATGTAATAACTAAAGAAGGGATCTCAGTTGATCTAAAAAAGATGAAAGCAATTGAAAAATGGTTGGTTTCAAAATATGTGACTGACGTGTGATTACTCATGGGGATTACCGATTACTATCGAAGATTCATTGAGGGGTTCTCAAGAATCGCAAATCCCATAACTTCTTTACAGAACAAAGGAAAGAAATTCGAGTGGAATCAAAAGTGTGAAGAAAGTTTTAAGAAATTAACAACATTATTAACTACTGCACCAATCTTAAGAATTTTTTATCCTAATAAGGAATTTGTCGTATGCACTGACGCATGCAACAATGGTCTAGGTGGTGTCTTAACTCAAGAAGGACACGTAATTGCATACGAGTCTAGGAAGCTAAAATTCATGAGAAAAACAACGCTACCTATGATTTAGAGTTGGTTTCCCTCATACATGCTTTGAAGATGTGGCGCCATCACTTAATCAGAAGAAAATTTATGTTAATCACATACAATAAGGGTTTAAAATATTTGTTGGATCAACCAAATTTAAACAAAATGCAAGCTAGGTGGCTAGATTTCCTTAGCGAGTACGATTTAGAGATCCAACATATTAAGGGAAAAGAAAATAAGGTCGATGATGCTCTAATTAGAAATGCAAGATTGAACTTTGTAGCAGCAATCGGCACTTATAAAATAGATTTAGAAGATCAGCTAGAGGAAGGAGTAAAATTTGATGAAAATTATCAGAAACTACAAGCTAAAGTAACAGAAAATTTAACTGAAAGTTTAAGTACATGGTATATTCTAAATGATAAAGGATTAATACTTTACAAAAATAGGCTATATATACCTAATGTACCTAAAATTAAGCTGCTGATTTTAAATGAAATACATAAGACTCCTTACTCAAGACATCTTGGTTATCAAAAGACTATAACCATGTTACAGAAAGATTATTTTTGGCCAAACATGAAGAATGAACTGGTATAATACATTGCCAAGTGCTTTGAATGTCAATAGGTTAAGACTAAGCACCAGCATCTAGCCATTTTACTACAACCACTACCCATCCCTAGCTGAAAATGGGAAATAACGAGTCTTGATTTTATTACAGGTCTACCCAGAAATCAGAATCAAAATGATTCGATAATGGTAGTTGTCGATAAACTCAGTAAAGCAACTCATTTTATACCAGTAAAGACCACCTACAATGATGCTAATATTGCTGATATATTCATGAAACAAGTATTTCGTTTACATGGGATTCCGAAATTTATAATTTCAGACAAAGACCCTAAGTTTACGGGAAATTTCTGGAAGTCTCTATTTAAAGGTCTGAATACTACTTTAAATTTCAATACATTTTTTCATCCTCAGATGGATGGACAGACTTGAAGAGTGAATCAAATATTGGAATATATGCTAAGAATGTATGTTAGAGAACAACCAGGTAAATGGGAAGATTACTTACACTTGGTAGAGTTTGCTTATAACAACCACTACCAAGCTTCAATAAGATACAACCCATTTGAAATTTTGTATGGAAGAAAGTGTAATACCTCCATCTCATGGAGTAACCCAATTGGCAGGTTAGTACTAGGACCTGAGCTATTAAAAGAGATGGATTTAATTGTAAAGCAGGTGCAAGGTAATTTGAGGGTTGCAAAAGACAGACAGAAAAGTCAAGCAGATCTTAAACGAACTCAGAAAGAGTTCCAGGTGGGTGAACATGTTTTTATAAAGGTAAGGCCTAAAAAGAGTTCTTTGAATTTAGGAAGTTGTGCTAAGTTGGCACCCCGATATTGTGGGCCTTCTGAAATACTGTCCAGAATGGGACAGGTGGCATATCAACTGGCTTTACCTCCAAATTCAAAGGTTCATAAAGTGTTTCATATTTTTGTGTTAAAAAGATATGTACATGATGCTACTCATGTTATAATTGGAATGATCTACAGGTGGAACACGAAGGGGATTTTCTAGTGGAACCAGATTGTATCCTCGATAGGAGGGAGATCTTGCTTCGGAATCGCACCATTAGATAGGTGAAGGTGCAATGGGATCACCTTAGTCTAGAAGAAGCCACCTGGGAATTGGAGATTCATATGCGGGCAACATATCCAATTCTGTTCCAGGGAAACTCTGAGTACAATGAATAAAATAACATCAAGGACGATGTTATATTTAAGGGGGTGTGTATGTCACATACCCTAAATTGCAAAAACATTTTATGTTTTAGGAGAGATTATGTTTTAATTTTATTATAAAATTTGTAATTATTGACCAAGTGGGGTCAAGGATAATTGTATTTAATTGCTGAATATTTTATTAATTAATAAATAAAAGATGAGACAATAGCTTAATGAGGCTGTTAAATGAGTGTCTACTAGCCACTTGGTGGAATAGGCTAGGTTGAGAACATATTGACACTTGGAAGCATCCTCAAACTAATTCTAGTTGTTGCAGGAGGCAACTTCCCTATTTTTTTGGTCATGTTCCCCAAGAAAGTGGAACAAGAGCAGGTGGCTCATTAAGTGAAAAACTGACCCAAAAGACCTAGGCATGCTGATAAAAATACCCATTGAATTCAGCTGAGGCTGCTCATTCTTTACTTGTGAAATTTCTGAGTGAAATTGGTGCATACGAAATTCAATGGAGGGGATAGGGAGAAGTGTTTGAGTGGAAAGTGCTGATTTACTAAACTAGTGCAGCTGTTTTGATCTAAGTTCTTACTGCTACAGGAAGAAATATTACTGCTGATTACTCTGTGGAGTTGCAGGGGTTTCTAAACTTATTCTCTCACCCAATGCTTTCAACCAGGTGGACCAGTAGACAGGCCCAGGGGTCCTAAGACATGCAGCTCAATTGTCTTCAGGAGTTGGTTGGGATGAACATGCTCCTTAGGTTGTTGTCTCCTCTGCTATACTACTGGGTTCTAAATATTATTTTTATTTCCTCTATGCAAGCATAGGAATAGGAATGTATGAATTTAGGAATTAATATGTTTATATGCCTGCTTCATTTGTTTATTAAAATTAGTTAGAGAAATATTTTACTGTTCAAGATAGTTAAATTATGGATTAAATATGTATTAGAATAAATGGTTTAGGGTTAATGTAAATTTACTGATGGATAAAAATACCTGACTGTATTTTTCCACACCTTTGAAGAGGTAGTACTCTAGTACAGTAGGTGAATTTAAGATTTATGATTAAATCAAATCAAGAAATGTAGGAATATGATTATTTACTTTCTACTGTTAAATCTTTATAGGAATGTTTAGTAGAAAGGTTCTTCTATTTCAGGATTTTCATTAGCTAATGATACATCTATTAAAATTATAAATATAAACTATCACAAAAGAATATTTATTAAAAATCAATAAATAGTTTGGTAACTCTGTTCTTTTAACACAGTAAAATAACTAATTCTAAGTTTCAAATTATTATATATATGCATAAAACACTTAGACAATACCGAATAGGAAAATAATGCAAATAGAGTAAGATTGGACTTTAAACAGTAAAAATAAATTTTGGTAATAAATTAGGTTTTATAAACAATATATAAGCGAATTGCAATAATACTATATAATAGTAAATATTATATTATTTAATAGTAAAAGCAACTAACAATGCAGAGTATGTTTAAAAACATAATTACCATATTTTTCTGGGTCAAAACCCAAAACAAGTAACCTATATAGCCACATCCAAAACTTTAGTGTTTATCCAATCTTATAATATATATATATATATTATAACTAATCTATAACTGTATTAAATTATATAAGAGTGAACAATCTGTTTTACTATATTTAAAATAAACAGAGTTATAATAATAACCTAAAACTAAAACTAAAACTAATTTATTATAATAATAACCTAGTCCAAGTCATGAGGTCAAACCCTACAACCAAGAGAAATTTTCTCCTCTGATTGTTCTTAAGAAAAATAAAAAATTATGGACTTTTACAAACAACGAAACCCTTGCATTATCTTTTATCAAATCATTCACCAGATACAAGTACATAACCACAAGGTATTTCAAAATTTCATTAATTTAAACTTAAACAGACTGAAAAATCCAACACAGAAAACTCTGCAGTCCAAGTCTTCCATAGACTTCCTTCAAACACAGCTCGGTGCCAACTCTTGTTTTCAATATAGTTGAGTGTTTCTAGAAATACATCAAAAACTTATAATATTTCAAACCCTATTTTATACATAATTTACTTTCCAACAAAATAGAGCTATGGCCAAATGGCCTTTACAAGTAATTCTTCAAAACATTCAAGTCACGACCAAACATTCTTCCCAAACAAAGCATTGTTCAAATGCAGCCACGGAAAGGGAGCTCGAATCTCAACGAGACCGTATCATCCAAACCCCAAAAATCATCATAGAAGAAACCCTAGGCATGAAACCGAGGCTTACCAGGTTGTATGAGGGGCATGAAGCACTTTTTTGGATGTATCCTGTGTCTTCCATGTAACTTCCCTGACCCTCTGACCGACGAAGAGGATGTTACTAAACCATCAAACAGACCGGGAAACTAGCCCCATGAACATGAACATACATAAAATGCTTAAAACATCAAAATAATAAGATGCATAACCATACATATATTCAGCGGAAGCAAAACATCATTCATTCATACACATGTTCATCATAGTTCATTAACAGTAAACATAGTTGTAGGCAATAAATAGACAAGGATACTTATCTCATAAAGAAATTGTCCCACAACCAGCTATGTCACTTTAACGTTCCACCCAACCATAGGCCAGCATGCTCATCAATATCTCAGCAACATTTCCACCCTCGAGCTGGGCATGATTCCCCAAGGAATAAGGGACTAAGCAGGCTTACACATAGCCAAGGTACACAAATCAGCCAAGCCCATGTAGTAGGTTTTATCAGGCTATCAAGGAGTTGGGAGAAGCTAAAAGCTAAGCTGGTGAGCTCATGGAAGAGCTAAGAACGCCTACACCAGAGCTAGCCTAACCTCTAAGACACCCACACACATCTGACACCAGGAATCAGTTCCTTCTCTGCTTCACAGTCTCTCAGGCCTTGACTTTCCATGCCAGTTCTCTTCTGGGGTTGTGGAGAAGAAAGCCAGCCATCTAACTCTGTCTGGGTGGCCCCCAAACCCAAGTTTCTCAAGCATACCCAGCATTCAATCCCATTCCACATAGTCCAAATACCAACCATTGGATGCATGTAGGAAAACCAACAATTACAAATTTGACAGGGGGAAATAGTCCCTGAGTTATTCTTGGCCCTGTCATGGACAAAACAACACAATGGTAACCTACAGCACTTCCCAAGAATGAGGGAAAACACATCCAACAAAACATAGGTACCAACAGTAACCCAATCGATCTGTGGATGACAACAACCATGGTTCAGCACTATACACTATCAAACATTTGGGACATTTCAAAGTTCGATTCCCATTCTTGGACAGGGGAAAACAACAGCCAGCAAGCATGGGAAAACAACGGTCCCCTCATAATAGAGCCACGACACATTTACACAACTGAAAATGAAGAGGGAAAACACAAACCCTCCGCATGAACAAGAGGAATACATCTCACAAGGAAAACTACAGCCACGGTTCACGATCATGGACAGGACAATACAAAGTCTGATAATACAACAGGAACCTCCACACTATATCTGGCATCGTGCCTCTCAGGATGCTCTTCAAGCTTGCCATAGGAGACACAATCCCAACCTATGCATGAGGTAAATAGTACCCCTACGTGAAGGGAAGGAACACAACCACAGATCGACAATTGGCATGAGAGAGGGAAGGAAAACCCCAACATAAGGATCATAAAGCCTTTTATCTCTGCTCTGCATGAGGAAACGAACAACCCACAATCCAAGAGAGTGGACAGACTGTCAGCATTCCAAATGGTGCATGAGGGAACCACTCCTATCCCACACGTGACTGAGCTAGCTGTGGAGGCGCGTGGGGGAAAGCCTGCCACCCACCCCTACCCAACATTAATTGCCTCAACTAAACAAGGGTTTGAGGTTTGAGACATGGATTTTTCGTAATGGCTCCCATGGGTTAGATAACCCCCCCTTATCCTTTGGAATCATGCCCTTTTCATTTAACGTTGCACCATTGTAGCTGGATGTAGGTTTAATTATATTGATGTGCATTTTTACATGATGCTAGAGCTATAATATGCCGGATAGCATGATATACCATCAGCAACGATCCCAATTGCTAAAACATACACAACCAAATCGATGGTGGGGTTTTTTCCTTTAGCTCCATACCACAATTACATACAAAATATACATCATGTATCTTTAAATGCAAATGGGGTCAAAACCGGGGTATTACAATCCCCTCCCCCTTGGAATAACATTGTCCTCGGTGTTCCAATACATATACAATTTGCACATCAAATTTCAAAATTTTGTAGATCTATCCCACGTTCAATTATTTACTTGAACTTTCAGGACCAAGCCCCTTGGCTTCCATGAGCTTCTCTTGCTAGTTCTCAACTTCCAGCTCATCCCCAAGTCTAGGAACTTTTTTGCATCTTGAGCATTTCTCCAAGATTTTCTTGGGTCTTGGCAATTGTTTGAAGCAGACTTCCAGCCAATTTCAACAGCTTTTGGTCTACTGCCATGATCAATGTGCACATGGGACTTCACTTTTCTCACCTATGAAATGCATCATTGAATTTCTGTTACACCAAGCATATTATAGCCTAAGGTGCAGTGGTTTCTAAGCTATTTACCTTTTCACATTAAATACAATTGAATACGATAATCCAAAATTCCTTGAGGAGGCTATGCGAAAAGCAAATTTTTTCTATGAGCGGAACCGAAAAAGGGAAAGAATGCCAAACTGGAAGGCTAAGAGGTCTAATAATTTTGAATAGAAGAAGAAGGGTTTCACATCTAACCACAATTTTAGGAATAATAACACACCTAGCTTTCTTAATAATAATTTCCAAGGAAATACAGGTAACTCACAGTCAAACCCTAATGACCATAGAAATAAAGAACCTGCTAATAATCACAACAACTACGTTAAGAATAATGAACGTAAAGAACCAATAAAGTGTTGGGATTGTAATGGACCTCATTATGCTTCAGTATGCCCTAACAGAAAGAAGACTGTCAGCAACATTCATACAATGCAAGAGGAGATGACTATTGGTGACTTAGCAAGGAGGATGCCCAGGATCAACGCGGCGCTGGAAAACATGTAGGATGATTATCAAACTTCATTGGTGGAAGTAGAAGGTAAGACAAATCAAACACCCATTTCTATCTTAATTTACCCAGGGGATAGACTGAGTTATGTTTCTCCTAATTTAGTAGAAAAATGGAATTTATCAGTAGACAAATTTGCAAAGTCATGACTAGTTCAACTAGCTACAGGAGAAAAAGAAAAGTGAATAATTTTGTAAGAGACTGTACTGTATATATGAATCAGTTTGAAACTTTTGTGAAGCTAAATGTACTTCCTTTAGGCTCTTATGACTTGTTAATTGGTATGGATTGGATAGAACATCATAGATTAGTTTTGAACTATTTTGATAAAAATTTTACATGCGTAAATAGTGAAGGAGAAATGGTAACCATAACAGGAATTCCTAGGAAAAAAACTATTAGACAAATATCTGCCTTGCAATTAAAGAGAGCTGTTCGGAAGGGTTGTAAAGCCTTTGCTGTGACTATAATTGACGAAGAACATATTAATAATGAATATAAACTAAAACCTAAAGATATTCCAATCCTGAGGGGGTATTCAGATGTATTCTCGAAATAAATTCTAGGACTGCCTCCGAAAAGGGAACTAGATTTCACTATTGAGTTGGTACCTGGTGCAGTGCCCAGCTCAAAATCCCCTTATCAGATGAATATATTGGAACTAAATGAATTCAAATCACCGTTAAAGGAACTTATTGATAAAAATTATATAATACCAAGCGTGTCTCCTTGGGGAGCACCTGTCATTTTCGTTAAAAAAAAGGACGGTACTGTACGCTTATGCATTGACTACCACCAACTTAATAAAATGACCATTAAAAATAGATATTTGTTTCCCTGCATAGATGATCTATTCGATCAGTTGCACAAAGAAACTATATTCTCAAATATTGATTTACGATCTGGTTATCATCAAGTTCGGATCAAAAATGACATTTTTAAAACAACTTTTAGGACCAGATATGGTCACTATGAGTTTGTTGTCATGCCATTTGGGCTCATTAATGCCCCGACTATCTTCATGTGTTTAATGAATAATGTATTGCATAAGTATCTCGATAAATTCATATTGGTTTTCCTTCATAACATTCTAATTTATTCTAAGTCTAAAGAAGAACATGAGGAGCACTTAAAAATTGTTTTACAAGAGTTGAGAGAACATCAAATTTATGCTAAATTTAGTAAGTGCGATTTCTTTAAAAATAAAATACAATACTTGGGCCATATAATAACTAAAGAAGGGATCTCAGTTGATCTAAAAAAGATGAAAGCAATTGAAAAATGGTTGGTTTCAAAGGATGTGACTGACGTGTGATTATTCATGGGGATTACCGATTACTATCGAAGATTCATTGAGGGGTTCTCAAGAATCGCAAATCCAATAACTTCTTTATAGAACAAAGGAAAGAAATTCGAGTGGAATCAAAAGTGTGAAGAAAGTTTTTAGAAATTAACAACATTATTAACTACTGCACCAATCTTAAGAATTTTTTATCCTAATAAGGACTTTGTCATATGCAATGATGCATGCAACAATGGTCTAGGTGGTGTCTTAACTTAAGAAGGACACGTAATTGCATACGAGTCTAGGAAGCTAAAATTCATGAGAAAAACTATGCTACCTATGATTTAGAGTTGGTTTCCCTCATACATGCTTTGAAGATGTGGCGCCATCACTTAATCAGAAGAAAATTTATGTTAATGACATATAATAAGGGTTTAAAATATTTGTTGGATCAATCAAATTTAAACAAAAGGAAAGCTAGGTGGATAGATTTCCTTAGCGAGTACGATTTCGAGATCCAACATATTAAGGGAAAAGAAAATAAGGTCTATGATTCTCTAATTAGAAATGCAAGATTGAACTTTGTAGCAGCAATCGGCACGTATAAAATAGATTTAGAAGATCAGCTAGAGGAAGGAGTAAAATTTGATGAAAATTATCAGAAACTACAAGCTAAAGTAACAGAAAATTTAACTGAAAGTTTAAGTACATGGTATATTCTAAATGATAAAGGATTAATACTTCTCAAAAATAGGCTATATATACCTAATGTACCTAAAATTAAGCTGCTGATTTTAAATGAAATACATAAGACTCGTTACTCAGGACATCTTGGTTATCAAAAGACTATAACCATGTTATGGAAAGATTATTTTTGGCCAAACATGAAGAATGAACTGGTAGAATACATTGCCAAGTGCTTTGAATGTCAATAGGTTAAGACTAAACACCAGCATCCATCCATTTTACTACAACCACTACCCATCCCTAGCTGGAAATGGGAAATAACGAGTCTTGATTTTATTACAGGTCTACCCAGAAATCAGAATCAAAATGATTCGATAATGGTAGTTGTCGATAAAATCAGTAAAGCAACTCATTTTATACCAGTAAAGACCACCTACAATGATGCTAATATTGCTGATATATTCATGAAACAAGTATTTCCTTTACATGGGATTCCGAAAGTTATAATTTCAGACAAAGACCCTAAGTTTACAGGAAATTTCTGGAAGTCTCTATTTAAAGGTCTGAATACTACTTTAAATTTCAATACATCTTTTCATGCTCAGACAGATGGACAGACTTGAAGAGTGAATCAAATATTGGAATATATGCTAAGAATGTATGTTAGAGAACAACCAGGTAAATGGGAAGATTACTTACACTTGGTAGAGTTTGCTTATAACAACCACTACCAAGCTTCAATAAGATACAACCCATTTGAAATTTTGTATGGAAGAAAGTGCAATACCTCCATCTCATGGAGTAACCCAAATGGCATGTTAGTACTAGGACCTGAGCTATTAAAAGAGATGGATTTAATTGTAAAGCAGGTGCAAGGGAATTTCAAGGTTGCAAAAGACAGACAAAAAACTCAAGCAGATCTTAAACGAACTCAGAAAGAGTTCCAGGTGGGTGAACATGTTTTTAAAAAGTTAAGGCCTAAAAAGAGTTCTTTGAAGTTAGGAAGTTGTGCTAAGTTGGCACCCCGATATTGTGGGCCTTCTAAAATACTGTCCAGAATGGGACAGGTGGCATATCAACTGGATTTACCTCCAAATTTAAAGGTTCATAATGTGTTTCATATTTTTGTGTTAAAAAGATATGTACATGATGCTACTCATGTTATAATTGGAATGATCTGCAGGTGGAACACGAAGGATATTTTCTAGTGGAACTAGATTGTATCCTCGATAGGAGGGAGATATTGCTTCGGAATCGCACCATTAGACAGGTGAAGGTGCAATGGGATCACCTTAGTCTAGAAGAAGCCACCTGGTAATTGGAGATTCATATGCGGGCAACATATCCAATTCTGTTCCAGGGCAACTCCGAGTACAATGAATAAAATAACATCAAGGACGATGTTATATTTAAGGGGGTGTGTATGTCACATACCCTAAATTGCAAAAACATTTTATGTTTTAGGAGAGATTATGTTTTAATTTTATTATAAAATTTGTAATTATTGACCAAGTGGGGTCAAGGATAATTGTATTTAATTGCTGAATATTTTATTAATTAATAAATAAAAGATGAGACAATACTTTAAGGAGGCGGTTAAATGAGTGTCTACTAGCCACTTGGTGGAATAGGCTGGGTTGAGAGCATATTGACACTTGGCACCATCATCAAACTAATTCTAGTTGTTGTAGGAGGCAACTTCCCTATTTTTTTGGTCATGTTCCCCAAGAAAGTGGAACAAGAGCAGGTGGCTCATTAAGTGAAAAATTGACCCAAAATACCTAGGCATGCCGATAAAACTACCCATTGAATTCAGCTGAGGATGCTCATTCTTTACTTGTGAAATTTCTGAGTGAAATTGGTGCATACGAAATTCAATGGAGGGGATAGGGAGAAGTGTTTGAGTGGAAAGTGCTGATTTACTAAACTAGTGCAGCTATTTTGATCTAAGTTCTTACTGCTACAGGAAGAAATATTACTGTTGATTACTCTGTGGAGTTGCAGGGGTTTCTAAACTTATTCTCTCACCCAATGCTTTCAACCAGGTGGACCAGTAGACAGGCCCAGGGGTCCTAAGACATGCAGCTCAATTGTCTTCAGGAGTTGGTTGGGATGAACATGCTCCTTAGGTTGTTGTCTCCTCTACTATACTACCGGGTTCTAAATATTATTTTTATTTCCTCTATGCAAGCATAGGAATAGGAATGTATGAATTTAGGAATTAATATGTTTATATGCCTGCTTCATTTGTTTATTAAAATTAGTTAGAGAAATATTTTACTGTTCAAGATAGTTAAATTTTGGATTAAATATGTATTAGAATAAATGATTTAGGGTTAATGTAAATTTACTGATGGATAAAAATACCTGACTGTATTTTTCCACACCTTTGAAGAGGTAGTACTCTAGTACAATAGGTGAATTTAAGATTTATGATTAAATCAAATCAAGAAATGTAGGAATATGATTATTTACTTTCTACTGTTAAATGTTTATAGGAATGTTTAGTGGAAAGGTTCTTCTATTTCAGGATTTTCATTAGCTAATGATACATCTATTAAAATTATAAATATAAACTATCACAAAAGAATGTTTATTAAAAATCGATAAATAGTTTGGTAACTCTGTTCTTTTAACATAGTAAAATAACTAATTCTAAGTTTCAAATTATTATATATATGCATAAAACACTTAAGCAATACCGAATAGGAAAATAATGCAAATAGAGTAAGATTGGAATTTAAACAGT
>LPNX010885166.1:645329-663134 GCA_001517045.1 Pseudotsuga menziesii | reverse complement strand
AAACAACATTCATTCATACACATGTTCATCATAGTTCATTAACAGTAAACATAGTTGCAGGCAATAAATAGACAAGGATACTTACTTCATAAAGAACTTGTCCCACAACCAGCTATGTCACTGCAACGTTCCACCCAACCATAGGCCAGCGTGCTCATCAATCTCTCAGGAACACTGCCACCCTCGAGCTGGGCATGATTCCCCAAGGAATAAGGGACTAAGCAGGCTTACACATAGCCAAGGTACACAAATCAGCCAAGCCCATGTATTAGGTTTTATCAGGCTATCAAGGAGCTGGGAGAAGCTAAAATCTAAGCTGGTGAGCTCATGGAAGAGCTAAGTACGCCTACACCATTGCTAGCCTAACCTCTAAGACACCCACACACATCTGACACCATGAATCAGTTCCTTCTCTGCTTCACAGTCTCTCAGGCCCTGACTTCCCATGCCAGTTCTCTTCCGGGGTTGTGGAGAAGAAATCCAGCCATCTAACTCTTTCTGGGTGGCCCCCAAAACCCAAGTTTCTCAAGCATACCCAGCCTTCAATCCCACTCCACATAGTCCAAAGACCAACCACTAGATGCATGCAGGAAAACCAGCAATTACAACTTTGACAGGGGAAAATAGTCCCTGAGTTATTCTTGGCCCTGTCATGGCCAAAACAACACAATGGTAACCTACAGCACTTCCCAAGCATGAGGGAAAACACAGCCAACAAAACATAGGTACCAACAGTAACCCAATTGATCTGTGGAGGACAACAACCATGGTTCAGCGCTATACACTATCAAACATCTGGGACATTTCAAAGTTCGATTCCCATTCTTGGACAGGGGAAAACAACAGCCAGCAAGCGTGGGAAAACAACGGTGCCCTCATAATAGAGCCACGACACATTTACACAACTGAAAATGAAGAGGGAAAACACAAACTCTCTGCATGAACAAGAGGAATACATCTCACAAGTAAAACTACAGCCACGGTTCATGATCATGGACAGGACAATACAAAGTCTGATAATACAACAGGAACCTCCACACTATAGACGGCATCGTGCCTCTCAGGATGCTCTTCAAGCTCACCATAGGAGACACAATCCCAACCTATGCATGAGGTAAACAGTACCCCTACGTGAAGGGAAGGAACACAACCACAGATCGACAATTGGCGTGAGAGAGGGAAGGAAAACCCCAACACAAGGATCATAAAGCCTTTTATCTCTGCTCTGCATGAGGAAACGAACAACCCACAATCCAAGAGAGTGGACAGACTGTCAGTATTCCAAATGGTGCATGAGGGAACCATTCCTATCCCACACGTGACTGAGCTAGCTGTGGAGGCGCGTGGGGGAAATCCTACCACCCACCCCTACCCAACATTAATTGCCTCAACTAAACAAGGGTTTGAGTTTTGAGACATGGATTTTTTGCAATGGCTCCCACGGGTTAGATAACCCCCCCTTATCCTTTGGAATCATGCCCTTTTCATTTAACTTTGCACCATTGTAGCTGGATGTAGGTTTAATTAGATTGATGTGCATTTTTACATGATGCTAGAGCTATAATGTGCCGGATAGCATGATATACCATCGCAACGATCCCAATTGCTGAAACATACACAACCAAATCAATGGTGGGGTTTTTGCCTTTAGCTCCATACCATAATTACATACAAAATATACATCATGTAACTTTAAATGCAAATGGGGTCAAAACCGGGGTATTACAATCCCCTCCCCCTTGGAATAACATTGTCCTCGGTGTTCCAATACATATACAATTTGCACATCAAATTTCAAAATTTTGTAGATCTATCCCACGTTCAATTATTTACTTGAACTTTCAGGACCAAGCCCCTTGGCTTCCATGAGCTTCTCTTGTTGGTTCTTAGCTTCTGGCTCATCCCCAAGTCTAGGAACTTTTCTGCATCTTGAGCATTTCTCCAAGATTTTCTTGGGTCTTGTCAATTGTTTGAAGCAGACTTCCAACCAATTTCAATAGCTTTTGGTCTACTGCCATGATCAATGTGCACATGGGACTTCACTTTTCTCACCTATGAAATGCATCATTGAATTTATGTTACACCAAGCATATTATAGGCATTAAAATTAGTCAATTAGTTGCCCAATTGGCATGACAGTCCAAGTCTCATCAAGGAGACTTTCATATTTTTCATGCCTTCCCAACAGGCACATGAGCTCATTCATGTCCATTCTTGGGCAAGGATTTAACTATTCCAGCATTCATAATTATTTTAAGCAAATAGACACATTCTATTTTCAGCCATACATGCATTCAACTATATCTTTTGTTTTCACAATGCATAAGTATATATAATTAAAAGGCAAGAGAGAGTAGCAAGAGTTTTTCCCCTCTTTGTCTAGTTCCATCCTGGAACCCACACCACCACTGTGGATTTTCATGCTCTTAGCCTCTTTCACATCACTGTGAATGCTAGACCAATCCCTCTTGGTCATGACACTTAGTGTCTCTGGTCTATTTCAGACCTCTCAACCATGGGGCCTCCGCACATGGTTTGTCTCAGCTTCTAGGACCTTCGCAGTCTTACTAGCACCTTTTTCATTACCACTCATTCCAAGCTCTTTAGGACAGTCACATGTCCACATGCACCCTTAGGATGCTCTCATAGTCCTCGCTTCCAGCGATACCTATATTCAAACATTGAATAAATTCACATGTTTAGTTTATTCTCATCAGTTTTTATCTCTTAAACAAGAGCTTAAAACATCATAACCAAATCATATACACATGCATATTCATAAGAAAGAATTGCAAAATGACCCAATACTTATCTGTATTGTGCATTTCCTCGTTGGTCCACAGGATCCTACTTCGCTTTGCAAGCCTTGGGATCACCTATGGACTTGGATGTTAGGCCAACACGTAGGCTACTTCACAACATCCTTATTTATATATATATATCAGGCACAGTCAAGCCAACCTATAGTTGGGTTTATCAAACCGTCCATCCAAGCCAATATACAATTGGATTTATCAAGCTGCAACCACTCAAGCCAATTCACTGTTGGGTTTATCAGGCTACTCAGCCAAGCCAGCTAATAGTTGGGTTTATCAGACTATAGGTAGTAAAGCCAACACTGTAACGTTTCCACAATTTCCACAACATCAAATAATTACTCAGTCAAGCCAACCTTCAGTTGGGTTTATCAGACCATTTAGCCAAGCCAATACACAATTGGGTTTATCAGGTCGTAGGCAATCAAGCCAATACATTACTGGGTTTCTCAGGCTACTTAGCCAAGCCATATATTAGTTGGGTTTATCAGACTACAGGTAGTCAAACCAACACTGTAACATTTCCCAATTTCCATAACATCAAATAATTACACAGTCAAGCCAACCTTCAGTTGGGTTTATCAGACCGTCAACAAATTACCTGCACTTATATCAACAATCAATCATCGGCCAAGCCAACACCATTGGGTTTATCAGACCATCAACAATAACACATGCACTTATATCAACGGCCAATCATTAGCCAAGCCAACACCATTGGGTTTATCAGGCCATCAACAATAACACATGCACTTATATCAACAGTCAATCATCAGCCAAGCCAACACTGTTGGGTTTATCAGGCCATCAACAATAATGACCATTCCAAGTCCAGGATCTACTATGGATCCCTAGGCATATAATAGCCCAACATATCCTTCCAGTACATCTTCATGCCGAGTGGGAAGGAAACTTTATCATTACGATTTCCAGGTTTCATTTTCAGCAGTGAGCTCTAATTCCATTACCCCATACAACACAAGAAACCACCCCCTTCTCTGCTCTTCAGTCCCTTGGGAATGTCTCCTTCTCTACTCTTCAGTCCCTTGGGAATGTTTCCTTCTCTGTGCTCTTCAGTAGGATGTAGGACGAGCCCAAGCCATTGTACATTTAGTGTGCAACACCAGACTACATCTGTTTAGCTTGACAATACAAGCAATATAAGCAACTCATCAGCATAATCACTCTAAAAATGTAATCATATTTCATATCATTCACTATAAAGTATTGAGACATCAGGAGTGCATCCACTCCCTAGGGTGTAATCAATATTGAAAACCCTTCCATGATCTGACATTGGGAAAGTGTGCACCCCTTTCCGATGTGTGCCATGTAGGCCCTATTCATACTCAAGCAATCTGCCATAATGGGAATAAAATCAAAACATGCTCTGCATATTGAATTTAACAATTTGACATGCATATTCTTAGTTAGGGTCACAAGACACTTATCCATTTTTTGAGGCAGTATTCCTTCGTTGAGGAGGAATGGGGGCTCCCTTCTCTTAGTTCACAGTCCCTCGGTTTTCCATCCAAATTCCTTTTTACATTTCATATCCACACATGTCTTATCGACATAATCTATACCATCTCACTCTTGTTGCTTACCAAACATGTAGCACAAATGAGACATTTCAAAAATGTCTAATGGAGTTTCCCTTGAAACCCATTTCAAGATAAGGGAAAAAATTCCCATGAATTTTGGCTCCTGTAGGCCATCACACATGATCTTCCTGCTGTGTGTACCCCTGGCACATTCATCAAATAGCCAAACAGTCAATCATTATCTGATAATACAATCCAAATTGATTTGTCCATAACCAAGCAAATGACATTAGTAATTAAATTCAATAGGAATTGCAACTCTGTTTACTACATAAATTGATTTGCTTGGCAATGAGGTGATCCTCAATTGTGGGTCTCTTGTGAGCAGCACCATCATGTCGATTATGATTTTATGCTTACTAGCATAACATGAACACCCACTTACAATGCGTCCTCCCGACACAATTCTATGCAAGGCAATATTGATTAGTAGTTGTCAGCAATTTCTCAAATATAAAATTTACAAATTCAAATTGACAACTCATTCTACATACAAACTATTTTCACAGCCATGCCAGACTCTTCTCATGAGGTTTGGCTCTTTCACATGGTAGATTCTGGTCTTTGTCATGGTCTTACCCACTTTGCCATGCCCCCAAACAATCTACCGGAAACATGAACTTCAGTCATCCAACCACTTGGTAAGTCTTGATGCATATAAATTTTTACTTCTGAAACAATCACTGAAGCATTTTCATAATTTATAAAATTCAAATACTTCTAGCTATTAATCACATCAACATTGCCAAAACTCATATACTTCACACAATCATTATCACACTAAAATTTTCAAGGTATAGGCACATCATTTATGCAATTTAAATGAATTTTTTAGATACTCCTTACTTCACAAGCGTATCATTGTACCACCTAGCCCGTCCATAGAGCATTTTTGGCGGCCAATTGATTATGACTATCCTCTTCATGCACTTACTATCATGCATTCATAACAGCTCTTGAAATGGTTCCAGAATTGTCATCAATTCATCATTTCAGCCATTAGTTTATTCATAATATCACATGCACTATCTTAGTGCATTTATGCAATGCATCACAACATTTGCACCCATACTTAGGTAATCATTTACTCACACCCTTCATATGCATCCATTCAATGCATAACTACAATATTTATGAAATATTTTAATGCATATCCACTCAATGCTACCTTGCATCGACTTAGGAGTACTATGAATTCAAACATACCATGCATGGTATAACCATGAATACATATAGGATGCATTAATATAATCAAGATCATCAGTGCTTACTTTCTTCAGGCTACTAAGCTCATAGCACATAATGCAGGCATGACACATTTCTCTATGAATGCAGTATGAAATTCAAATACCCACATGGTATGAGACCTCTTGCTTTTACCACTCCATGCAATTGTCATAATTAAACTCTTACCTTCATGGGTCCTACTTACACCCTTGACATTACCAGTTTGGTTGATCCTTTATAGGATATTACAGAAGTTGCTCACCAACTTTTGATCCTGGTTTTGTTGCCTTATCCTTTCTTTATAGGGTTGTTGGTCACATTCATCAACATCAGCAACATACTCCACCATGTCTAGGTTGTCGTTGGTTTTTTTTTTCCACTAATGCCCACATCAATGCAATAATTACCATTAGTGGTTCATTATACATGTGTAATTCTCACTAATCTTACCAACATGTAATATCCTATGCATGCAAGGCATATCTTCATACATTTCATGTATGAAACTTATAAATGTAATTATAATTAGCAAGACAGGGTTTAAGGAATTTTCTATTTTCAAATCCCTCATCTTTGCATGGAACTCCTCTTCCACACAACAACTGGTTTGTCCATACTGACAGCCACTAGTACTTTGCAGCACCACATTTGAATTCTGGTGACTCTCCCTTGTTCCTTGCCGGTTAATCTTTCCAACACCTATCCACATGCTTCATTTTGACCTCGGGTGTGAAAACAACACCACTTCTAAAATGATGACATTCATGAAATTTAGGAAAAACACTCAACTGTATTTTGGTCTGAATTGTTAATTTCAGCCACCTGGAATTTTCTTCCCTTTTAGTCCTGAAACTGCTGAAAAATTCCATGAAAACTCATTGAAAAAGAGTTGGAATTTGCTCGAAAATCCCACTAGAAATAGTTGAAAACTACTTGAAAAATCCTCTTGAAACCCCACTTTTTCTTTCTGCCCATCGGGTCTCTTTTCAACTAGGTTTCCGACATTACGGCGGCCAAAACATTAATTTTCCCCGCGCTCATCAGCGATGCTGAGGACTGTGCATCGGCGGTCAAAAAATCTAAGCATAGGGTGGCTATCTATTTATACTTCTGCAACGGCGGGAGTTAAATCATCTATGGATTCTGCAGCTAAACAACTCATCGGGGGTCGGAAACTGATACCACTAAGCATCGGCGATCAGAACACTAATCGTCAAAATGATAGTCTAACTCACAACCACAACGACAGACTCATAAATGCTTAAATTATTTCGATGTTTTGGCGATCAAATCTCCTAATTCCCCCATTGCTCATCGGTGACCATAATCACTAATAAATTTTCGATGGATTTACACTCTTCAAAGTCAGTTCTCTCCCCTGCTAATTCCTTAGTGTGTCGGCAATTCATTGGTCTATTCCCTTCTGTCGTATTGGGTCCTTAGCAGTCTAACCCTCCGAATCTATAATGATGCCGAGTTCTACCCATCAGCGGTTTCTTCAGCTAAACTTCTCCATGGTATTGATGGTCGGACGTGTTGTTCATCAATTGCACAGTCCTTTGGGCAACCGCAATGGCAGGTTTACAATATTCCTTTTCCTTCTACAGCTCTTGACTTTGTCGGTGGTCAGAGCCTCTAGAGATCATGGCATTGGAACCTGGATGCACTCCCCTTCGGGTGGTTAGCCTTCTCGATCTCTGCAACGACGGACGTTCAACAAACTTTGACGTAGCTCATTGGAGACCGCATCCTCTAATCATCGGCGATGTGATCAAATAACCATCGTCGATGACCAATGGTTCCATGACTTAGAAAAATTTTGAATTTTTTTCTCTTTCGCTGAGTCATTTAACTGTCGGTTGGTGGGAGCTTCCTTTATATTCCACCGAATCCATTGGCTCTATCTTCTCTTATACATTTCTGCATCAACTAACAACCACCCTAGCATCAGCAAGTGGAATCTATAACCATCGGAGGCTTAGTGGACTAGGCTTCTGCAACAGCGGTGCTTTGTTCCACTAATTCCTTCTGCTGTAGTCGTCAACTTTCGTCGCATCGGCAACATGATTAGCTGTGCGTCGATGATGCAATCAACTAATTATCTCCGATCACCGACAGTCCTGTTACTTTGTCAAATTTTCCAAAATTCCCCAGCGTCAGCGGTCGCAGGCTCTATGAGTCGGAAGCATAGTGGTCTAGCCATCTGCAATGGTGGGTGCTTGATCAACTAATCTCTGTCGATGATTTCAACACTTAAACAAAAATTTTGAAACTTTCTTTTTTTGTCGGTGGTCAGAACCACTAGCATTGTTGCATCGGCGTTTTAGTCCCCACGACAGCCGCAACGGGGGAAACCCATTCAACTAACTCTTTCCGATGTTCATCGGTAGTTTCCTCGTCTAACCATCCGCAATGAGAACAACTATCTTTTGTCGATCGCTGATGGTCGGACTTAGGAAAAATTTTCAAAGTTTTTTCGGTTACTGTCCATCGGGTGGCCTCCCTACTAAGTGCCCGCTGCATCAGAAGATCTTGTCACTAAGTCTTCCGATGGGCCGATTGTTCTGGCACTTAGAAAATTTTCTGAGTTTTCCTGCCACAATTTTCTGATTGCTGCTAGGCAAAAGACAACCTACCTCTACTATCTAACCTTGCATGGCCCATTCAGTCCCATGTTGCAACCTTTAGCTCTGATACCATACTGTAACGTCCCCGACCCTCTGACCAGGGAAGAGGACATTATTAAACCATCAAACAGATCAGGCAACTAGCCCCATGAACATGAACATACATAAAATGCTTAAAACATCAAAATACTAAGATGCATAATCATACATATATTCAGCGGAAGCAAAATAACATTCATTCATAAACATGTTCATCATAGTTCATTAACCGTAAAAATAGTTGTAGGAAAGAAATAAACAAGGATACTTATCTCATAAATAAATTGTCTTGCAACTAGCTACGTCGCTGCAATGTTCCACCCAACCATAGGCCAGCGTGCTCATCAATCTCTCAGCAACACTGCCACCCCCAAGTTGGGCATGATTTCCCAAGGAATAAGGGACTAAGCAGGCTTACACATAGCCAAGGTACACAAATCATCCAAGCCCATGTAGTAGGGCTTATTAGGCTATCAAGGAGCTAGGAGAAGCTAAAATCTAAGCTGGTGAGCTCATGGAAGAGCTAAGGATGCCTACACCAGATCTAGCTTGCCCTCTAAGACACCCACACACACCCGACACCAGGAATTGGTCCCTTCTCTACTTCACAATCCCTCAAGCCCTGACTTCCCTTGCCATTGCTCTTCCAGGGTTGTGGAGAAGAAATCCAGCAATCTAACTCTATCTGGGTGGCCCCCAAACCTAGGTTTCTCAAGCATACCCAGCCTTCAATCTCACTCCACACAATCCGAAGACCAACCACTGCATGCATGCAGCAAAACCAACAATTACAGCTTTGATAGGGGAAAATAGTCCCTGAGTTATTCTTCACCCTATCATGGCCAAAATAACACAATGGTAACCTACAATAGCTCCCAAGCATGAGGGAAAACACAACCAACACCACATAGGTACCCACAGTAACCCAATCGATCCATGGAGGACAACAACCATGGTTCAATGCTATACACTATCAAACATTCGGGACATTTCACAGTCTGATTCCCATTCCTAGACAGGGGAAAACCACAGCTAGCAAGCATGGGAAAACAACGGTCCCCTCACAATGGAGCCACGACACATTTACACAATAAAAAATGGAGAGGGAAAACACAGAATCTCTACGTGAACAGGAGCAATACATCTCACAAGGAAAACTACAGCCACGGTTCACAATCATGGATGGGACAATACACAGTCTGATAATACAATAGGAACTTCCACACTATAGCCGACGTCATGCCTCTCAGGATGCTCTTCAAGCTCGTCACAGGAGACACAATCCTGACCTATGCATGAGGTAAACAGTACCCCTATGTGAAGGGAAGGAATGCAACCACAGACTAGAAATCAGTGTGAGAGAGGGAAGGAAAACCCCAACACAAGGATTGTAAATCCTTTTATCTTTGCTCTACATGAGGAAACAAACAACCAACGATCTGAGAGAGTGGACAAACTGTCAGCATTCCAAACGGTGCATGAGGGATCCACTCCTATCCCACGCGTGACTGGGCCAGCTGTGGAGGTGCGTGGGGGCAAGCCTGCCAACCACCCCTACCCAAGATTAACTGCCTCAACTAAACATGGGTTTGAGGTTTGACACATGGATTTTCCCCAACAGCTCCCACGGGTTAGACAACCCCCCCTTATCCTTTGGAATCATGCCCTTTTCATTTAACATTGCACCATCGTAGCTGGTTGTAGGTTTAAATAGATTGATGCATGTTTTTACATGATGCCAGAGCTATAATGTGCTGGATAGCATGATATACCATCGACAACGATCCCAATTGCCGAAACATACACAACCAAATCGATGGCAGGAATTTTGCCTTTAGCTCCATACCATGATTAATTACAAAATATACATCATGTATCTTTAAATGAAAATGGGGTCAAAACTGGGGTATTGCATTCCAACTCACAATAGCGGTTTCTGAAGTTTGCACAAGAATTTACAAGAAATTGTCAAGTTCTTTCTAAAAAAAAATTGTTACAGTAAATAATTTTTGTGACAAATGCAGAAAGGATTAAAAAGAGTTTACCTGGAGAGATTTTGTCCTCGACCGTGCAATGATATTGTATTGTTTGCATAGTAACTTTGGCCAAGGAAACCTCATACCCTAGCAAATGGGTAGGAGAAACATAAGCTAAAACATCGACAATATTGATAAAGCAAACAACAAAGGACACGATGAAACGAAAGCTCTTTACGGTCAATGATTTCCACAAGGTAAGTCATGAATTTTAGAACCAGAGACCGCACTACTATCACTCAGAGGATTTATTTTGACCGATACGCAAGTTAAGTCACCCACGGAGACAAAACATTGGAATCAAAGGCCATGATTCTGGCGGTGTTTCTCACAATAGCAGGTATGGTAAACAACGCAAGATTTTAGGGCTCAAATGGTTAAGTAGTAGGGTTTACCAATCAAAAAACAACATAAACAAACTGGTAGCCATGTGGATTCCACCAAGAGTCAAATATTTTGGGTTTGGATACGAGTTTCTCCAAAGTATCGATTATCTTTGTTAACCTGCATTATACCAACTAATATTAGATACGGTGATAGTTATAATGTTTTAAACTTTGCATAATTCATTATAATCGCTTATACAAATGTCCATTTCATTATCCTCATAACATTACATAGGCATAGGTTAGTTCTTGTTTATGATCACATTTTTTGGACATATGTTAAATCCCTTTCCATATGAAATACTTTGGTAAAAATAGTATTGCAAGACTCAATTTATAGGACTTTCCTTCTATAATGTAGCTTGTAAAATTAAGATCTATTACACCAACAATAGATTTAATTTAAGATTTACAAGTTATGTTCATGGTTTAGGCTAGAGATGTAAGTTTCCATCTTGGCTCATGTTTCTAAGTATGTAAGCCCTCAAATAAAAAAATTATATAGGAAAACATCATTGTGTTACATTAACATAACCGATTTCTAGATTTGAAAAGAAAAACAGGTTTGACAATACCTTCATTTTTTCACAAAAAGTTATTTTAAATAAGCATGCTAGCATTTTACTTTTGCAAGTTGAGATATTTATTCTCGATCCTGAAACTAGGAACAAAACGTTCTACTTGTAAAAATACTTGTACAAGAATCATCATTTCAATGCATTAGCTTCAAAATCTAAGTAAGCCTCAGGCATGAACTGAAGTTCCTTCATGTTAAATAGGAAACAAACTTAGTACATAGTAAACAAATAGTTGTTTTCATCTCTTACTACTTTAGATTATTACTTGCTAAATCAATCTTTCAATACTTAGTTATGAATGCAGATAGTGAAGTATGCAGTTATAGAAATTAATAAAGGAATTGGTTTTAGTTTCTAGATTAGACCCTTTAGGATGTTAACTGTTAGCAATTAAGTTACCTCTTTACCGATGATTTTTAAAACATTAATTGTCGCAAGAAAAAATTTAATTTTTTATGAAAATTTTGGAGTATTACACATCTAGTTTTTGTAGTTTCATTGCTCCTCCATTAGTGATCTACTTGACAATGTACGGTCCTAACCAATGAGTTTTTAGCTTCACTGAGTGATTGAATAATTCACTATCATACATAAGAACAAGACCTCCAACTTGGAATTTCTTGTTCTTAATGTGTCGTTCATGCCATACCTTATGTCTTTAATTTTCAATGTATTGATAAAACCCTGCGACAAAACTTTCTTCTTCCAATTGTAATAGTTGAAGTAACATGTCTTGAACAGCATCAACCTCTTTCATTTCGGTGATCACATCAATTATTAGAATCGGTACAATTTACTCAATAGGCATGATAACTTCTTTCCCATACACCAAACAAAATGGAGTCTAACCTATCAACTTCTTACATGTCGTGCAATATTCCCATAATACTGTGGAAATATTTTGGTCCCAATCATCTCTTTGGGAATTACAAACCTTTTTCAATGCATTTTCCATAATTTTTTTAAATTATTCCACTACTCCATTTGCTTGAGAGTGATATGGAATAGTCCTTCTATGCCGGATATGAAATTCCTCCGTTAGTTCTTCAATCAACAGATTGACAAAATGTGTACCTTGATCACTGATTAAAATCTTTGGGCACCCAAATATTGTCACAACATTTTTAAATGGAAACTTGGCAACACTCACAACAAATACAATCTTTTACTAGCATTTCTTTAGCCCATCTGGTCAAGTAATCAGTCACAATGATAATATAGAGTGCTCCCATGCACTTCCCTGACGGATTGATAGGTCCTACAAAATCAACGACCCATTTATCAAATTCCTGCAATGTTATCTACGGTACCAATGACATTTATTCGAGAAGGCATCACAAATGCGACAATAATCCTAGGCGTTTGCATGCATGGAGGGCCACCATAACCCTGCTTGCAAAATATTGCGTACTGGTTCTCCTGTGACATTGTAACATCCCATCCAATGGTGGATTGTCGCATTGTACTGATGGAAATTTGTATTTGCAACAGGGATTCCTCAAATATATTTTATTTCACTATATACATTGCAACATCAATTGTTGAATGATGACTTGAAAATTCAAATGTGTGTGTGAAGCTTGTAGCTAACTCTTCCCACTCACGAGTTCCTCTTCGTAGCTCCACTAATGTGTACCATCTACTTGGTACAATATCCAATGTATATATAAAGCAATAAACCCATTCTTGTTGCAGATACTCTTTCCATGTCATGATGTTCAATATGTTCGATAGGATTTGTCAATCTTGTATACTTGTGATACATATAACTGATCTCTTCTACAAATATAATCTCCAATAGTATTCTTCATTGCGACCATCTAGAGATAGATTGTTTATGTGTACTCCACCATTTAGATGGCGTAGCTTTTAGCACAAAGTTCAAGGTGAACAATCATTTCAATTATGTGACTTTTGCTTCAAATTCCACTAAAAAAGATACAAGATTAGGCATACCTTTGTACGTAGGAATATTACTTGCTTAATCTACTACCCGTCGCACATATTTTGTAATCCTTGTGTATCTTCATGTGGAAACTTCACGTAGTCAATTCTGTCAATTTTCTAATGCTCGCTAGAATCAGATGTACAAGAGCTAACACTCTGCCAGCTCAGCTTTCCATTAGCTGTTGGATTTATATATTCGTCTCTTGAAGACATGATATTATATAGATGATCCAAGTAATTACCTTGTCCTTCATTGTTAACTGGATCGACATATCTCTTCCCTTCGAGCGTATCAAGTGGTGCAACCACCCTCATATCTGAATATTCAAAAGACAATATTCTTTAATTAAAATTAATTATGGTTTGATTATCTATCACCCAATCAATCCTCAACAGTTCAAGATATGGATTTGTTTCATCGACAATGTCGATCACTTCAAATTATTGTTGGCTCAACCTTCAACCAACAAATCCCAGTCGACAGGGGTCCCCTTTGTCGACACTCGACTCACCGCAATCTCCCTGAGCATTGACCTAGATAGGTTTTACTCCATTCAGCAAAACCCGCAGAGCAGATGAGGTCCCACCTGAGATGTTTAAGGGAGGGCTGATTGAACCAAGTTTTCATAGTATAGAAGAGGGTTAGGGAATAGATGCTTCATCAATTCAACAACCATATCAGATCAACTTCTTTAACATAACTATTCATCATTGCACATCATTCATTCATAACTGGAACAGGTCTACTAGTGCAGAAACAGAGTCTAAAAAGATAACATCATTCATAAATAGTAAACATCACGTCAGAGATCCATATTTCAGATTCATTTAGCATTCGTCATCGAATTTGCAGGAATAGAAAGACGAAAAAAGGTAAATAAGACAAAAATGATTCAAATCAACATTCATCTTATCATAATACTTTTGCACAATCACCCATAGTTCAAAATAGATAACAATTCATCTCAGATAGATAACAACTTGTTCTCTCTATGCATCGATCAGTCTCAATATAGTATATATCAATATCAACTCGTGTCTCCATTCACAATTCCTCTTTCTATATATAAGCTTGCGCCTTTACATTCATGGTCCACTTCTAACTAACTCCTAACTAACTTAACTGACTAATGACCAATATCCACAAAAAATGGCCAATAAGTACCAAAAGTTACACAAAATAATCAAAAGTAGTCTATCTTCTGCCTATCATGCTATCTCCATCTTGTACAGTGTCTTCTATGCTTGCACAGCATCCGCGATGTTGTAGAAATTATCCCAACCCCTTGCCAATAGGTCCCCAACATAGTCTTGTGTCTTTTCCTCAAGCCACATTAGGTAGACTTAGTGTACTCATTGATTTTAATCTTGAAATATTCATATTGATGAGAATATTCTGTAGCTTGCGCTTTGAATTTCTCAGCAACATCCTGACATGCAAGGCAATCCTGCTTCAGCAGGTGCTCCACCATCTTGGCATTGACCTGTTTCTTGTCATCCTGCATAGCCTACAATGTAGCAACTGCTTTTCCTGATAGTTGTGTGTCAAACTCTTGGAACTCGTTGAGTTGGTCACTTTGTTTTCGCTGTCGCTCCTGTGCCTTCGCAACCCACTGTTGGAACTCCTTCAGTTCTGCAGAATGTGTGATCGACACAATTGGTGGCATTTTCGTTAACGACGTCTTCAATGTTTCCAATTAGGTCTCGAATTCCTGCAATTGCTTGGTGAGTTGATCGAGTTTCTCATCGTGAATGACACTACCCCAAAATTGTGTCATTTCTTCCTTGATATTCTTATCATCTTGCTCCATGTCGTCAAACTATCCCACAATCTCTTCGATGGCATTCTTCTGATCTGCAACATTCTCTGGTGGTGTCTCTAGGTAAACCATGGCATTTAACATAATGGTATCCAGCTGGGGCTGTGCGATAACTTCTCCAAGTCACTTGGTCTTGGAAACTGCGTCCATCTATTGTCATTTCATGGATGTACTGGAAGGAATTTGTAATGGCCTCTTCTACCTGCCCTTGACTGGTGATCAGTTGTGCCTTCTCAATAATAAGGCAGTTAGTTTCCTTTTTCAATTCAGTAATCTCCTCAGCAGCCATCCTCTTCAGTTCGTTCTGTGCCATATTCAATGTTGTGATCTCTTGGGCTCTTTCTGCGTCTAGATTCTCCTTTACCTGTCACATCTCCTCTACTTCCTTCTTCAGTCTTTCCTCCTCAGCTTACGACCCTAGGTACCAATTGCTAAGCTCCTTCTGTTTATCATCCAAATCCTGGTTGGTGACCTGTTGCATATGTACAAGCATTTGGGTTAATAGTTTGTTAACATCCAACGCAATGCTATATAGCCGCTGCAGTGATGAGTTGATATCCTCTCATCCAACGCCGATCACGGTTGGGGGAACCTAAACGTTCTTGGCTCATGACTCAGTACTAATAGACATGAAGTCCTACACAACTACACTTTCTGGTCCTCTTCTTGCAATAACATTATACATAGAATCTATCTTTTTGCATACCTCGAAAAAAATCTTCCTGAGCATACCTCCACATTTCTTTTGTGAAAATGTCAGATGAGTCCATGACAACCTTAGTAAGCCATTGTAGGTGTGCTTCCAATGCAGATCTAGTATTTTTGTTGGCATCTTGGGCCATTTTTCACTTCATCATTATCTCCTTGAAGATGTGTTGTGCCTCAACATCGACGGGGGTGTATGTGGAGGATTCACTAGCCAAGTCATGGTGACTCTGATGTTTCGCTCCTCCGACTGGATCCTCTTGTGCATCTGTGGGCAGTCCCATCTATACTTCTTCGAAACTTACTGGTTCGTGCCACTCTACTGGCCAATCTTGAACTGTTGCATCCAAGTCTTCATATGTCACCTTATACGCCATTGGCAGACATTGCTTGTAAAGGTTACAACGAGCCTGGATATAAATAGTTTGTGGCCCAATAGCGAACCCCATAATCCGTTGATACTTTACCATTGTGGTGTTTGATAGCCATGGAATTTTGATAGATGTTGCTTGTAATGCCTCCTAGTAGACCCAAAATTGAATCATGCAATCCTCTTTCTGAATGGCGTCTTCTACCCACCATAAATTCTAGTATCGAGCACCTTTGCATACTTTAACAGCCTCCACATCCATGCGTTGGTAGTATTCTAGCTCCATCCAATCCACTAACACAATAAATATTAGTAACCAACTATAAGTAAAGTGCCGCTCCCCGTCCTAGACTGCGACTGCATCCTCTGTCAACTGATTCAACAAAAAGAGGGACCAATTAATTTGGACTCCCTCAATGCACTGCTGCACGCATGCAATCACCCCCGAATTGCGCTGAATAGGGTGATTTTATGTGCCAAAGTCTGTGCGTAAATATGCATGGCCCTTTCATTAATATTGTCGATGCGATATGCTCTGCCATCACACTGCAAATCATACCTCTCCTTCAATCATGCAGCAAGCCACTTATCATTATCTCTTCCTTGAAAGTATTGTGATGGGTCTGTCCCATCCTTTGGAAACCTTGTGATCTTCGATATCAAGTCCACCATAATCATGATTGGTGTGTCCAACCATAGTGTTCCTCCATGAAAGCATGCCAAAATCTATTTGATGCATGCATTTTCTTCATTCAACCGCCCAAAATGTGGCATGTTGATAAGCCCTAGCAACCTGGATTTGTTTAGCCCTTGTGCCTATGGCTGTGGAATACACACAATTGGGCCGCCTGCAATTAAAGGGAGTGACTCATAGGGATCGTCTGCTACATCCTTCCACAACAACAAATCATGGTCATCATACTTCATCTTTATCAATGCAGGGACAATGTCAACAGTGCACATCATTCCTGCGGGCAACAACGACATTTTTGGTTGATACTTCTAATTTTTGGTCAGACGTCGAGGTTTCGCACCAGGGCGGGTGGGAGAAGCATACCCTAGAATATCCTTCATAGAAACCTCGGTGAGGGCCACATATTCCACAGCCTCAGAGTTGGATGGCCCAGTTTGCGCCGTTCCTCCCCCTTGTGCCCTGATAGAGGTTTGTGTTTGTCTTTTCTGCGGCGGCGTGGAGACCAAATTCTAGCCCTTCCACTTCCCTCTCGGGATCGATGATGATCCTACCCACATGCTCATTACTTCTTCAAAAATGGATATTGGTGGAATTGGTGACTCCTACTCACTTGAAATCTCCACAGTGTAAAGGTTGCTCAACATGCCTCACCAATACACCTTACTAAGCTAACACACCAGTCACACTCTCTTTCCATCACTCTGAACTCACACAACTTAATTAGCTTTGTATTTCTCTTGGCTCGGCTTCACATAGTGGTGATATCATACCATATCCTGTGTTGTCTTATAGCATTTCCTTAATCTATCCTCATCATTACCAAATCATCCACAGCCATCATTACCAAATCCATCATTAACGACATGAATCCGTCGTCGATCCTATCCTCTAATGGTCGGATCGACCATAAATGCACATTGCTTCAATGAATGTCACCAATTCACTGCTCTTAAATG
>LPNX010885166.1:596727-644730 GCA_001517045.1 Pseudotsuga menziesii | reverse complement strand
TGCGTAGTGCCTCAGGCATTGCACGGTTATTTCTTCGTCCGATAGGGCTTCAAGCGGTTTCCATTCATAAGTTTTGGCAGAACTGCCCCATCTAACTATCGCAGTTGAACAACACGCCCATAGGTAATAGATTTAACAAGGTAGGGTCCTAACGATTTCATTTGTAACATACCTGGATGCTTCAAGAACTTGTTGTCATAGAGCAGCACTAAATCTCCTTGCTGAAACTGTTTGTTTTTTATATGACAATCATGCCATGCCTTTTGTCGATCCTTCTCGATGTGCTGATGGAATCCAGCAATAAAATGGTCTTCTTCAAGTTGTATTAATTGCGTTGTGTGCTCTTCTAGTGCGGTGTCATCATCCATTCCTGTTGTGGCTACAATGCACATATTGGGGATGGTGTACTCCATAGGCATGACCTCATCTTGCCCATATACTAATTAGAATGGTGTTTTCCCCATCAATCTCTTGAAAGTGGTGCGATACGCCCATAGCATAGCTGGAATATTCAAATATCAGTCATCTTGGTTAGCATTACATGCTTTTGTAAGCGCATGCTCCAAGATTTTGTTGAAGGCTTATACAGTCCCATTTGCCTGCAAATGATACGGTGTACTCTTCTTATGATGTATATGTAGTTCCTCCGTCAGTGCTCGCACTGTGCAATTGATAAAATGGTTTCCTCAGTCACTCATCCGTACTCTGGGACACCCAAACTGTGTCACAATGTTAGCAAATAGAAATCTTGTGTCTATCGCAGTAGTGCAGTCCACAACTAGGGCAACTTACGCCCATCTTGTCAAGTAGTATGTTGTTGTGATTATGTACCGCTTACCAATTCTTTTTCTAGGTGGGTTGATTGGACCCACAAAGTCTACAACCCACTTCTCAAAAGGTTGCAAAGTAACATACGGTACTAGCGGCATATCATCTCGCTGTGATGGTCTCCTTATGCATTAACATACATCGCACCTCCAAGCATAGTCTACCACATCATTATGTAGAGTGGGCCACCATAGCCTTGCACGAAGCAATTTCCTTGCAGTAGCATGACCCCCATAGTGTCCACCAGCAATGCCTGCATGTGATTCTTCCAAAATATGCCCCTATTCATGTAGTAGGACACATCGTCTCAATATTTCATCTGGTCCCATCTTATACAGGTTTCCAATGATCAACTGATAATCAGAAGCTTTAACTATCCGTTGTTTCTTTTGACCTATGGAAAGATCTTCTGAGGCCACTCCTGTTGCCAAAAACTGAAGTATAGGAGAATAGTGGTCATCAGCCATGTCAACTTGAAATAGTTGTGCATTGGGCAATCCTTCTTCAATATTGGTTGGTTCTTTTCCTTTCTCGATTCTGGAAAAGTGATCAGGGCTAGCATTCAAGCAACTTGGCTTGACAATAATTTCAAAATCAAACTCTTGGAAGAGAAGTATCCAGCGGCATATCTTCCCCCCCAACACAAAATTTTTGACTAGATACTTTAGCGCCGAATGGTCAGTAAAAATATTAAAGTGGCCTCCTAACTGGTAGTGCCAAAATTTCTGCAGTGCATAGACCATTGCCAAACCCTCACGCTCAGTGGTCGTGTATTTCTTGTCTGCGAATGATTACTTTCAACTGGTGAGAGGAATTGGGTGATCCATATCTCCTTCTTGTAGCTACACGAGCACTACTTCGAGTGCAATAGAAGATGCATCAACATGCACATGGAATTCTTTGTTTTAGTCTGGGAATACTAGTATTGGTGCCAAGGCCATTTTGGCCTTCAGTGTGTCAAAGCTTCCTTGACACTCTGGACTCCAATTAAATACAACATATTTATTCAATAGTTTCTCGATGGGGATAGTGATCCCAACATAGCCTCTAATGAATTTGCGATAGTACCCAGTGTGGCCCAGTGTTTCCCGAAGCATCTTTACCTTGGTCGGAGGTGGAAAAATCAAAATGAGCACTATCTTTGTAGGATCAACCAGTAATCCTTGCTTACACATGATGTGTCCCAACAGTATCCAAAATGGTGTACAAAAAATGAACTTTTTAGAGTTCAGTGCAATCTGATGTTGCTGACACCTCTCCAGCATCAGTCGAAGGTTGGCCAAATGATTCTTGATTAGGCCATACACTGTCCAATCATCCATATACACCTGTAGGAATTTATGAATGAAATATTTAAACACTGCAACAATAACTCGAGAAAATATTGCAGGCACATTCTTTAGCCAAAAAGGCATCACGGTATATTGGAAGCAACCCCACTCTATAACAAATGTTGTCTTACGTCAATCCTCCTTAGCAATTCTGATCTAGTGATAACTAGAGAATTTGTCGGTGAAAGTGTAAATTTCTTGACCACCTACGCCTTCAAGTACTTCATCAGTGAACGGGTTCAGAAATGGGTCATGCATACAGACATCATTCAATTTTCTTAAGTCGACATAGATCTGAACTTCACCTATTTTCTTATCTTGGAGCACCATGGGACTTATCCATTCTGATTCTTCTAGCGACTCAATGATTCCAGACTCCAGCATCTGTTCAAGTTCAACCTTGAATATTTCTTTGTACCATGGGTTTAAGCGATACAGTATATGTCGCATTGGTTTGGCATCTAATTTTAGCGGGATCTTCATATTTTCGAGATCCCCCAGTATCCCCTTCATCTCTGAGAACTTAGTCGGAAAAAAATTTGAAATCCATGTAGCAGGTCCATAATTCTTTCCATGGTCTCCTCATCCCAATAGTCCCCAATACTGGAAAATTTTGGGTTCTCTTCTATCCCATTGTTAACCTTTCTAATATTCAATGGATGACTCATGGGATTAGTTGGTACATCTAGTGCTGCAACATCCCTACTTCCTTCTGTTTCTGAGATATTGATATTATGTAGTTCATCATCATCTTCAGGTTCAGCAGACATGTTGCAACATTCCATCATGGACTGCAGATGATAGTGTGCATGTCGATCGACTGGATATGCAACCAGAACAACATTCAACACCACATCTTGAATGATCTGTAGTGCATTGTTGACATCTAGATTGGTATCTGTGAAACTAAAGGTTTGCGTAAATCAAATAGTCAGCTCCTACCAAGTAGTTATTTCTCTATGTAGCTATGTTGATATGTACCATGACCTCGACATTTCTTCCAGGGTGTGAACAAAGGCATGGACCCATTCATCCTTTGGTCACAATGCCCACAATGTTTGGCATTCCATCAAATGACTACTAGGGTCATTCCATCCATCATACCTCCTAGCATGGTATTCCTCTACATTAATGAAGCAAACTGTCATCAAGCGTCAACACCGGGCCCATCCAGTAATTGTCTTTTTGTGAGTTTCCCACCAGCACGCTGGAGTAGCCTTTAGTGCTTCCTCTAGTTCCAGCAATCGTTGTGGCTCCGAGATCCTTTCTTCAAATTCCATTAAAAATATAGAAATTTCAGGAAATCCTTCATAGATTGGTAATTCCACAATATCAGTCCCAACATGGAGGAATGACTGTGTGATTAATTCACACTTCCTAAAGGATACCTCATGCATCCTATTTTACCAGTTTGCCAGTGCATCCTCAAAATCAGAAGTCGTAGAACTAGCACAGTGCCAACCAAGTTCTCCATCAGCTGTGGGGTGAACATAATCTTCAAAGATATTATAGGCATGATCCCACCCTCTGACAAATTCATCTTTTACTGGTTCAATGTATCGTCGACCTTCATCAGGGTCCATAGGCACGATGACCCGAATCTCTTGGTTCTCGAAAGTCATCATCCTCTTCTTGAAGTTAATGAATTCCATGCTATCATTGGCCCATCCAAACCATAACAGAGCGGGGTAAGATCCTTCCCCATTAACAATTTCTATTACATCAAAATCAGGATGAGTCCTCATACCTTCAACATCTATGACCAGGTTAGACACCTGTCCAATTGGTTGCACCTTCGCCTGGTTATCTAGTTCCAGCTACATTGGGGACCATCCCAATGTCGGTTGTCACATATTTTACCATGTCTGCTTTGTTAATATATTTATGTCTGACCCCAAATCCATATTGACTGATTCGACTTCATAATCTCTAATCTAAATATTCATCTGCTTCTCCTTGCTTGTCTTTCTATTATGTAAAGAGTTCACCGCGGACTACTTTCTTGGGCGATGCAAAAAAATTTCAATCTCGGCCAAATCATCTGGGTCTTTTGCTAGAGATAGACAACTCTAAAAGAATTGGTGCAAGCTACCATGCTTTCACGATGGTCCTACCTCTAGTGTAGAATCAAAAGGGAAAGGAATTTCAATGACAAGTGACTTACCAAGATTTCTTCCGATCTCATACCATGCTCCAAGAAATGTCTCCTTTTTCGTTGCGATATCAAATGGTTCCTTCTTCTGTCCAGCTAGTCCAATCTGTGGGCAAGTCCCATCTCCTCCTATTGTGGCTCCTTTTCGGGTGACAATGACAACATCAACATCTGATGTTCTGGGCTCTGCTGAGATCATTGCTACCATCGACCCTTGATTATGTTTCATTGGGGGATTTCAAGTCAGCGATGGATTCTGGTTCAACAGAGGGTTCATATGTTGGTTCACCATCTGATTCTAGATTGGAACTTGATTCTATGGCTGCAACGGGTTTTGGTTTTGCAGCTGATTTTGATTCTGGACCTGATTCTGGCTATGCAATGGAGGAATGTTACCAGCCTACCATTTTGTGATTAACTGTGGGAAGTTTTCGACCATGTGATCGATTATCATGCAATATGTACATGCGAATTGAAAGTGAGGGAAATATCTCTAATAGTGCCCAAATACCCCACATTTGTAACACTGGACTAATCCACGACCTCATCCTCCTCCTCATTTGAAGCCTCCTCCTCTTCCTCAGAATCCTTCGCGGAATCCTCCCTGTTGTTGGTATTGCGGTTGAGCCACCTATTGTGGCATGGGATTGGGATGTTGCTAAACATACTATGAAGCTTGAACATACTACGGATACAGTTGAGACATCATCATTTGACTGTACTGCAGCTGCGGCGCAAATTGTGGTTGTGGTGTGAACTGTGGTTGTGGTTGCGGCGGTATAACTTGCATCGGTGGTGGTGATGTATAATGTGGTCGAGCATTTACTATATGAGGTTTCATCTACGGTTGTTGTATGACACGAGTGTCTTTTCCCTTCACAAAGTATGAATCCTATGCTCTCTCCTGCAGCAGATCGTATGCCCAACAGTCTTTGTCTTCATGTCCCACTGATTTACAAGAAGAACAATATAGATTGGCTAGTTTTGACACCATTTTTTGCATGTAGCTACACTCCTCATGGGGGTGCCCATAAACTTGACATATACAATACCATGGTACACTGCTGCAACTTAATGGATTTGACACTCCTGAAACTAGATAATTTTGAAAACTGGGGAATTTTTCCTTGGTGTTCCCGTCCGTGTGACATCGAGTACACCAAAGATCATAACGATCTGCCTTCTCCTTCTTGATGTCTTGTAATTGGATCTTTAGATTTTCCAACTGTGCCTGGATTTTTATTCATGCCAACAACACTCTCTCCAACCAGTGAATCTTCCAACTTCATCGCAATCTCCAAAGCCTCACCATGTGTCGTGATCTTCTACTGCATCAGTGGCTACCGGATATGAGGTATCAGGGCTGCAATAAACTACTCCTTATGTTGGACATCACTCATCTCAAAGATGACTGGTGCCATTAATTTCTTGAACCTCTGGTCGAAGTCCCACACAGTCTCATTTGGAAAGTGCTTGATCTCTTTCAAATTAGTAACATATTGAGCATCAGACTTAGGCTTCTGAAATCCGTCAATTAGTCCATGTCAAACATTGTCCAATGTTTTGGTAGGCGTCCCCGTAGGAACCTAAATTAATTTCATCAAACGATATAGTGCATGACCCTATAGGGTAGTCTCTAGTTGGCCTTTCTTGACATCATCATCGATGGTCTGTCAAATTGTCCACACTGCCTCATAGAGGAACTAGTACTGCTTGGGATCATTAGTCTTGTTCCCATGAAATAAAGGTAATTTAGCACTGTATCCTTCCATCCTCGGCCTTCTTCCTAGAGACACTGATCCATTACTAGACTTCTATTGACACATCAGGAAAGTTGATGTAGAATTTGTGGTTATTCCTGATTTTGAATTAGTGCGCAGAGGCATGGGAACAGTGCTGCCAAGGTTTGATTTTGCTGCTGCTCCAGGCGTAGTCTAGGTTTGGTCATCCTCTTCGTCACTGTAGGGTCTCTTCATTCAATATGGTTTTCCTTTGTGTTTTTGCACTTCGATTGCAGCAGGACCTTCCTCTATCCTTTGCCTCTTCTCTAGTCGAAACCTTGCTCCTCCCCTTGTACAACCACTTTCTTCCTCGACTTCCCTCATAGTCTCATCAAAACTTGCACCATATACCCCTTACCTTCGCATTCATATTTCCCCTTTAGTCACATCATCCACCACCTCCGGACACCAGATATTTACTACTATAGGTGCATTTTCAGTATGCCCTTCTCACAAACAAGCATTTTAATTGACAATTGTAAAGACAATAAGAACCTACCTCTGGGTCCGTTGAAGAATTATCATTCTACTTCGCTATAGGATTTGGTAGCATCGATGACAAATTCAGTGATATATCCCTCCAGGATACTATCCAACCAGACCTCAACAACTCACGATGCTCGATTGTCAGTTTCTTGTAGCTCCTTGATTAATTTAGGGCTCCAGGATGTTGGTTCTCCTCCTCAAAAATTCATCTTCTTGTAGGTGAACTGCACCAACCACTCATATAGTATAATAGGAAACTCACAGAAAAAATACTTGTGAGGACCATTGTGTATGTAGTTCTCCAACCACTTGTCTATGGTTAATACCAGGTTCTGATTTCCTGGTTCAGTAAACTCTTCTAGCTTTTGGTCAAACCAATCTTGGATTTCTAGTTGCGTTGGATGTAACATCCCCTCCTCCTAATCGCAACAAGGTTTTGATAACATAACCATTTGTTGGATCAACCTTCAACCAATAAATCCCAGTCAACAGGGGTCTCCTTTGTCCACACTTGACTCGCCATAATCTCCCTGAGCATTGGTCCAGATGATTTTTACCCCATCTAGCAACACTCACAAAGAGGATGAGGTCTCACTTGAGATGTTCAAGGGAGGGCTGATGGAACCAAGTTTCCATAGTATAGAAGAGGGTTAGGGCATCGACGGTTCATCAGTTCAACAACCAAATTAGATCGACTTCTTTAACAAAAATATTCATCATTGCACAACATTCATTCATAACTGGAACAAATATACTAGTGTGGAAACAAATCTAAAAAGATAACAACATTCATAAACAGTAAACATCGCATCAGAGGTCCATATTTCAGATTCAACTAGCAGTTGTCATCAAATTTGTAGGAACAGAAAGACATGAAAAGGTAAACAAGACATGAATGATTTAGATCAACATCCGTCTTATCATAATACTTCTGCACAATCACCCATAGATCAAAACAGATAACAATTCATCTCAGATAGATAACAACTTGTTCTCTCTATGCATCGATCAGTCTCAATATCGTATATATCAATATAAAATTGTGTCTCCATTCACAATTCCTCTTTCTATATATAGTCTTATGCGTTTACATTCGTGGTCCACTTCTAACTAACTCCTAACTAACTTAATTGACTAATTACCAATATCCACAAAAAATGGTCAACAACTACAGAAAGTGACACAAAATAATCAAAAGTAGTCGATCTTCCGCTTATCGCACTATCTCCATCTTGTGTGGTGTCTTCTATGCTTTTGTAGCATCTGCGATGCTGCACAACCTACCCCAACCCATTGCCAACAATTATGCATATGTACTCATACCTTCTATTTCGATAGGTACCTATGTCACTTAACCAATGGGTAGAACCTTCGACTGATTCACTAATATTAACTGAATGGGAGACCAATCCTGTCGCGGCTTGTTTATACTTTTCCATGTTTGTATTGTCAATATATTGACATTAGAGCCTAGATCAAGAATGATAATTTCCAAGTCATAGTCTCTTATCTGCGTAGTCATTCATAACTCGCGACTAGTTTTAAATGCTTTCCAACATGGTTAATTATTTTTTCTGGCTGCACTTCCTCTGAGGTTTCTTCTATGAGTGTTGTCAGTTCCGTGAAAACATGTTTAGAATGGATTAGTGCTAAACAAATTTTGAAAAATTATTTGAGCTTAATAACATTTTTCATTGGTTGCTTCCTGAGTAGTTGCTCAAATATTTCGTGCATCTTTTTTACTTGTCCATATGTCAACGTTTGATTGGTATCAACAAATTATGGTCGTACATCCATGAATACTTCTTTTTCCTTTGGGATATCTACTAGTGATTTATTTTGTGTCGTAGGTTGTAACTGTGGTTGTCCATGTTGTGTATTTTGGTTTGGTCCCATTGCAACACCTCCTCTTATAACGACAACAATATTTGGTTCTCTTGGCTCAGAAGAAATCATCTAGATATTTTGGTTGGGGTTTGGGTTCAGATTATGTGCAGGATTGGTATTTCCCATTATTCAAGATTCCATTTCGTAATCAATTGTGGACATTGTTTGATAGTATGGTCAAATTATTTATAGTATGCACATTTATTTGTAGCACTTGCACAATCTCGATCAAAATTTCCTAGTTGTCCAAAGTTATAACATATGATTTGGCCTCTTCCTCGGTCAAATACTCCTCCTCCTCCTTATTGTTGTCCTTGGCCTCAAAAATTTCTACCCCCCTTGGCTGAGGGTAGTGTTTCTGCAGCGGATACTGATTTTGTTGATATTGTTGTTAAGGATATTGTGGTTCTTGAAATTATGTTGGTGTATATTGAGCAGGCTTATACTGAGGCTCTACTCGTTCAGCTTATAGTTGCTCATCTTTCTTCATTAAGTAGGTATCCCCTATTTTCTCTTGCAGCAGTTAAAGTGCTCTACAATATTTCTCATCGTGCCCTACTGATTTACAAAATTTACAGTACAAACTTGCTGGTGTACTTACAATCTTCTGTAAATACAAAAATTCTTTTGATCGATATCCTCTAGTTTGAAACATTCTACACCAAGCCATCCCTTGGGTGTTTATAGGGTTCGACGCTCTTGCTGCAACATAGTTAATGAGTGCTGAAAAATTATTTTTGTGGTGCCCCTATGTTTTGAACCTTATATACTATAGCTCTTCTTGAATATGCATCATTCCTGCGTCGATTTATCCAATTGGTGAGGATTATAGATTCATGTCTATTTCCAGAGCTTCTTCCTGTGACACAATATTCTGTTGCACCAATGGAATCTGGATGTGTGGTAAAAACGCAACAATAAACCATTCCTAATGTTGTACATCTGACATATAGAAGCTTACTTTGTCCATTAATGTCTTGAATCTCTGGTCAAAATCCCATACAGACTTTGTAGGAAGTTGCTTGATTTATTTAATCTCTGTAATGCACTGTGACTTAGAATTCGGTTTTCTAAACCCATCTATCATTCCAATTTGAATCTGGTCAAGTGATTTATGTGCAACTCCTATTGGCACTATAGAAAACTTCATGTACCAATCTAACACATGACCTCGCAGAGTCGTGACCATCTAGGCTCTTTTTATGTTCTCATCCTAGATCTGTCGCATAGTCCATATGACTTCACAGAGAAACCAATGTTGCTCTGGGTCTTCCAACCCATTTCCATTTAATATTGGAAACTTAATGTTTGTTCTAGCCATTATGTTGGATCCTGATATACTTGGGAAATTGTTTTGAGTAATCGGAATCCCTTGTCCACTAATCATGGCGTTAGTGCTATTTATATTTACAGATCTACTTGGAGACAATTTTCTAGATCTTACCTCTAGCGATGTATGAAACGTTGTAGGTGGACCGTACTCGTACTTTGGTCTTGGAGTTTCTATTAACTCCTATAATTATTCTTCTTCAAATATGGGTTGATATTCTTTTTTTTTGTCGCAAGAACCTTCATCGACATGCGATGCAAGCTCGTAGTCTTCTTTTGTGGTTTTACTATGATGCCCTCTTCCTAGCAGAGTCTTTCTTCTCTTTCTTGACCTAAATATTCTTCCACTTCTTAAACAACCAGTCTCTAGTTCAGTTCCACTATCTCGAGGGAAATATCAACTTAGTTTTCTCCATTTTTCACACAGTTCTGCTATGACATGTCCAATATTCTTCGCACAATTTTCAATAGTTACATTCACAGGATTCCTTTTTCACATACAAGCATCTTTATCCAGGTTTTAAGGGATGACAAATATCTTCCACGAGGTCCTTGGAAAAATTTTCACTCTGCCTCACTATATAAGGTTATTGTATCAACAACAAAATAAATAATGTATCCCTCCAAAATATTTTCTACCCAGAAATCAACAACCCTTGACACTAGGTTTCACACACTTTTCAGTCGATGAATTAATTGAGGATTCACTCTATCGATGCTCCTCCTTGGAAATTTCTTTGATAGGTTTCCAACCTAGACAACCACTCATGCAGTACAATGGGGATTTCACAAAATAAAATCTCATGAATATTCATGTAGAGGTATCATCCCAACCACTCTATTGGGTTCCACCGAGATCCTTTACTCTCTTCTCGCACAAATTCTAGCGCTTTGAAATCCACCCAATCTTGGATTTCAAGATTCGTCAAATTCCACAACATATCCCTCACCAAAATGATTCGGGTATTGGAAACAGAACCATTTTTTTTCCTTTTGGTTTCTCTTTGGTCTAGGTTCAGTCCCTTTTTTCTTGCGCACAACAAATTCCAAGATATCAGCCGAAAATATCAAAGCCCATTCGACAACACCTGCGATGCGGATGCAGTTTCACCCAATATATCTTTCTATGGATAACTGGTAGAACCAGGTTTCTGCAGTTGGGTGGGAGATTCTATGTCCATTGGAATTTTTCCAAGGCACTCAACTTAAGTCTATGGATGGATTGTTTATGCCTACTATGCATAGATATTATGCTCCACACTTCTTCTTTTGTAAATAATATAACAATAACCATAGTACATCATAGGTGCATTCGACTTATAGTAGTGTGACTAATATATTTAAAATCATTCATAAGCTTTACATCAACATTCATTCACAACAACATATACACATGCAACTTAAATACATTCAACATTCACACAGATAACACAAAATCTAACGTGGAAACCCATCCGAGAAAAAACCACAAAGGTGCTCTTCATATGGCATGATAAATATATGGCACCTTTGGTTTGTGCAATAATCCGCAGACTCTATTCTAGATCTTCCTTGTTTATCTATATTGACTTATTTCTCCTCTCATGATCTCTTATCTTCTGCCATTAATCTTCCTCTACTTAAATCTACTACTGATCCCCATCCCTCCTAGATTGACTCAGTCTCTTCTACACTTCTATGTACTTAGTTGCATATTCTCAACTCAATCCACACAACAAAAACTAACATACTTACAACAACAACCAAACACTAAGATAATGATGATCAATAGGCTCAAGGGGATAGAGAGGCTTACCTGCATACATCTTGGGTTACTCCTTTTATATACTCTTTACAAACTCATTACATGTCACTCTCTTAGCTGACTTCCCACACTTTTCCAACATGTTGTCTTTCCTATTCTAGCAACACATGTTATTAGGCACTAATGACCTGAATTACAAATATACCTTCATATGTATGGCTTCCATTGACTCTAGTCAACCTTGTACCCACGATATTTTTGAACTGTCACTTTCTAACCGTTGCATCGTTGCATGCCTTCTGACATGGCTCCATCGTGTCATGCTCTTTCCTTTTGTTGCATCTTTTCTTTTGTTGTGGCTTCTCCCTCTGTCATGGCTTCTCTTCTGTCACGACTTCTCTTCTGTCATGGCTTATTTTCTACCATGAATTCTCTTTATCTTCCTCTATCCCACCTCATTTTGTTTCTTTTCCTTCATTCTTTTTGTCGCTTCCTCTGTTGCATCTCCTTTTTCTTCTTTTCCCTTAGCCCTTTTTGTACTTAGGCAGGATTCTAAGTGAATTGTGCTTACCTTTCCCTAGGCCCAACAAAGTGTAGTATGAGTGAAGTATAAAACAAGGACCTTGTCATCTATATCAGGAGACCGCTTCCTCCAACAACATCAATCATATTGTAAAGAGATATGGCTCTCAACTGATATAAGTGGTAAAACATTCTATAAAACTAATATCCTGACAATCTACATACCTTGTCCCATGACTAGTTTTTAATCCTTGCTTTTCACCTGAGTACCCTAGAATTGGTCATCTTCTATGTCATAGTTCTTTTATGGATATTCTTATCCTTGTAAGCGATGAGAAACTAATGCATGGTATTTTCTTTCCCTTGTTCCTTATTCAGAGATTCTCCAAAGCCACGTCTGTTTTTTTCCATAAATTTGAGAGGAAGTTTCACGCTCTTAAATATTTTGCAACATTCATACAAAGGTTTTACCTTCATAGAAGACTATGTATAAAACAAGGGAGGGATCATTCCCTTCCCATACTTTGCAGTGATTACTATAATGGCTTGTTCCCTTGCGAGAATACACAAGCACAAGGAAGGGTTCCCTCCCTTTCCCAACTCTGCAGTGATTAATAAAATGGCTCACAACTTGGGAGAATAAATGGTCATAAGGGAGGGATCATTACGTTATCAATCAAACATCAACCCTCTTTTTAAAAAAAATCCTGTATATCTTTTTTTTCTCTTCCCATATATGCATGCTTATGCATAAAATGTCATGAGGCCTTAAAATAATTCAAAAGTGGTAGAGGGTAGGACGTAGGAAGGATTGTTTTCACTTCCATTTGTATCGTCTTCCTTGGAAGTATGCCAACCTAAACCCAAAAGTATCTTCAAATTCCTCTACTTGATTTCACTCTTTCATGAACTCCACATTAATGTTGGTTTTAGATGGCTTGGCCAGAATCTAAGTGAATGTAGTTTGTGTATATAAATTACTTGCATTGGCATGCATTCAAAAATATACATTAATCTACATTAATCTATATTAATATACATGGGAAATCCTGTGATAATTCTACATGGAAAAATCTATGAGTTTCCAAACCCTGTGATAATTCTACATGGAAATCCGTATGAGTTGGAAAACCCTGTGAGAATTCTACATGGAAAACCCTACAAGAATTATTTGTAGATTCAACAAGTAAAAGTGAAGATCGAAGATAAGTTAACCTAGACATATGAGAAACCCTCTTACCTCATATAAATTCCCCATGGTTAACTAAAATATGAGAAACCCTTTTCCCAAATATAAATTTACCTATGGCTTGCCCAATATATGAGAAACCATCTTCCCTAGAAATATGGAGCCACTACATGACAATGAAAAAAGGAAATGCAACAATTAAAAATATTAATTCACTAACCTTCAATTCTAGCTATGATTTCCATGCAGGGGATTCATTCTTCTACGAATTCCCAAGAGCAGGAGTAGGATACGTCTTCTTCAACAATTCCTTCTGCAAATTCCCATGAGTATTTTTTTTTACGACTCCTTCTTCAAATTCCCAGGAGCAATATTATTCTTAAACAATTCCTTCGCCTTCAACCATCTTTAAGAAACCTCTAAGTTCTCTCATTGGTTTCTCAATCCATGGAACCTAATTGATATGTATAAATACTACTTCGAATCAATGCTATCAATAGATAGTAAATCCTTCCAACCCTTCCATTCATTACTAAATACATATTTAAACCATCCAGATACACCCTCGTCTCAACAAAACAAAATATTTAATGCGAACAAGGTGGGGAAGTCAGCTAGTAGCATAAAAAATTCACTGTGAGTTATAACCTCTCAAACCCCAAAATTCCTCCATTCTTGCCAAAGAAAACCCTTGGTGCCAATGTTCCAGGTTGAACAGGTTGTGTCATCTCCTCGCAATGGAAGTTTGGAGTCCTCTCCTTACATAGGAAAAATGGAATTCAGCGCCATTAGAGTGGAAAAAAAGAAATGTTGGGGTAATTCATAGGTGTGAAACGTAATTCCAAATACCACTTTGCTCATAAATAAAAATACAAATGACCACTACTTTGGTCATAAAGAAAAACATAAACCTAATTTATGGTTAATGTTGGGTTAATGTAACATAGTTTGTTTGTTTTTTTTTGTGTTTCCTGTAACATATTAATATACGATTAACGTTGGGATAATGCAATATAGTTTTTTTTCATGTAAAATATTAATATAGTGTATAAATTGTAATATTAATATAGTTCATTTTCTTTTAAAAGAAAATGAAAATGACACACATAGAGGTTCATTTTCTCTTTTCTTTTAATATAGTGTCAGATTATTACCTTGTAAATATAATGTGAAATGAAATGGAAAAGAAGGCAACAATCAAACCTTCAATGTTGGACAGCCAGGGATCCAAATGGATAACTACAAGTGAATACATCCCAGAGGCCCAATCTATGATCACATAGGAATCCCCATGAAAAACATGAATAACATCAAGTTCAAGAATCCTCGCAACAGAAAGCAGTATCCCACATAGGATAGAGTCGATTATGGCCATAATTTTGAAAAAAATGAGCTGAAAAATATAATTAACAATCCCAGCCTTAACCAGAAAGCATAATATATAAAACCAGGAGAGAATAGCCAACGTCATGATTAGGCATAGAAAGTACCTACATCATAATCTTTGTTAATGCGGTAATTAGTTGAACCTGGAGTAGTCTATGTCATCGCTCAAGCCATTTTTTGGGGGAAATTCCTACTCCAAGCTATTAAACCACTTTCCCATGATTTAATATTATTCTTTGGCTAGAGCGTCTAGTTTAGCATTGGTGTTTAATGCATCAATGCTAAATTGATCAATTAGTTTTCTTAGTTTTTACTTTCTCAATTAGTTGTTAATTAGTGACTAAATTAGTTGTATTTTTATTCCATGACTAAATTGGTCATTTATTGTTGTCATTTTTAGTTGTGGTCACTTAAATTGTTCAAATTTGGTCATATTTCACTTTAAAAAATGTGGTGACCAACTTCTTTGGAGTTTTAGTCATTTATTTCACATGATGACCAAATTTTTTGTTCGCTTGGTCACCAATTACCCATTAGTTTACTAGTGTAGGGTTTGATCTCACATGAGATTCTTTTGGGATCATTTCCCTTACTTTATTTTACTAGTGTAGGGTTTGATCTCACAAGATATTCTTTTGGGATCCATCCTTGATTCCAAGAAGGATAGGATGGATTTTTGTAGTGTCTTAGTTGTATCATATTTTTTGAAAATGATTTATTTATGCTCATCGGTAAATTCCCATATACAAGTTCCTTTGTACTTCTAGAGGTAATAATCTGACACACATAGAGGTTCCCAACATGGTAAAAATGTGCAAACAATTAGCTTGGAAAATATCAATATGGCCATTTGCAAACATGATGGACAAGGTGGTGGTGGTGTAGTGATCAATTAAAAGGTCTACACATTTCATAAATGGGTAAGTGTTTAGGATTGCATGTTTCACTATCACAGTAGACTACTAGGGCGTCCTCTTCACTCCTTGCACAAAGCAATTGCAGGCATCCTTAGTCAATTTATGGGTAGTTGAGTAACTAAGTGCTAGGGTGGATGCCCTAGAAAATTCATATTTTAAAGGGGGTGGATTTAGTGAATAAAATCATTTATGTCCAAGAACTAACCTATGGAATGGAAAGAGAACTCTTTCAATGAATATTTAGAGGCTATCTTTATGGAAAATTATAAAGGATTAAAGAAAATTCAAACATGATAATGTATTGTAAAATAGAACCCATCAGACGATATATTAAGGATTACAAAGAACTGAAATAGGATAGGAGGCATTCAATTAAACACTCCCAATGAATATGAGATACTTTAGTTTTTTTTCAAAAATGTTCTCACTTTAAATGTGTTTGGGTATAAACTATGTTTGATATTGTAGAATGAGACTTTAGGATTTTCAAATTCACAAGGGATCCTATTTGTTCAAACCTCACATTATAAATGAGGGAGGAAGGGGAAATCCACGGATTTAATTGGATAATGATTTTATGTGTGACATTTAATCCATAAATAACATTCCATAAATGTCAAGTTGGTATTTGTATCAAACTTTTTGTCTTTCATGGCATGAAACATGGTTGATTTTTATTTGTGAGAGGGACTTGATGCTAGGGGGAAATGGAATCCTTGCTTATGTGGAGATCACAGATTCTACCTAAGGGACCTTCTTCCCTTTCTGTCACTACCACTTTTATCATTGAGGGGAGAAAAACCATGAAGATGTATTGGCCTTTGATCCATGGTTTTGAAGATATCATAGCAATTCTTGACATGTATCTCCCCTTTAAAATCCCAATAAGATTGTCTCCTGCAATGTATCTAGGTCATAGATATGGAGTAATCCAAATTTAGGTCATTCACGATGCTTTAAAACATTTTACCCCCCAATAAAACTATCTCCCTAGAATGTGATATAAGCCTTTGATATTCTTTAGAGGACCATATCCTCATGGCTTGTGAAATTTTTTAATATGTCCACCCCTCATTAGGATTTTCCACACAATACAATGTGACCCCTTGAAGTTATTATAGTGTGGTGAGTATGGAAAATTTATGGTGTTTCAACCTTTTCCATCACCTAATGAGCCTTTATTTCATGATTAAATGGTGACCCTTAAAGTATTTGAGCAGATTGCATCTTGAGCATTCGTAGAAATCTTTTTTTTTCCAACCCATAATCCATCCTCTCCCCGCAATAAACCCTAGGCCATATATATGTAGGAGTGGGATAAATATGGCTCATATATGATTCCTTAACATTGTTCACACCTTTATAGTGTTAAAATATTATAATCCCATTCCATACTTAGGATAAAAATAATTATTCATTTTTTGTTAGTTTCCTATATTCTAGACTAGGTAGTTGGCCTCCACTTGCACCACTTGGTCAATACTTTCCATATTTACCCTAGGAGCTCCTTTATACTAATTATGGTTAGATTATTCCAACTTTATTGACTTCCTAGAATACAAATTTCACCTACATGTCTTTTCTTCCTTAGACAGTTGTATTCCTTCCTTTCAATGGATAAGGTAAAGTTAGTCAAACTTAGAAACTGGCATATTTTGTGACCAACTCATCCTCCATGTTTTTCTCTCCAAATTCCATAATTAGAAACATTTTCTATCACTCATCACCACTCACTCATGCTTTATCCAATTTGTGAGCTCCTTGACATATTTAGAAAGTTGTGTAGTCACCTATGGGGGATTATCATATTTAGTAAGCATGATTTATGAGATACCATGAGTTGTCTCCTAGAAACTCTATTTTACTTTATAAGGATGTATTATCAATGTAATAATTAATCAATTATTATTCTTCACGTCTCTTGTGTTCAATCTCATTATTCCTCTCTTTATTTTTCTTATGCATGCTTGTGAGAAATATATTATATCTAGATCCTTATATTGTGTTTCCACATGGTATTAGAGCCTCAATTTCTACATATAGACCCATCTCCTCATGATGTGTCATCAATTTTTTTATCTAACTTAACATGGTGCATCCAAGCCATTCATGGCACTTCCTTTCTTCTTACCTCCCAATGAACCTACCACCTAAGATGTAATGTGAACCATAGATATGAAGGAACGGTGGCTAGATCCACCATTTGTGACACTTAAATACATTTCATTCTCCGATGAAATCACCTGATGTCAAGCCATATTTATCATTGACATGATTTCAATGGGAAAAACATCGACCATCGATGATAATCAAGAGTTTGATAAAATTATATATATGTCAACCTGATTTGGATTATTTATAGAGAGGAATGAAGTAAGCAATATCAAATGGAATGCACACATAAATATGTTGCACATAGTGTAGTTGATCTATAGGCTATCATGGATATTCCACTAGAACAATTATTCACAAAAAATATTACAATCAAATTTTTTTATTAGCTTATTTTTATTGAATGCTAAATAAATGGAACCTAAATAAGAATAAATAGAGAAAATAAGTACAAAATACACATAATAGCACAATTTATACCCTTGAAAAAACACTATGGGGAAAATCCCAACCACAAATGGGGACTATGCCTTGCTATTCATATCAAATGGAAATACAAAGGAAATGTTACTCTCTAAAAAGTTACCTATGACTCTACCACCATAATGGATACTTCATAATCTCATCTCCTATGTTTTTCTTTAATATCCACTCCCATGCCTTTTCTCAACTATGGAACAATACAATAACATCAAAATAATGGAACCCATTCTTCTCCTATCGGTTTTATATTTAACATAGTCTGTAGCCATCTATGGTTAATTTTAGGGTTTTTTGCATGCCCCAACTCTCAAGTAGGTCAAGGTTTTGGACCTTCTAGAATGTTCTTGAAATTTCACACTTGACTAGTTCTGCATGTGTGAGAAATGAGAGTTGACGTGGAATCCACTCAGTACTATGGGGGTCAATTGGATAGGTCAACTTACGGGAGGCATAAGTTATTTAGGAAACCTCTCATCCTGAACTACAGATCAGAAAAAGGAAAGAAGGGGACAATATTCCAAGAACAAAAGGTGGCGTCTACATACATCGTTTAAGCACTTAAGCACATAGAATTGTGATCAAAACAATACAATTGATAATGACCATCATGATAAACATCTCAAATCGATATATTAGACAACCCATATTGTCTCTTATTTATAGTTTCCATATCTAACCAACTTCCTGAAAGTAGGGAATATCTAGTTCACAAGTAGGGGTCTTTGGTCCAAGTATATTCTGTAGAATCTACAACGTCCCAAATTTTACTCAGCTGTTGTTTTCGTGTTGACCACACTTGTTTTGACCATTCATTTATTTTCCCAACCGATTGTTAATTCATTCCACTAATTCCAATTGATCGCTCCGCTAGTCTCCTGTCGTATATAGATTGACTGTCTCTAGAATATCTAGAGGTGTGATGAACCATACTATAGGTACCAACACCCCTCCCCCCCTCCCATCAACACAATGCTCTAGATATTTAGGAGGTGAAATTTTTTGTTGTGAAAACCCTCCCATAATTGTAGCTTCTTGAATCCCAAGCATAACACGAAGTTTAAAAAACTTATATTATGGTAAACGTTTTGTAAATATATTAGAAACCTGATCATATGTTCTGTAATAAAGAAGAGAGATAGTTTTCTTCAGCACCAACTATCTCAAATAATGAACATGGAGCTCGACATGCTTCATCTTTCTATGAGAAATGGGATTATCGGTAACTTGAATAGCACCCTGATGATCATTATAAATAATAGTAGAGGTCTAAACAAGAAATCAAATTTCATCAAGAAGCTATCAGATCCAAAATTCATACGGTTCCTGCATTAAGCACCACGATACTCAACTTATTTAGCTGAAAGAGAGACTACCTTTTATTTCTGACATGACCAAACAATAGGTCCATATCTCAGACGAAACACATATATAGATGTATATTTTTGGTCTCCAATGTCACCACCCCAATCGAAATCAGTGTAGTCAACGAGTGGGTCTATACTACGACAATACTTGATACCATATTGATACATACCCTTAGTTTAGTGAAAAAATATCTTTGTGTCTTTATAGTGACTTTCGCGAGGATCCTACATGAAATTGGAAATGACACTAGTAGTAAATGAGAGGTATGTTCGATAATGAGTCAGATAAATAAGGATACCGACCAACTGTCCATAAAGAGTGGCATCAAATTGTGGAGAGGCGCAATATTTTGACAACTTCACTCTCAACTAATAAGGTGTAGCACATGCCTTGCAGTCATCGATCTTGAATCATTTCAAGAGATCCAAGACATATTTAGGATGAGAAAGAAATATACCATCGTCCATTTGTAAATATTGAATGCCAAGAATGAAATGCAACAGAACAAGGTCAGTCATTTCAAAGGCATCAACAAGTTGTTTCTTTAGACCAAAAATAAGATCAACATTGTTTCCAGTTATTAATAAATCATCAACATACAATTCCACAATTAGAGTATCATCATGAACATGTAATACATAGATGTTGTGATCATATTCACAACATTTGAAATCAATACTAACAAAGAAACGATCAATATTCTCATAATAAGCACAAGGTGCTTGTTTGAAACCGGACAATGACTTATTGACTCAATAGACAAGACCAGAGTCTATCACAAAACCAGGTGGCTTCTCCTTATAAATTTCTTCAGTGAGATATCCATGAATAAATTCCCTTTTCACGTCCATTTGGTGAAGCTCCCAACCAAAACGAGTAGCAAGAGAAGGATCAATTGGACATAATTCATCTTCGCAACAGGAGCAAAGGTTTTCGTATAGTTTATTCCTTCTTGTTAAGATAAGCCCTTGGTGACCAAATGAGCCTTGTGGTGTTCAACAACACCATCCTAGGTAAACTTCATATTATAGACCCATTGACACTTCACGACATTGTTTACTTGTGGTCGATGAACAAGTTCCCACATTTGATTCTTCTTCAAGGAATCAATTTCAGTAGTCATGTAATTTTTCCCATTCTGGCACACCTTGAGCATCAACATATGTATCAAGATCATCGGTTTCAACTACATGTTTCATCAAAATAGTGTTTCCATATTGTTTCTAACTGAGACTCTGTCGACCAATACTTAGATTTCCAGCATCTAGTCCAACAACTTTAATTGTCTTAATATCCCATGAAGGTAAGGAAGTTGTCAGTGAATCAGGTCAATTTTCATTAGTCGAGGAAGTCAAAATTCTAAATTCAATAGTCACAGTAGACTGATCACCAATCGATTTAGGAGAAATCGTCGGTCTAGTCGATACTCCAGAAATGGATATAGTGGATTCTGACTCTTCATGAATATCAAAAGGGTCGATGTTCAAAGGACTAGGAGAGGAGTTCAATAGTTGATTACTTAAAATCATCTCATCAAAGAATACTATTTGACTCAATGTGATATTCTATTTGATAGGATCAAATAGTCTATAGGATTCCGACTCATTAGAGTAGCCCATCATGATGAAAGCAGGACTCTTTGCATCCATTTTCTTCATGTAGTCATCGCTGATACGTTCCCAGGAAACACATCCAAAGGTTTTGAGGTGACCAATAGAGGGTTTCTAACAGCTCTATTTCTTGATGGGAGTTCTTTCAATGACTGTTCTGGTCGACACAAGATTTAGAAGATAGTTTGAGCAATAGACAACTTCTACCCAAAATATTTTCATAATGTCCTTTGCCTAAAATACACATCGAGTCATTTCTACCAAGGTCTGAGTATATTATTTTATCTCAAACATTTAAGGGTTTGACCACACTACTTTTCATCCAGAGAAATAAATTCCTTGAACTTTTCAAATACTTGACTCTTATTATTAAAAAATAAACCCATGTAAATCGAGATACATCATCAATAAATATTATAATATACTTCATACCTACGAGTGATGGTTTTTTCATGCAACAGAGATAACTTCAAACACGATCTAGTTGTTCCTGTCCATGCCATGCTTTTCTCAAATCAAAGGGTACCTAATGATGCTTCCCAAGCATACATCCTCTACAAAATCCATTAGATGGAATAGTCTTTCGGATACCAATAGCCATATTCTGAGTTATCATCATCTTGATACTCGAAATTTTAGATGACCAAGTCATTCACGCCAAATTCGAATTATGTCGTATGCATGGGTGACAAATGCAGTCGATCCAATCATCTGGGAATCACAGAATTTATAAATCCCATCCTTAGGATACAAAATTCCAAAGGAAACAATTTCTCTTCCACACCTTAGATTATTCATAATAAAGTAATTTGACTAGAATTCAATAGTATTCTTAGTATTCATTAGTTGAGCAACCAATAAAATATTTGCACTTAGACTCTGTACATGATAGACGTTAGATATACGACTTTGTTGACATTCGACATATCCATTCCCATGGATAGTGAGGATGTAGTCATCAATGACATAAATATTCTCCTTAGGAGAACCACTTAATGAATATACCATAGAAGTATCATTATCCATATGATGAGTACATCCAGATTCGATTATCCATTAAATCTTATTGGTGTGATCATGCAATTCCTAAGAAGTGATGACAAATAAGGTATAATTTTCAAGAGGTCGGTTGGCCAACTACCTAGTCAAGGCACAATCCTCTAGTTTCTTGACCTTGCCTTCTAAGTCCTTCATCTTCTTCCAACATTTATTCTTGACATGTCCCACCTTTGAGCAGTACCAACAAGTCTTCTTCTTCCCACCCTTCTTCACAAATGACAATGATTCTTAGGTCTTTTATTTTGTAGGTTGGTCGATACATTCTGGTTATTGATCGTGTTGAACACGTACTTTAGGATTTGGATTTACCTTTCTTTCTAGTAAGTAAGCCTATTTTTTCCAAAAATATTCCCTTCTTCATGCAACTTTTATTGGTCCTTGATCAACAAATCACATAAAGTATCAAAAGTAAAATCCTTACCATCTTGCTTTCATGACATCCAATTATCTGAAAAGGAAGAGTAGAAGACATCATATGGTGTCTTAAAATTCATCATAACTAGCTCGATAAGTTGTCCATACTTCTTCAGAAAATTCCTGCCACATTCAGCCAATTTCAGTTGTGTTTCCTTGATACGATCCAGATAGTTCGTGATCTGATCAAAGGAAAGAGGTTCCAAAGAGATCAAATATTTTTTTGTCTACATTACTTCTCCTTCATTTATCTTGTTGAACATAGTCTTCAACTTGGTCTATATGGAGTGAGGATAGTCTATATCACTTGTATGAAAATGAATCTCCCATGAAATATAGTTCATGAGAGCACCCACAACTTCATCCTTCTTAACGTCGATAGAAAACTTGCGTCAACATATGTTGGATAAGCAAAATAATTTTTCATAAATTGCCACAATCCTTTTCTCTTAAATAGGGTCTCCATATCTTTCTCCCAGATAGCATAAATATGTTTATTGAGAAGAACATTTTCTATTTTGGAAGCCATCCTTCTGATCTAGCATATCATATCAAAATTCAGGTAGAGGTACAATTTGACAAATATTCCACTCGGAGTCAATAAACCTTAAATCCAACCTAGTATAGGTCTAGGTCAAAACTGTTGTTATGATAACATGTTGGTAAATGTCTTGGCCTAAATAAAAGAAGGGGACACGATTCCAAGAAGAAAATGTGGTGTCTAGAGACACCGTTTAATAACTTAAGCACAAAGCATTGTGATCAAAACATCACAATACATAATGAGGATGATAAAAATATCAAATCGATATATTAGACAACCAATAGGGTCTCCTATTTATAGTTTCTATATCTAACCAAATTATTAAAAGTAGCAAAGATCAGGTCCATAAGTAGGCTCTTTGGTCCTAGTAGTTTATGTTGAATCTGCAACATCCCAAAATTTAGTTGCTTGTTGTAGTCATGTTGACCACGGTCGTGATGACCATTCAATTATTTTCCTAACTCACTTTTTAGTTGTTCTGTCGAATCTAATTGACTGCTCTGCTAGTCACCTGTCACTTATAGACCAACAATATCCTGAAGATCCATAGGTGTGATAAACCATCAAGACTGTAGGTTCCAACAACTTCTTCATACAAACTCTGATTGAGGCGATTTTTGCACTATTGGAAAGGTATCAATGTGGAAAATACAAAATTATAGTATAATACATATTTTGTATCAAAATTGTCATTCAATCCCTTAAAATGTATCTAGAAGGTGTTAAAGTATTTTTTTATCCCAAATCTAAAAGGAAAAATTTATCCCTAAATGGGCCTTGCAAGCCAATTTCTCAAATCGTTCCACCCAAAAACCACCAACTAGATGAAGTAAATTATATTGATTCATTTTGGATCAACAACAATACAGTAAAACCCAAATTATTTTAATGAATGAAATGAAAAAATATTGTAAACATCAAAGGAATACAAACTAGCTAGGATGGTGGTATCTTATATATGAAGAGAGATGTGTCAGTTACACTCTTTCACCAGAGGAGATAACAAGAGGAAAAAAGTGGGCTTTAGCATAAAGTGTGAAAACCTAATATCAAAAAACCTAACCATAGGAAATGAAGTGGTAAAATAAATGTATCCCCTGATGAGTCTAGTTGATACATCGACTTCGTCAAGGTGCAACTTCCATGTACAAACTTTGTTTTTGGCACATGATATCCCACTTGAAATATATCAAGAACAATATTTTGTTCAAGGTTAGGAACTCCCTCAATAACCTTAAGTCATCCGAGGGATAGAAAAACATTGTCTATGGCCTTTAAAATGCACCAAAATTTAGGGACATGAAAACCTGTAGAAAAAACTCCAATATCATGTGGAACCATTCTAAATCAGTGGAACAAGTGGGTGGCCACCAATATCCACCTAGATCAAAATCTCACCATGTTTATTTAGAAGGGTATTACAAGGTATTTAAGGAATTATCATGGATCTATCCTTGGTGATTCCAAGGGGATTTTGAGGTATCTCAGGAAGGTGGAAAAAGTTTGAACATTCCCCTAAGTGATGGACTCTAAAGGGTGATAGGATCCTTGAAGATATTTGAACAAAATCTTAGGCAGAGGTCTCCATGAGTGATAATAGAACCCTCAGCCACTAACAAGCAAAGCTTATCTAATGAGACCAATCATACTCTAATACCTTGTGGGAACTTATTTAATAAAGATGGCCCTCATTGCATTAAGTAATATGCCATTGAAATAAAGGAGTTAGGTTGGTGGGGCCCAAGAAATTATGATTAGTCCATTGGAAATTGTAATTATGAAACCCCAAGTTCTTTGGAAATATCTATGAGTTCTATCTTTTTAGTGGTGTCAATAATATAATTGAAATATATAAACAAATAATGGAAAACACCATTATTCCTAGTAGGGAATGAAACTCGTACATTACATAGGATTTTCATTCCTTTATTAAGAAAATAACTAAATTAGTTGAAATAATTAAATCATCTTTTTGGTAATGATGCTACTATTTGCAAGCAGTTAAATATTTGCAAATACGAAATGAATATCTGAAATGAATATTTTATAAATAAAGGGAAATTGATTTAATGGCAATACAATCCATTGATTTGAACAACGAAATAACACAAATAACAAGGTTCATCAATTTGAATGGGTGTGTATTCTTTTAATGCATTTAAGGAACGATGAAGAGAAAATTAATTAGGTGCATTGAATTCAACCCGAGATAGTTCAAATTATCTAGTGAAATGAATTTAACAATAACATGTTGCAAAAAATTCTCAAAACCTAGATTGTTGCAGAAGAGGATCTTAGTTATAAGTTAAAGTACAACAGTTTGTTTTCTTGGGTGTGGTTCCTCTCTTAGTATTTGCACATTAAAATCATTTTACAAATGAGATGTTATAGATAGAAACTACTGATATTGTAAATCAAGAGGAGTAGGATATAAACTTTACAGCAATCCCTTGAGTTAAAGGTTTGGATGGTCTACATTTTTTAACTCCATTCTAATATAATTGATATGAAATGGTGGAAAATCCAACATCTATGTTCTGAAGAAAAGATGAATAAGATAGATTGAAATTAATCACCACCAATCATTCATTATATGTATCATATTATTTTTTTCTATCATTCTTCTTTATCATTAGTCATTGATATTTTATTAGTGTTCACCTTAATCCTCGTCAACTTTTGAAGTTACATTCTTGATAGTAATCTCTATATTATAGATGAAACTTTTAAATTTGAGAGAATCAAACTAATGTAAAACATAAGGATGGTCATCTGAAATTTTGACCATCCTAGTGCTTGAATACAATTTGTAATAGTAACAACAAATATTTATGTGCATTTTTTCTACTATTGACTTTTATGTTTCTAATTGCTCTCTATATCATTATTAAGATTCACATTGATTCAATAGAATTCTAGTCCTCACCTTGTGACTGAACGATTGACAACTGCAATAGGATTGTTACCACCAACGTCATGATTCCTGAAGGGAAATTGTTTCACACAAGTTTAAAATGGGGGAAAGTTTATTCTAAAAGATAAGTTGATGATGGTTTTGATAGAAATAAATGTATATATATGTACATACTCTTCTACAACTGCTTGTTTACTAACACAACATCTAGGGACCAGAACAAGGTTCCCAATATCTCCCAAGCCTCTGTGACCATTGATATTCTTCATTGTCCTCTGAAAATTCAGATTATTCTTCCCTTTTCTACTCTCTGAAAAAACTAATCCTTCCTCCTTTGTTTTCTCTTCTCTTCTCGCCCGCAGGGATTCAAAACCAATAGTAATAGCTAAAACATAACAAATCCAATTGACATGACATTAAAACATAGATTATAAACTTCTAACACAAGAAATATCCACCTCCGAGGCTTTCAAGCAAAGTCCAAAGGATCAATTTTGGTAGAAGAAACACGTGAAGTGGCAAATGGATGACTCGAGTATTAATAATCACCAAAGGATAAATTTCGGTAGAAGAAGCACTTAAAGTGGAAGATGAATGATTGAAGGGAATACCAATATTAATAAATCATCATTGTTGGTCAACCACAATAGTGATGCAGAAAGCTCCAACAGATATATGTCGATGGATTTGTGTGCTTATTCTTAGCATTTATTTACTCAAAAATATTTTTCAATAAAACATAAATTATTGTACTTTCATGATAATTCATATAGAACAATAAATAAATGGTTTGGAATTTTGTGCTTATTTTTTGCATTTATTTACTCAAAAATATTTTTTCAAAGAAAAATTAATTATTGTACTTTTATGATAATTCATACAAATTCTAAACAATAAAGACATGTAGTCTTATGTTTGTTAGGATTAATTAATCCTCCTTTGTCCAATATAGACTATTTGGTCAATTTTTCCTAACTTAGGAAGTCATTATCACTTAGCTAGAGTATGGGGGACACACCTAGGGGTTATCTGCCACTTATTGCATGTGCATGCATGGATTTATGTGCCTCTAAGAGAAATCCCTAAATTATAGGAGCCCACTCCGAGTGCCACCAACAACCTCCATCAAATGGTTGTGGTAGGTAAGGAGTTATGCCGAGTTAAACTCCAGTTACAATCAGTTAAATCACTTTATGTTATCCTAGTGCCAGTTTTGCATGCATGAAGGGAGAGTGGTGCCTTTTCCCACCACCTAATCATTTAACATATTGTAGACTGATTTAGACATCCAAAGTTAGACTAGTGAGTTCTAGTAGTGATTTAGACACATTGAGTTAGTTATTCAGTCAGCGTGAGCTGGTAGACTTGAATCCTATCCATGGAATTCGAATTCTATTTATTGTATAATCATTGTATTAATGATGAATGAATGAACATTAATGTTGTGATTATCTAAGCAATTCTTGTCCAATTTATCTAAAATTTGTGGCATGAATTTCCTGTTCAGTGTACATTATCTTTGATTATTCCACTACATAATTCCCTTCCTACATATTTCATATTTTCATGTAGATCAATGGTTCACAAATTTAACATGGTATCAAAGACTTGTTCAAGCTAGCAACAAACCTTTACTGGTTTCCATTGTGCACCAGATGCAACTGAGTTTCCACATAATTCTTGGAATCATAGCATTTCTCCCTACAAAGAAGTCTATCCAAGTGTGACGGACTCTGAGAAAGTACACATGTCGAGGTGGAAAGGATTGTACTGAAATATGATTGTGAATTGGTTTGTTTTGTAGTGATATTTTGTAGGTACAACTTCAATATGGATTCAAGATTACCAGTTCCTCTTCTTACTCCATTCACGAAATATTCAGAGTGGAAATCGAAGATGATTTCATCTCTAAAGAGACAAGGTCTCTATGAGGTATCTATTAGACATGGTAAAGAGTCTTATGAATATGAGAATGACTGGCTAAATGACAGTGATAGGGATTTTGGAGCAATATGTCTGGCCTTTTCTCCTAGCTTGTGCTACCTTATTGATTATGTTGAATACCCAAAGGATCTCTAGACAGAATTGGATAGAATATTTGGAAAGTACAATGGTGATCATTCTATAAGTTTGGAGAGAACACCCAGAACCACAAGAGCTATTTCTTCAAAATTCTTGGCCTCTATTCTCTCTGATGAATTTTTTTAAGATGAAGAAGAATCAGAATCTTCAACACAATCAATTCGAATTGAAGAAAGTATCCTTAGAGTGACTCCTTCTCATGTTTCTATGGAATTTTATGAGATCTATGATATCTCATATTATCATATAGATGATCTAGAAGAAGAAATTTGAATATCCGTTATTGAAGAAAAAATCTCCTTCGATTCTACTCGGGCATTCTCTGGTGATTCTTCTATTTTAAATTATGTACAAAGTTTGCTAGTGATTGCTTCAGAAAATGAAGATGAATTCAATTTCTCTCTTTTAATGTTGTTGCTGGTGTGTAGAAAAGTAATAGTTTGGGTGTTTTGGAAAAAATATCATATTTTAGGAGTGATCCATTCACTCTCATTGATCTATAGGTTCCAACAAATTCCTACATGGTTGCTTGCACCGGTACTCAGAGTTTTGTTGAAGAAGGAGAAAATTGTACATCTACCATCTTAGTGGAGCACTTGGAACCTTTGTTCCACACTCTTGGATCTGATATAAACTTATTTGTATTTTATATGACCTCACTTGGTTCGAATTTTAAGTTTCAAGAGCCTCTAGTGATGTTTGTAGGTTTCATCAATTTTGGTGTGAAAAATAAAGTACCTCAAGTCTCTTTCAAAATTGTTGTTGGGGATTTGATGTTAGTTTTCTCTCATGATTTTATTGATATTATATTTTTTGAATCATTGTATATTTTAGAAGCTATATCATATTATGGAGCTCAAGAATTATCTCTCCATGGTCCTAGAACTTCTCTACCTTTCTACTTGAACACATGTTCATCTCCTCACAGTATTAGCAAAGATGGAGACATCATGCATTCGCCTAGATACTTGCTCCTAACACTTGGAGCTGATTTTACCTCACATGGTTCGATGATCAAGGCTGTAGCATATCATTTTCTTGGGTTTACCTCACATGGTTCAAATTCTCAAGAACTTTTTCTCTCTCTTCAGTTGATCTCAGTTTCTCTACATGGGTCCAGTTTTCATCTTGTAGTTATCTATGTTCCTGATTCAGTTGAGCATATTCCTCTTCTTCCAAAGAGAAAAATTCCCCCAAACATAATCATTTAGTTTGGAGAGGTTCACATGCACATTCCTAGGAGTTTGTTGCACATAAGAACCAAGATTCTGCATTACTCCTCCATAGAGTTGCAGATTGCAGCAAAATTTCCTGATTCCTGCTTATTTTGAGGAGGCAGGGTTCCCATGAAATTTTCCCCATTTTCCTTATTTTATTAAGAAATATTTTATGGCATTCATATTATATGGGTGAATATTGGCCTAGTTTTTAGGGCCCAACTTGTCCAAAGTTAGGATTAAAGGGGGGTATTAGGATTAATTAATCCCCCTTTGTCCAATATTTTTCCTAACTTAGGAACACATTATCAATTAGCTAGAGTATGGGGGACACACCTAGGGGTTATTTTCCACTTACTGCATGTGCATGTATGAGTTTATGTACATATGGGAGAAATACCTACCTTATAGGATCCCACTCTAAGTGCCACCAGCAACTATTAATCTGCACAGTAATCTAGGGACTCAAGCACAGTCTCATAAAAGATTAATAACAATAAGACATGAAAATGGTGTAATTGGGCTACAAAATGAGTATCCGCTCTATATATTCACACAAAGAATGAGTAATACAATACAATGTCATGCTACAAGCATGAATGACAAATCAATTCGAATTCCCAAGGAGGTCATTCGAATTGAATGAATGAAACTAGATTAACTGAATGTAAGCCACAGTCAACACTCAAGTTAACCACCGATCGAAACCCTAATTGACTCAACTAAGCCCTAATTGAAGTCAAAGTGCAATAAATGATCGAGTCTAATTGAAAGTAGGTCAGACACATGTCACAGCAAGCCAACCATTAAGTGGTAGTGCTTCAATGACTCCAATAAACCCCGATGAGGTTAACTGAATTGTAACTGAACATTAGAAGTGGTTGGAGGCACCTCTGTTGACTCCAGTTCATTAAATAATCAATAAATAATCAATTTAATGATGGAGGGCTCCTTCACTGCTCTGTTTAACTAATTGTAACCATCAGTTAGCAATATGGGGCATTAATGACACTCAGATCACCCCCAGAGTGCTCCAGTTAGCCTCCCTGGATGTAGGAGAAGGCTAAGTTAGCCTCCTTGACTAAAGGTAGGCATGGATGTGATATAGCTGATGTCATCTAGTGCTCCTATGATGTTAATTAAGTCAATAATACTTAGGATAGTGGTTTAACTAGGCCAAATTGACAAAAATGAGTCTGTAAGGTGGTAAATGTCTCCAACAGCAACCTCCATCAGTTGGTTGTGGTAGGTAAGCAGTTATGTTGAATTAACCTCTAGTTATAATCAGTTAGATCACTTTAAATTAGCCTAGTGCCAAGGTTGCATGCATGAAGGGATATTGGTGGCTTTTTCCCACTTACCTCATCAGTTAACTGATTGTAGACTATTTTAGACATCCGTAGTTAGACTAGTGAGTTCCAACAGTGATTTAGACACACTGAGTTAGTTATTCAGTCAGGTTGAGCTGGTAAATTTGAATCCTATCCATGGCATTTGAATTTTATTTATTGTATAACCATTTTATTATTGATGAATGAATGAATATCAATGTTGTGATTATCCGAGCAATTCTTTTCCGATTTATCTGAAATTTGTGGCATGAATTTCCTGCTCAGTGCACATTCTCTTTGATTATACCACTGCATAATTCCCTTCCTACAACTTTTATATATTCCTATAGATCAATGGTTCACAAATTTAACAATGTTAAGGTCATTCCCATACAAATCTTGAACTTCGAAGATGTCAATTCTATTAATTATGTTTTTTAATGTTAACCAGAATTTATTTTTCTTTCAAATGATGTTCGTATCAACAAATGTGAATAAAATATCCAATAATTCCATGATTTTGTTTTATTTAATTGAAATATTCAATTTTGTTTTATTTGGTTAACTAAAACTGAATTAATATGCATTTATGGTCAATATAATTTTTATATGTTAGAATTTATATAATAAAATTATTTTCTTTGATTTATTAATTACAAATATTTATATGATCCAAGGTCTCTAATGCAATAGTTTAGAAAACTAGTTCTGATTTGTAACTTTACTATCATGACTTTCAAGCAATGAGGGCTAATCTTTCTCTCTAATATGAACCCATATAATTTAGGCATAATAAATATTATAGTATAAGTCCTATAATTTGAAGAGTAATTTTCTCACCACTTTTAAGTATAATATTAATGATCCTTTCATTCATCGGAAAATAAAGAGATTGTGAATGTGGGAAAGATGAATAAAGCTTCATGGTTTCGGATTTCTACCGATTCCTTTTGCATGGTGCTTAACCATGTCACTCTTAATATGTTTTATGGTGAAAATTTCTTCCATTCTAAGAAGGGTTTGATCGTTCACTCCAACATTAGGATTCATAGAAAAGTTTAAGGTACAAGTTCAAATCACCTAGGGAAATCTTACAATCCTCGTTATGCTTTGAAACATTGGGATTCATAAAACATTTTAAGGTACAAGTTCGAATCAACCATCACAATCTATAATTATATTTATCCTTACAAATTTTTCCCATGACCATAATAAAAGAGTTGAAGAGATTGTGTTCCAGCATGGATATATCCTAAAAAAATATTCTAATGACAGGAAAAAACATTTCTCAATTTGGATCGAATTTGAGCTACAACCATAATCTAAGCATGTTTTTTTCACTTTTAGAAAGGTTTAGGAGATTTTCATTATGCTTGGTTATGTATTGATTATTTATTTTATTTATAGTTTTATATTCTATTATTTTGATATCTTATGGATTTATAATACAATTATAATATTTTTCTAACAACGTTACAATTTTTCCATATCGGGATTATTCAAGTGATTAATCTTTGTGAAAACAGTGTTGAAAGTGTATCATGTATGATGCTCAAAATATTCACTGTAAAATTATGATATGTCTTATGTATTGATATTATTAGAGAAAATGTTGAAATTGTTTCCTAAATCCTTTATCAAAAGGGGAGTTTTGGTTTTATACTAAAAAAAAATATCTAACTCAATATGTTCAATGTAAAATTATGATAGATCTCTTCAATACTGTTATTATTAGAGAAAATTTTGAAATAAATGTTTAGATCCTTTAGGAAAATGTGAGTTTCAGTTTTATACATCCATAATATTTCTTGTCATTGTGCTGCAAATTTTACATGTCAGGGATTAGTCGGTTGATTCGTCTTTGTGAAGGAAGTGCTGAAAGCATATTTTAAACTTGAAACCACATATTCAATCTAAAATTATGAAACAAGCCTTCCATATTGTTATTATTAGAGAAGATGTTGAAAACACTTTTTAGATCCCTAAGTAAAAGGTGAATTTTGGTTTTATAAATAAATTCTGTGTTTATCAACATTATGATTATTATTTTTGGAATTTCTATGTAAATCTATCTTTAGAGTTGGGACTAAGAGTTTATACTCTAAATCAATCTCACAGGAGTCTAAAATACAAATAATATAAACTTTATTAGTTAATGATATGGGAGATAGAATATAGTCAACTACACTATTTCCATGACCATGGAAGAAATCCATTTAATTGGAATCAAGTCATTGTTCTACCCCATTACAAATTACTACATCATGAAAACTGCATGCGCTAACCATCTTTGTAACAAACAAGTGTAGAAACCTTCACAAATATTACTAATTCTTAAATTTATAGCCATAAAATGTTTGCCTATTTTTTGTAAAAGAAGTCAAATTTCTAAGGATTTTATAGAGTTTCTGGAATTCTGGCAATGTTCAAAGTAAAGTAGATTTATCGCGTGGAATTTAGGAAAATCATTTTAGAAAAAATGGAAATTGGCGAATCCTTTCCTGGAAAAAAACATGGAAAACTAGCCCATGGAGTAAATTTTACCTCTAATTTTTCCATGTTCCTAATAAGGTTCTTTCAATACTATTGTCTAATATTTCTAACCAAATGCACTTGTCATAAGTATATTTCATATGCAACCTAAGATAACATGTAAGGTCTTGTATAATAAGAAAATCTATTTCCATATTTATCACTTAGTAAACTGATCCATATTATTGACAAAAATATTCACCATAATCCAAAGTTTTGAAAATTTATATATTGCCAAATTCCTCCATATACCTAGCACTACTTATGAATCCTTTTCTGTGGAAATTCCTCATAGTTCCATATGAGTATTTTAATGTTATAATTCTCGTATGTTTCCTTCTTTCCTAACTTCTTTTACATTATGAACATAATTCTTCAACTTAGCTTGATCATTCGACATGAGTCATAATTTAAATATATATTCAGGTTCCTTTTAGATTATATGTTTTCCTTGGTAGCTTATATTTTTCATTATTATAGTTTATCTTAATTTTTGTCATTGTGTTTTTATTTCCAGTTATTTTGTCAAATCTCTTTGATTTTTTGAAACAGGTTGTTTTATCTTATTCTTCCTTGTATGTAACATGTGAAACTATATCGTACTTATAGATAAGTAGTTTTTCCATATATGGTTATATTTAGACCTTATTTATATTTTCTATAATAACGAGTAAAAATATAGTTTTGGGATTTTTCTTAGTGGAGTAGAGTTAATGAATTTTTTTTAGTGTTTCAATTTTGTTATTACCTTTTGGTAGATATGATTTGGATTACAACAATTTTTATGAATAAAATTATAGGTTTCAAAATAATAAATTAATAAATGGATAGATAGTTAAAATTTAGGAAAAAAAGAAAATTAATATAAAGTGAAAATTTATGAATAGTTAGTATGAATTAGTAAGATCCTAATAAACATATGATTCAATCAGCAGTTGGCATGTTGTCAAAATTTGAAAATTTCTAGAACTTTGAATACTTTGACTGCTTTAACAGGTTCATCATCGTCTTCGACAAGTATGAACCTCAACACAACCGACCTCGACAAACCTCGACAAGTTTCACGATCGACATACAACATCTTGACATGCCTTGTCTGCACCTATCGAACATCGAAAAATTGTCTCTGTCTTCCAGTCATTTGTGACGGTTGAACTTTTGAACCGTTATAACTCGTAACTAAACGTAACAGGTAGTCACCGATGCGTTTATGCATTCTATATAAACATGTACATTATTGTAACAATCAACCAACCTTCATGGAGAAGAAGTAATAATATAATTGGTTCAAATTCTTGCATATTGTCTATGTGCATACTTTCTGTCGATATAGTGTATTTCCTTCTTTACTTGTTCTTTTTCTAAGCTTCTGCCATAACAGTGCTTGACTCATTCAGTCGCTTGGCGTCCCCAGTGTGCACCTAGGAATGACCTAGATCATTCATATCAGAGATTGATCTTGTCCATATCTTAAGTTACATCAGCACTTCCATTGAAGTTATTTAAGTTATGCTTGTTTAAACATGCTCGCAAACTCAACAACAAAAGCAGACATTTCCTTCGAATTTAGAAAATATGGTTGAAGAAGAAGACAATAGATATGCAACTAATGAGACATAACAACTCATATAAAAAGAACTGGCCCTCCAGCAGACCAAAATTTTCTCCTAGCTCAATGAAATTCTCATGGGTTTCGCTTCGAAGTCCAGGGAATCCTTGACGCAACCTCACTCCAATAAAATTATCCCCTTCAAAGTGCAAATGAATATGGACATACCGAATCTTGAAGGAAATATTGACATGAAATCCGTCAACAATTGGGTAGAATAACTAGAATCTTACTACTCTGTGAATCAACTCTCTGAAGCGGAAAAGATCACCACTGCATCCTTAAATATGTCGACCTTCATACACTGTTGGTGGGTGAATTTATCAACAAAAATGGAAAAAGAAGGTGACCCCATAGACACATGGGTAAAATTTGTTGGATACGTCTGAAAGGATTTCTACCCGCCCAAGTGTCTTGAATAACAATATAAGAAGTGGCAATGGCTAAGGAAATGGAAATACCAGTCCATACAGAGTTATACTGATAGGTTTTATCGACTCATGGCTATACTTGGCATCTAAGAAGAAGAAAAATGGCTTGCCCTAAAGTATGTCAGCATCTTATCCCCATACATTCAACAAGAGATGGAGTTTTTGACTTTCAGTACGCTTCCAGATGCATTTCATTATGCCAACAAGCTTGAAGCTAAACAAAAAGGAAAATCATGTTTTTCGAACAAACCAATAGGTCAAACATCCGACAAGAAGTCACTAGCCAATTTTGACAAGTCAAAGTACCCTTCTTAGATGAATCTGCCAAATCCCAATCATCAAAAGAAGAATTTTCAAAAATACAGGAGGGATCGCAGCAAACAAGCTCCTACCGAGAAATGGTGTGATTATCATAATTCAGCATGGCATGATATGTCAGAATACAAAGATCATAATACTTTTTTGGAAAAATTGTCGACATCTGACTTGTCGGATAGAACCCTGGTAGAATCTGTTCTAGATGCAGAAACCCTCTTGGATTCGATCTCGAACACTCCAACGGCCTCAACTATCATCTATGAGGAGGAAAAAGAGAACATGTTCCATACACAGATATGGGTTTAGAAAAATTGGTTACATCTGATTGTCGATAATGGTAGCCAGAATAAATTAGTTTCTAAAGATCTTGTGAAGAAACTTGGTCTTGTCACCACTCCACATCCTTAGCCTTACAATATCGGTTGGATGAAGGATTGACAGGATCTAAGAATCACATGCCAATGTAGACTCACCTACTTGATTAAGTCTTTTCAAGATGAATTACTCTGTGATGGGCACCTATTTTTGTCATCGACGCCTTGTTTGGGAAGCCTTACCTATGGGATCGACATGGTACACATCAGTCATGACCTCTGAAGTTGATTGTCAAAATTTGGAATCAATGGTACAACATACTAGAGTGACAAACCACATCAACGGTTGCTATGATAACTTCCAAATAAACAAATAATCTTATTAATCATGCCCAGAAGTTTGCATTAATTATGATAAAACCTCAAAATTCCAGAAAGGATACAACAACGAGTTGACTCACTGACCAGCACAGCTCTCGACAACAACAACATATCGACAACATTCTTGAAAAATAACAGAACGTATTACAATAGAAAAACATAGTACCTCTGCATTATCAGGTAAAACACTCCATTGAACTTGTTTCTAGTTCTTCATTACCTAATGCATCTATTTAAAGAAGATCCATTCTTGGGAACCAAGAGATTCACAGGAAAATCCATGATTTTATCAACAAGGGACATAACCGCCCCAACTGCTCTTCTCGTGGAAGTCTAGTCATCCTAGTTCCAAAGAAATATGAGACTTGGCACGTGTGCATCGACTATCGGGATCTCAACAAAATTTCAGTGAAGAAGATATACCCTATTCCATGGATAGATCAACTCATCGACAGTCCGAAAGTTGCTAAGTTCTTTACGAAACTTGACCTTAATTCAAGATATCATCAAATTCTATTCGGGTCCATCAATGAATGGAAAACAAATTTCAAGACCAAGGAAGGATTGTTTGAATGGTTAGTCATTCCTTTCGGATTAACCAATTCACTTGCAACCTTCATGATATATATGGATGACCTTCTATGACCTTTAATCGACAAGTGTTTCATTGTATATCTCGACGATATCTTGATTTTCAATTTATCATGGGAATAAAATGTCAGGCAGCTTCAGCAAGTCTTCGACACTCTCCAACAACATTGACTATATCTGAACTTGGACAAATGTTCATTTGCGATGACCAGCATCAAATATTTAGGGTATGTAATTGAATCTACAGACATTCATTTCGACCCATAAAAATTACAGATCCTCAAATATTGGCCCATTCCTCAAAACATTCATGAACTAAGGAGTTTTCTTTGTTTGGTTATTTTCTATTGGCAGTTCATACCTGGATTCAGTCACATTGCATGGCCTTTGAATCCGTTGACTAAAGGAAATGAGAAAATTGGCTTCAAATGGACACTAACACAACAACAAGCTTTTGAAAAACTAAAAAACAAGCTTTGTACTGCACCAGTACTTGTGTTACCTGATTTGCAGGTGGAAATATTTTATGATCTCAAGGGAATTTAGAAATTTTTCTTTCATTTAGGGTTTAGCCAAGGAAACCAACAATCAAGAATAGATTATGGCTTTATATCAAGGGTTGTCCATCTCAAAAAAATTAGGTGTCAAACAAACCATCGACATAAGGGATTCTACAATCATCGTAAAACATGTCTATCACAAGATAAGCTCAAAGGATGGCCCAACTTAGTATACCTATTCTCATAACTCAAATTATGGCACAAATATTTGATAATATATCAATAATATATCTTACCACCAAGTCTTGAGAAAAATTAATGCACTAGATGATAAACAAGACAATGAGAAAATATCCTTAAGTATAGGGAATTTGAGGGAAAATGCAAGGATATTGGATCTATGCCACCTTCCAAGAATTATATTAAATCAGCTATTTAGTTGTGATTATGATCACTCAAGATAAGTGGAGGCTTTCTATGGCAGTGTATATGAGGCTTTTAAACTCCCCCATGGGATTTGTACCCCCTTGCCTCAACATATCTAAATGCAAAGCCAAGAGCTATACATTGATCAGATGAAAGGTTGAAAGTGGGATATTAACTTAATCAATGTACATTGGAAATCAAGGTATGGCTTTCTCATTCCTCTACATGTGGGAGTAATATCATTGATTGATAACTATTATCCAAATTTGTTTACAAGAAACATAGGGGATTGGAAGTAATGGAATATTTTTTTTCTTTGGTCTTAAGGATTCTACATGGAGCTTGGATTTGTTCTAGAACAATGGTTATCCCTAATTCGCAATCCAATAGGTATGATCCCTGTGAAATGTCATAATTGAAAATAGGAGTCTGTCATTGTGGAAGAAATTCAAAGGAAGTCCAATAGTATCTTGGACCATGTGACCACTTAAACCCTTGCTTAAGGTAAAAACTTCCTAATTACCTAGGTGACCATTCAAGGAAACCTAGTTTTGTTTCCACTATCATCCCAACAAAAAACTCCCTCGCTTCAAGATAACCAAAAACTAAAACTTGGGGGATTCCCTAAGGAAAACTACGTCATTTATTGATAGAACGGAGCATATATTAGAAAATGGAAAAAATAGAGAAGTGATTGTGAACACAAGTATCAGTTAGACATGTAGGCCCACCTGAGGAAAATATTAGGTATGAACCCACTTATATATATTAGAGATTTATAAATCTAGACAATAAGAGGAAATTTAGTTAATGCTTTGTGATTTCACTCCATCACAAGTCAATGGAATGAGATGCAAGCTCAATCCCTTTACTTATGGGTATGGTTTTCCACCCTAACTAAAGAATCCAACTTTATTTGATGTACAAATATGCTTAATAACTCCTATAGATCCATCTTCAAATGTTTATGAACAATTATGTGCACGCATATGTGGAGTTTTACTCTCAAGGCACATTTCACATGAATACCAATGGATCAAATATATGAGGGGAGTTTATATATGTTGGAATAAATTGTAGCCTTCATACAAATGGTTGGTATTTCCTCAAATACAGCCAATTCATCTATAAATCAATCACATTTTGTTAAAAATACAAATAACATTCCAAACCTTAGGATCGAATATATTGGACCAAAGGAAAAATCATCTTGTATGTGGATCATACTATGATAACGAATTTTATGGGATCATGCCCAAACCTTATAAATATGGAATATTTGTTCCAAAGCCAACGGTTTCCTTGCATGAAAGGTAACATATAGATTTCAATATACAGTGAGATTTTATTTGGTTTCCTTATGTAATTTAAAGATGGACAAGCTTTAATATTCCACCAAGACCCATCTTTATGTTGTCAAAAATTCTCTAGAGATACTTAAAAGCATTGCTTTTGTCCCTCCACCATTCCCTACTAGATCTTGAGTTGGAGCAAGAAAGGAGACAAAGTGTCATGACCATAGGAGAAGTGCACAAATTTTTTTGTTATCAACTCCAAGGAATGTGTAGCACCAGTGTGCCTCATTTAAAAGCAGTCAAACTACTTTCCACAATTACACTTGTACTATGCCTATTTACTCAAGGTCTACCCATAAATATAACTTAAGTTACGAACTATTATGTTTCTACAATATCCTACTCAACTTACTCACACAACCATAACTTGCGCTACAATAGTTCAATACTTAGCCAGTTATACATTTAAGCATTGTACATGAACACCAAATTATAAGTATCCAACAATATACACAAGAGACAATGAAGACACAACTATGGTAGTGCCCAAAATAGGCACCCAAATATTTATGAAGAATGCCACATATAGTACATTATAAAATAAAGGAGTACCCCCAACCCATCAAACACTCATACACAAATATAAAACAAATATGGGATGATGCACATGCATATCTATATCTCAAAAAGCATAGAGAACCCCAAGCATGCTTTCCTGAATCCTTAAGACAATCTTCCAAGGCATCCCCCACCTTGCACCATCCAAGCTCTACAACATCTGCGGTACTTCCTCAAAACACATCCCAACTTATTCACTGTGTTAAGCAATGTGTACTTCAGTAGTCCTTCCTAGAATTGAGTGTTCCCATCCTTATTAACTATTTCCATAACAAGATGCACCAAAGTCACAAAAGTGAACCCAAAATTGTGCACAAAAGTGAACCCAAGTAATAGTAATTTAACCCAACAAAATTGAAAAATTGTGCACAAAAGTGAACCCAAGTAATAGTAATTTAACCCAACAAAATGTGCCTAGCTCATGTTAATTTTTCCTTGAAAATTGTGCCCAACTTATGCTACTCTTCCCCATCTGAATTTTCCCAAGTTGTGCTTCTCCGTCCAAATAAACAGCCACCAAATCTAGCTTATGTGCCCTAGGAAACCACACCCAACTCATGTATTGTGTCATGTTAGAAAACACCCAATTCGTGCTACATCGTCATGAAAAACTATGCCCAAATCATACTTCTCCATCCTAACATACTTTTCCCAACATGTGCTACTCTTTCATGGAATACTATTCCCAACTCACACTACTTTGTCCCAATGCACTATGTCCAATCCATTCTACTGTGTCCGGATGGATTGCACCCAAGTCATGCTACTTTCTACAGACGAATTACGCCCAAGTTGTGCTACTTTCTGTCTACTGAATTTTCTTGGATTTTTTCTTGGATGAATTATGTGACTTATTTCCTTCTAATTTGTATATTTCACCCAATTCCATAATTTTCCCAAGCTTATGTGTGCCGAAGCTATCATGCGCTCAACTCCCATAAGTGGACAACACGCATCGCAAGTAACTGTTGGATTCACAAGCTGACCCAATGGATGGGTTCATTTGATCCACGTTGTAATGTCCCAAATTTTGAATTGGGTCACAATGGCCAAATCACACTTTCAATATTCATGAAAGTTGTCAAATTGATGCTAACGGTCAAATAATTGCTAAGGAGGAAAATCACTAGTTTCCTAAGTTGGGGGTGGAAGCTTTGCTATTTGGAATAAGGGGGACAATAAATGATGTTTGAACATTATACTAGCATAAATATTTAATAAAGGAGATAAATAAATAAATACAAGGTAAAATCAAAGTGGCAAGTGATCATGAGGACACATGGAGGATGTGGGACCCACACTAGCTAGAATTCCTATGTTAAATGGCATACACCTCTTGTAATCTCAAATATATGGAAAGCCTAATGTTTTTGATGGATTATAAGGTCAATATACTTGTCCATATACTTCATAGGTCAAATTTTGGATGAAGTGTAACTTACATGAGCAAGGAAGAGCCAAATCGGGAGTTTCATGGACACTTGGCTAGATTCCCCTTACACTTATGACATCTATGACACCAATGATGGAGATTCTATGAAATTTATGAAACAATTCATATATTAAGGATGAAATCTGAAATCTATGACAGATCAGGTCTAAATATAGCATCCAATAGAGCTCTCATGTGATTTGGAGAATCTCAATGGGTTCCTACTCAATTTAGGAGAAGATGGAAGGTGAAGAGAGAGTCCACATGGCATAGCATGAGCAGCCACACCAATTCGACTTGGATTTGGTTTATGGATGTATTTGGAAGTTGAGGAGACCATGAATGTTTATAAAATTCATGTATCAGCTATGAGAAGGGGATTTTTGATCAGTTGTGAAATTTGTTGTTGTGAAGAGAGAGAGCTAGTGAGTGACTAGTTCATGCTGGAGCCAATTTCAAGGGTGAAAGATTCCAATCCTAATTGGTGATTGGAGATGCCACTAAGGTATTTCAAGGAGCTTCAGTGGATTTATAATATACAGGTGCATCTATAGAAGCTCATGGAAACTTCGGGATTCAGCTCATTCCCCCTTCCATCTCACATTCTTTCACCATATTTCATCCTGGTGGAGTGAGGTGCACTTGGTGAGCCATTTATCTTTTTGAGGGAGCTCCTCTTTCTCCAGAATTTTGCATTCCGATGTCAATAATATGATATATATATTCATAAATTTATCAGGTCTAAAGTCCAAGAAATATCATGTATTATTGATCAATAATAAAGAAACAGTGCCATTTCCCTACCTCCTTGTTGTAAACTCTTATAATATTGATAGATTTGAATGGATGCATAAAATATTGATGATTTATGAATGGATGGACTGTCATTAAATCATATTAGTGGTTTCATATTCATTAAATGATAATTTTTGGCCATTGGGTTGAATTTCATAGCAACTGGAGCAAAATACATCTCATTTCCCCAAGGGTCCAAAACTAGTTTTTTTTTATATCTGATTGAAAGAAGTGATATAAGCAATGGGAGTTCAATTGGTTCTGAATATGAGCCTCTGATAATGTATTCTACACATCCCCTACTTCAATTTGAGAATTTGAGTGAGTTTCTGCACATTGGGGAAGCCATTCCGGAAATTACCCGGGGGGGATTTGAGCCCCAAAATTGCTAGTCAAAAGCATCTATCTTATTCATATTTTGATATAGATTTTATTAAGTAATTTGAAGGCCATAATACACCCCTAAACATTATAATTAATTTATTGTATCACTTATACACCTTCTAGTAAAATTCGAGAGTATTTGGAGCTATTTGGAGTCATCTACCATTGGCGGTTGGAACCTCAAAATTACTAGTAAATACATGGAGTTCCCTTGGATACCTATTGGAACCAAAAACCACATATGATGATTTAAATATAATTTAATGAATGTATGGTAACATATCCAAGTATCATACCCACCATTAGTGAAGGTTGTACATGTCACGTACCCATACCCCATTATCGTGCGGAATTAAAAATTTCATCGAGAGCCTTTATAGCTCATCGAAACACAGGGCATGGGCATGAACACATATAAAAATTTCCAACACTACCACACTCCCTCCCATCTTCCATTCATTAGTTCGACGATCTTCAAGGAAATATCTCAGAGGAGATTGGACAGCGGAGAGAAAACGCGATGGAAAATCAATGATCCTAAACGATCCCACAGACTAGAACCAAATCAACAGTTCAGAATCCACCCATAAAAATAAACGGTGTGGAAATATCGAGTTGTAGGGTCATAATTTATGAAATTTGCGATCTCACTTCCCGCAGGCCACATCCTGCATCCCGCATCAGAAATAGATCGACGACAGAGAATCATCCCGCGAAGATCGACGAAACGAAAACTTTGACTTGTGGGATTAGGAATTATGGAAATAGCGACACCGTGATCTCGCATCCCACAAGTTGCGGCGATGAATTTGTGGAAGGGAATCTGCAGAAACTAAAATATATGAAACGGTATTCTGCATCCCGCATAAATGGTGATTTCTAGCAGAAAACTCGACTTTTTCATTGAAGTCTTGGATCGATCTGATCATTAAGGCCATTACCAATCTAGCCAATCTACCCTGTGACTTAGTTCAAAATGAATTGATGGAAAATATACATAGATGCCTACAATTGCAGTTATTCAAAGGAACAATGCATCAATTCAAGACAGCAACATGTTCATCACACTCCATAAAGTAATTTACAATACAAGAAATAAAATTACAGAGAACAACATAGACAATAACACTTATCTTGAACAGAACTTGTCCTGCAACCAGCTACGTCACTGCAATGTTCCTCCCAACCATAGGCCAGTGTGGTCCTTAGTCTCTCAGCAACACTACCACCCCCAAGCTGGGCATCGTTTCCTCAAGTAATAAGGGAACACTAGCAGACTCATACATAGCCAAGGTGCAATAACACTCATCCAAGCCAACATAGTTGGGTTTATCAGGCTGTAAGGGAAAAAATTCCAATAGATGGGTTTCAGAGGCCACTCAACCAAGCCATCTCACAGTTAGAACTGGAACTAGCAAAGGCTGCAACAAAACTACTGGGTATTGATGTTCAACCTTTACCTGCTGAGATTTCATGCACCTGGAAATGTATTTAGCCATGTCCTTTTTCATTCCTAGAAAAAAGTACTGCTTTCTGGTTGTAGTAATTGTCTTCTGATATCCTGGGTGATGAGAATATGGAGCTTGATGGATCTCGTCCATAACGACTCTTCTCAAATATTCTACCTTTGGAATGTAAATTATGTTCTTATAGGTAAGAAGTCCATCTTCTTCTAATTTATATCCCTCATACTTATTTTCAAGGATTTGCTTCTACAACTTGTCCTTGACCTGTGCATACAATTCATATTTAGCAATATGATTAACAATATGCTGCCTCAAATCTAATTGGGAAATACTAATGGATTCCACATGCATTTCCTGCACCTTCTTACTGAGTGCATCAACTACCTTATTCTCTTTTCCTTTTATGTGTTTGATTTCAAAATCAAACTCACATAAAAAATCCAGCCATCTAGCTTGCTTAGCATTTAGAGTAGGCTTATCAAATAAATACTTCAGACCACAATGATCTGTCCTTAGCTCAAATATTATTCCCGTAAATTAATGCATCCACATCTTGAGAGCATGTACTATGGCTACAAGTTCCAGATCATGAGTAGCATAGTTCTTCTCATGATCCTTCAACTTTCTTGACTCATAAAATATAGCGTGGTTGGATTGGATGAGGACTCCTCCAATCCCTTGACCACATGCATCAGTACACACCACAAAATATTTCTCTGGGTCTTCAACTTTGAAAATCGGTGCTCTGGTGAGAAGATTCTTCAACCGCTGGAAGCTTTCTTCACACCTCATTTTCCATTCAAACTTTATGCCCTTCTTTTGCAAACAAGTAATGGCATGTGAAACCTTGGAGAATCCTTCAATGAATCTCCTGTAGTATCCTGTAAGTCCCATAAAAGATCTCACATCTGTCACATTTCTTAGAGTAGGCCAATTCATAATGGCTTCAATCTTTTCAGGGTCCACAGATATACCCTCTTCTGAGATAACATGACCCAAATACTTAATTCTATCTTTGTAGAAGTCACACTTGCTTAGATTTGCATACAACTGATGCTCCCTAAGCAATTGTAAAGTCAATCTCAAATGTTCTTCATGTTCTTCCTCATTCTTAGAATAAACAAGAATGTCATCAAGGAAAACAAGAACAAACTTGTCCAAATACCTGCTAAAGCCTACTATTCATAAGGAACATAAATGTAGTTGGTGCATTTGTGAGACCAAATGGTACCACTGCAAACTCTATATGCCCATATCTTGTTTTGAAGGTTGTCTTATGAATGTCTTCATCCTTGATTCTTACCTTATGGTAACCAGACCTCAAGTCAATCTTGGAAAATAATTGTGCTCCTCTCATTTGATCAAATAGGTCATCAATCCTAGGAAAAGGATACTTGTTCTTTACTGTGATTTTGTTTAGCTATTTGTAATCAATACAAAACCTAAGTGTACCATCTTTCTTCTTTACAAAAATAACTGGTGCTCCCCAAGGAGACACGCTGGGTCTGATATACTTCTTCTCCAACAACTCTTGCAGTTGCATCTTCAACTCTAGCATTTCTAGTGTACTCATTATGTAGGGTGTCTTGGACACTGGTGATGATCCTAGCACAAGTTCGATTGTGAAATAAATGTTCCTCTTTGGAGGAAGCCCTGGAATCTCATCAGGAAACACATCCCTGAATTCCTGCAACACATGAAAGTCCTCCAACCTAGGATTTTCATTCTCTAGTGCCTCCAAAATACAAGCTGCATATATATAGCAACCTTTCCTACAGAAATTCTTCAACTACATTTCTGAAACCTACCTCATAGAAATCACCTTTGGAATGCCTTTCACAATCCTTAAGTTTCCTTCTTCATCCAAGCACTCAAAAGCCTTATTATAACACTCTAGCTTTACTCTGAGATTCTAACCAATCCATTCCAATGAGAACATCATAGGAACCAAGTGGTATAACATTTAGATCTACACAAGTGACCAGTCTATTCATAACCAATGGGTATTTATCCACCACTTCACTAACCTTTATCTTAGTTCCAGTGGCTAGATGAACTAACCAATATTTTCTATGTTTTACTTTCTTAAAGGCACAAATCTCCACTACTCTAGGAATAATGTAACTATGATTAGAGCTAGGGTAAATCAATATAGAAACATATTGCTCAGCAATCTTACATGCAACATCAACCACAGTTGACTGGTGATCTGCCTAGCGGTCCTCCAGCGCTACGTAAATCCTAGGGATGGCCCTTGCTACTTGACCCACTGTTTCTTACTCTTGAATGTTGTAAGCTGGTGTTGCTCTCTGTAGAGGGGGATAATTACCTCCTAAATGTCATCATGTAACTATAGTTTAAAAGATAAATAAATATTAATAAATAGGTAGTTGGAGCGGGTACAACCGCTCCAACCTACCTCATAATGTATAAATAATTACCAAGGATAATGCAAAGACGGATTGGACGTCCCTTCCCACATTTCTTTGTCTTTGATCGCTGTGTATGAACTTAATGCATGCTTGAATGTGATGTTGAAACCCTAGACTTCAACATTGGCGCCGTTGCCGCCTCTATCCGGTCTGGGTGACAGCAGCAGCGGATGGAGGTGGTCGAACCTACAGGAGAAGCTGTCATGAAGATGAAATACTGCTCGTGCATTCGGGAATCTGAAAGGAGCAGCTTAAAGAGACTGCATGTGCGTTGATGAAGAAGTATTATGGGAGACAAGATGCAGCCGACCACACGTTATTGCTGCTGCACTCCACAGTCCATGTCGTTGCGGGCATGAGATCTTCGTTGCGGGCATGAGATGAAGTTGCACAAGTACTCTGAATATACCAATGCCGCTGACGCAGAGAATGCAGACCAAGCTTATCAGTGATCTCTGCGACATTCATAGCATTTGGAAGATCTTCGCTTAATTCCTGATTTTTCTCCAGCGTTCCAAAGAGAAGAGGTCGAAGTCGAACCAAAAGATTTAGTGCACCGACTATGGCAGTCGGCTTCACACCGACTAACGTTTAAAATAACATACCAGTCGGTCGCTCCTCCTCCAAGATCGCACGTTGAGGTCATGACGCCTTCGTAGGAAATGGGCTGAAGTTGTTTTCAAAGTAGTGAATGCAACGGAGAGGACGTAGGTGATCAGATCGACTCCCGCCCAAGTCAAAATGCCCATCCCCGTGCGTGGTAGAGAGGGATGGAGGCGGCGAATACATGGTAAAACTTGTGGGATTAAACACCAACGCGGCCCATATGGAGTGGCGTCGCCGGTGCAGTAGTCTAAAACCGCAGGAGAAAAAGGGCATCATCAAGCAGGCGCAGAACTACATCAAAAAGTCGCGTTGGTGGGCATGATGTTCGATAGGTTGCTGCTAAGTGGAAGTACCAGGTTTCCTGTTTTAAAAGACGACTATGATGCGAGGGGCGCCCCAGAAAAAACGTGAAAGTTAATCACCAGGGAGAGGAATTACCTGACCTCGACTAGCAGTTTCAACCAAGCCACCGACTCACGTTCGACCTAGGCAAGTTGGATGCTGATAGGTGGCAACGATCTCCTCCTTCCTCCCAAAAGGGCTTGCTTTCATCTCCACGAAATAATTCTCCTGTAACGCACAACGCAGAGAACAAGTAAAAGAAGTGAATATTGATTCCGCCTTTACACTTACAGGCGAGTCCGCGAGTCCTCTTGAACAATTGCCAGGAATACGATTGGCCCATGCTGCTGTACATAAATACGATCGTTCTATTTGCACAACTCATTGACTATGTGACACTGGAGCAGCAAGAGACTGCCGAATGATGAATACCTTCGACTGCTTGCCATATGAAACCGTCGACCAAGCCACCGACTAGCACACTTGGCCAACGACCCGACTGATCTGGTCGACCGCCATCGACCCGACTGAGCTGGTCGACCACCATTTCGTCGACCCTGTCCCGACTACGGATTAAAAATTTTTGATGCATCATGAGAGGTAACATTATGGAGTTTATTTTGTGTTAAATATCTTGCCTCCTTGGTTGACTGAGCGTTGATTAAGTTGTAAAAATATGGTCGATTCTTCTGTGGGTCCAACTCACTTTGGTCAGCATTTCAAGTGGTCGATATGATCATGTCGGTGGGGGCATGTCGGTTGAAACATGTCGGTTGAAACAGGTCGGTTGGGTTGGAGCAGGAAATTCATACTCTCACGATAGAACAAGACAACGACGATGACATTCA
>LPNX010885166.1:582099-596329 GCA_001517045.1 Pseudotsuga menziesii | reverse complement strand
AATGCAAAGACGGATTGGACGTCCCTTCCCACATTTCTTTGTCTTTGATCGCTGTGTATGAACTTAATGCATGCTTGAATGTGATGTTGAAACCCTAGACTTCAACACTCTCTCATTCTTGAGAATACAATTCCTGTGCATGTGGGGTCCTCCACATCTCCAACACTGGAGTGGTTCTCTAATTTGTTGTGGATCTCTTGGTTTTTCTCCCACCACTCTAGCTGGTTGTTTTTCTGCTTGGGATGGTTGCTTCTGCTAACTTCTGAAGCTAGAAGGTTTGAAACCTTTCTTCCTTTGGTCATACTTCTCATTCTTCTTGTCCTTCCATGTCTTATGGTATTCAGGTTTGCCTCCACTTTTCTCATAGCAATACTTAGCCTTCCTTATTTCTTCTTCCATATTTCTAGGCTCATAAAACTCAATTCTGTCTTTGTAAGACTGAGGCAACCCACTTAGGAACCACTAGATTTTCACCTTTTCATCTTTGATGTACCTGACATATCTCAAAAGTTCTAGAAACTTATTTGCATACTCTTCCATGGTCTATTGTCCCAACCTCAGCTCATGGAATTCCTTGATCTTTTCATCATAGTACCTGTCAGAGAGGTATTTCTGCTTGAAATACTTCTAGAACTATTTCCACACAATTTTCCTTTCATTAATCTTCTTCACTTTCCTACAATGCTCCCACCATATGGATTCCCTTCCATTCAAATTGAATATGGAAACCCTTGCCTTCATGTTCCCTAAATAATCCTGAACTTGGAAGTACTTCTTTATCCCAAGAATACAAGCTTTAGCTTCTTGTCCATTAATTTACCTTGCCATCAAACGTAGGAGGTTTAGCCTTCTTAAATTCATCTCGAAAGTGATTCCTATGGTGCCTCCTTCTCTTTCCCTGGCGAGAAGAAGAGCTCAAATCCCCACTTGATTCTTTTGAGTCAGATGATCTACTAGTAGTCTTTCTTCTTCTTCTGGTACTGCTCTTACTTACTTCGATTTTTATTGTACCCTATCCAGAGTCTATCTTTATTTGCAATTATTTAAAACTCTGTAACATAGAAACATTCAACTGATGCTACTCTTGTTGAGATTTAGTCAGGCTTCTCATGGTGGCTGCAATGTCTGGCAGTGTCTCTTGGAATCTCCTTCCATTAGACTCTATGTCATCATTTCCAACTCGAAAAATTTCCCCCATGGCATCTCGTTCACGCTCGTAGGAGTCCTGAGCATCATATCCGTCATGGGTTCTCATAGCTGAACCACAACTTACTTTTCCAAAATGTACTATGACTCTGCAAAATGTGTTATCAACACCATTCGTTAGACACACAGTAATTCAAATAAAAACCATTTACGTATTGTCACCTGGCCTATCTAGGCACAATGCTGTAACCGACATCTTTGGTTAACTGATTCCCGGCCCATCCAGGACCAATGCTGCAACCTGCAGCTTTGATGCCACAATGTCACATACCCATACCCCATTATCATGCAAAATTAAAAATTTCATTGAGATCCTTTACTTCTCATCGAAACACAGGGCATGGTCATGACCACATCTCGACATTTCCAACACTATCATGCTCCCTCCCGTCTTCCATTGATCAGTTCAACGATCTACAAGGAAATACCTCAGAGGAGATTAGATAGCAGAGAGAAAACGTGATGGAAAATCAATGATCCTAAATGATCCCATGGACTGGAACCAAATCAATGGTTCAAAATTCACCCACAAAAATCAACGCTTCGGAAAGCCCGAGTTGCGGGGTCAAAAGTTACGAAATTTGCGATCTCACTTCCCACAACCTACATCTCGCATCTCGCATCGGAAATAGATTGATGGCAGAGAATCATCCCACAAATATCGACAGTGTAGAAACTTTGACTTGTGAGATTGGGAATTATGGAAATCGTGACACCGCGATCCTGCATCCCTCATCCTACAAGTTGCGGAGAGGAATTTGCGGAAACCAAAATCTGCGAAATGGTATTCTGCATCCTGCAGACTGCGTAAATGGTGATTTCTAGCAGAAAACTCAACTTTTTCATTGAAGTCTTGGATCGATCTGTTCATTAAGGCCATTACCAATCTAGCCAATCTACCCTGCGACTTAGTTCGAAATGCATTGATGGAAAAAATACATATATGCCTACAATTGTAGTTATTCAAAGGAACAATGCATCAATTCAACACAACAACATGTTCATCACACTCCATCAAGTAATTTACAATACAAGAAATACAATTGCAGAGAATAACATAGACAAGAACACTTATCTTGAATAGAACTTGTCCCGCAACCAGCTATGTCCCTGAAATGTTCCTCTCAACCATAGGCCAGTGTGCTCCTTAGTCTCTCAACAACACTGCCACCCCTGAGCTGGGCATGATTTCCTCAAGGAATAAGGGAACACTAGCAAACTCATACATAGCCAAGGTGCAATAACACTTAGACAAGCCAACACGGTTGGGTTTATCAAGCTATAAGGGAAAACATTCCAACAGATGGGTTTCATAGGCCACTCAACTAAGCCATCTCATAGTTGGGTATCACAGACTGAACACAGTCAAGCCAACATTCACCTTTAAGGACCAGTCAAGCCAAAAAATGGGTTTATCAGACTGTACACAGTGAAGACATATCATTGTTGGGTTTATCAGGCTAACTAGCCAAGCTAGCATTCACAGTTGGGTTTATCAAAATGTCTAGCCAAAGGTTACTTACCAGGTCAAGCACAACAAGACACAGCCAATCCAGCAGATGGGTTTATCAAGCTACCAGCAAAACCATCCTTCTCATTGGGTTTACCAAGATTCTAAGGAAATGGGAAGGAAGAACTGCTAAGCTAGTGAGCTTATCTACATACAGAGCTAAGAACACCTTCAAAAGACCTATCTAGCCTGGCTTCCCCACTACCTACACACCCAACACAAGGAAGTGTCCCATTCTCTGTTCCATAGTCCCTCGGGCTACCCCTTCCCTTCCAGTGCTCTTCAGGATGTGGATAACAGGTTTATCAGCCACTCTTATCTTATCGCGATGTTCCACACTGGGAAGAGAAGACAGGAAAGAGGGTAGTTGACAGTTCTGATGGGCTCTCCCCATGACACATGGCTTTTCCTCGAACTGGGTCACGGTTAACATTCCCACCCCCTTATCCTTAGGAAAATCATGCCCCCATCTCATTATTCATTGCATTGACATAGCTGGCTGTGGGTTTTCATTATTGCATATTTACATGATATTTACAAACGTGCTTGACTTAGCACGAAAAACCATAGGCGTCAACCATGATCTCCTATATACCAATCATTAATCAATGACAGGACCTTGGCCTTGAGCTCCTTGTCATGATTTGATATAATATTTACATCATATAAATTAATGCAACGGGGTCAAAATCGGGGTGTTACAGTACAGTTTTGTGAAGAGATTTGTTCCAGGACCTAGGGGGGATTTCCAACTCACAAATTGACTAGTCTTGTCCTGCAGCTTATTCCCTTGCAAATTGCAAACCATGGTTGGGTATATCAGTTGATTATATTTCTGGTAGATTTGCTAATATGTCCCATCATCCCTCAATACCTTCCTCACTANTTGGATCAATTGAATCCATATAACTAGAGTTGTAAGAAGATGAATTTGAGTACATTGTGAAAGAATTGAAGAATTGGCCATTTTGATAAAATTTCCAAATAGACACGTGTCCAAGTCAATGCGCCCTAATTATCATTCTCATATCCATCGTGTCTATGGAAAGAACATTTTCTCTTAGTATTTTTGGAGTGTGTGGGCACCAAGCTCCCGCCAATCCTCCACATTCTACCCTAATTCATGCCCATGTCTGCACAAGTCAAATGTTCACATATCCACACTTAGCCTTCGTTGCGTCCACATGAGCCTTTGGCACATGTTAGGACCAGTGCACCTAGCCTTCATGTCTAGTTCGTGACACAAAGGACCCTCCCAATAGAGGATTTATATCTTACCTAGTTACAACAAGGCCATCTTCCGAAGTGTTTATTCAAATATAATACGTTTTCATTAGATCAATAAAATTGAGTACCATTTCCCGTTATTTCTTAGTCTTCGACATTATGTCTTAGTATTGTCTTATGCTTATCTTCCTTCCATGCAGAAGATAGGAATTAATATACTGTTTTCGCATGTCTCTATTGTCATACACTTGCATTTTCTTTTATTATTATTATTGTCTATGCTTTGATTTCACATCCATCTAGGTTAGGTTTTCTGGCACACTTGCTTCCTAAAATACCATCCATACAATAGATTTCAAATTAGCAATTCAAAATAAGGCACTGTTTCAATTATTACCATCACAAAAAAACATAAATAATCAATTTATGGTTTAAATGACTCATACAAAAGTAACTCCAAATTAGTACTATCCTCTATTCCTAGTCAAGTTGACTCACTTTCATTAATTGTTCCATAACAACATGCATCCATTTCAAGAATCTAATTCTCAAGAAACAGTTACCACATCACAACTTGATTCTACATATTTATAGACAAATAGAAAATGCAATATGCTATGAACATCAATTTCTTAAATCCATTAGATGTATATCAAAACTCGAGATTATACCCCATACTCAGAACACTGGGGACAATTAGTATAGAATATTTTGGATAATGTGTGTTAGATTTCATTAGTATTATCCAAAAATATTTTATGCTAATATGATGAACTAAAGAGAATACAAATGTAAATACATTCTCAATCGCTAGATTAATATTTATGTTGTTGATTTAAGTTCCAATACCAGGAAACCAAGGTCAATGCCAAAATAGATACCCGTCCATTGAGTAGTTATCAATGATGGCGTGGTAATGAAGCCTCCACTTGGTTTGATCCAATGTCTATCATGGAAACATGCAATCCTAAACATCCTCTAGTAATGTATCACCTCCCATAATCAACAACACAACTTCTCTCGGTATAACCTTGAATCCTCCATATATTCAACACATAGAAATGCATGCAATAAAAATGAAAAAATAAGAGTCCATATATCCATTTGCATATAACAACATATAAGGAAAAATATCCATATCAATTCCATGATATCAAACCCATCATACTACCTCCACATCAAAATTTTGAAGGTGCTTTTCTTAGTTAGGTTTTAATCTTGAATTTTAGGATTGTTGTTAGTAATCCATTGTAAATTAATATTTTCTACATTTTGGGTGGTTTAAGTGGGGTTAAAATGTAATCACAAATTTTAAAAACTCAAAAATAGTGATCTTTATTCATGTTAGGCTTCAATTTTCAAGGTATGAGCTCTCATAGTTAGTAGATTCCTATGGTTTTAGGTTTATGTTTATATTTTATGAAACCCGACTACACATTTTTTCATGAACCTTGACTACATACCAATTTTACATATAAGTAACTTCATGATAACAAATTAAATTTCAATTTCAAATACACCTACCGTCATGATACCCAATTACATACCAATTTCAAACTAACACCTTCATAATACATTACATTCTACTACATCATTCATTACAATATTTCATCATTACACTCATTATTATAACATGATGAATTAATTAATGGAGTCTTAAACTTTCAAAATTTGAGAATTTAATTGTAATTGATGGTCAACAATATATTTTTCCATCACACATCGTATCCCCGATGTAATACTCCACACAACCTCCATCACATTATATTTTTCACAATCAATCAACAATATTATCCATACATTCAAGTCTTTTATTTATTACTTTCCCCGGGAATATATTAGCATTAGAGTTTACATGCATTTTCTAACATCTTATATGGAAATTTATGAAGTAATATACTTTTTGAGAGATGGGGAATGTTGTAGTTGCACTTTGTTATTACTCAGTCAAGCATTTAACTTCTAACAATTCTTATTCAACATTATTGCTTGACAATAAGCGATAATTTTCAAATATATGTGAATAGATGCATCCATTTTGATGCAATTGGTCATAATTTTATCATCATTTATCTATAAGTAGGTTCGATCTCACCATAAATTCTTTTGGGCTCATTTCCCATACTTTATGTTGGTAAAAGGAATGGAAATGAAGTCATTTATGACATTAAACATGGAGGACTCTAGAGTCTCACCCTTCTTGACCCATGATATCTTGCCAAAACACCTAATCGAATTGGCATCCCTTAATTGGTGTAGTTCTGCATGAGACAAAGTTCTTCTCTAGTAGAGAATTAGCAACTGTATTTAACCAATTAGTAGGTGTAAAGTTCTATAATACAAGTAACATAAAAATCTATCTATAATGAAATTAACCAATTTTTTTTCTAATGTTAATGGATATGGTTTCTATATATGAGAATGATGTGGTCAACAAATATTTCCCTGGAAACAGTATAACTAAATGGATGAGAAGCCCTGAAAAAACTAGCAAAAAAGGTTCAATAGGGTGGAAGGAAATGACATTGGCCTATCCTTTGATTGGAAAGTGGATAGCGTGGAAAATTGGAAATGGTCACCAAGTCCGAGTGGGTGAATATCCGTAGTCAGGAGCTGGTGAAAACTACAAGCTCTCACCTCAGATCTCGGTAAATATTAACGATAGTAGATGCATGCTGCAACCTGGACACAAGAGGACGAAGGCAGTGGAAATTATCTCTTGACATTGGACTATCAAATGAACTTGCAAAAGAATGGAATAAATACATCAATTTGCTAGTAACCAATTTTATTCAGTTGGGGACAGAACCAGATAAAGTGGTATGGACGAAAAACCCTAAGTCTATAAAATACATAGCAAATCTTGGCTATCAGGCTTCTTTTGAAGACCAAACAGGAGAAGAGAAGAAGTGGCGGTGGAAAATACTTTGGCACATACAGAGTCCCATAAAAAATTTGATCACAGCATGGATAGACCTATCGAACAAATTATTGACTTGGGAAATGTTGCAAAAAAGAGGAATTGAAGGACCAAGCTTATGCTCTTTATGCAGAATCAAATGCTAAAACCACCTCTCATTTGTTTGAACTCTATCCATATGCAGGCAACGTGTGGAAAAGAGCATTGGACAAGCTAAATGCAGATCGATCACATGAAAGAACATTTACAACTTTAGAGGAAAGAACCAAACACTGGTGGCTCGACCAAAGGGTAGGTGCTTATGAAGCATTTCCGATTCTTTATATTTTCAGTATATGGGAGGCAAGGAACAGAGCTATTTTCAACAATTCATGGACACCTCCTGATATAACCATATCCCTATTAATAAGTAAGGTACAGGAACACAAAAGGGATGTACCCACTACCAAAACAAGAATAATCAGAGACCTTGTGATAAATAGAGAAATCCCTTGGGCTTTCTTTGATGGGGCCAGTTAAGGAGAACCTCCATTAGGAGGAGCTAGAGCAGTCAACAATGTCACAGCAAATAGAAAGATAATGATAAAATATGCAATGGGTCATGAAACCAACAGGAGGGCTGAACTGTTAGCATTATGGGCAACTATGAAAGTGGAATATAGCAACTGGATACAAGACATACAAATTTTTGGGGATTCTAAAGTCGTGATAGATTGGGCAAATGGAAGGAATAATATGCGGGTCCCTCATATATAAAACCTGCTTACAGAAATTCATAATTTGAAAACATTGTTCAAAAGGATCTCCTTTGCACACATATACAGAGAAGTGAATGAAGAAGTGGACTCTCTCTCAAAATAGGTTCTGGCTTATCAACCGGGGTTAATGGATATTGAAGAAACAACAGAAGGAACTTCAAAGATCAATTTTGAAATGATATAGGAGGGAAAGCATATCTTATACAAAGGCCATTTTTGACTGAAATATTTTGTTTTTGTGAAAATATTAACAAAGATTTTTTTGGCTAAGTGCAAGAAACTGAAATGTAAGACCTATAGATTATGGATAAGACGAATCATCCTTATGACCGCATGAGCGGTAGATCAGGATGTAAGCTCAGCAGAGCAGTTCATGTTTATTCTATGAATAAAAGGTTTTTTCTTTGGAAAAAAGAATGATGTGGTCGCATGCCTATGGGAAAATTCAAGTATGGTCACCATGCTTTAATCAACCACAAAATCATCATCCCTTCCTAGTGTCAAGGTGAATAAACCCGATTAGTAAAGTTTTTGGTTATAAGGGGGGAAGGAGGGATTTTAGCTGTGCCTTAGTTGTATCATAGTTTTTGGAGAATGGTTTATTTATGCTCATCATGAAATTTCCATATGCATTTTCCTTTGTACTTCTAGAGATAATACTATCACACCCATAGAGGTTCCCAACATGGTGGAAATGTAAAAACAATTAAATTGGAAAATATCAATATGGAAATTCGTAGACATGAAATACAATGTGGCAGTGGTGTAGTGATCAACGTAAAGGTCTACACATTTCATAAATGGGTAGGTGTTTTGGGTTGAATGTTGCACTAGCTCAATGGACCATTAGGGAGTCCTCTTCACTCCTTGCACAAAGCAATTGCAGGCATCCCCAGCTAATTTGTGGATGGTTAAGGAATTATTGAGAGCTAGCATGGATACCCTGTCAAATTCACTTGTGAAAGGGGGTGGATTTAGTTAATATATGTCATTGATGTCCAAGCAATAACCTATGGAATGGGAAGCGAACTTTTTCGGTGCATTTTTAGAGGTTATTTTCATGGAACAATATAAAGGATTAAAGAATATTAAAACATGATTATTTTATCTAAAATGGAACCCACCTGATGATATATTAAGGATTAGAGAGAACTAAAATAAGATAGGATGCATTAAATTAAACTCTCCTAGTGAATACTAGTTACTTTAGCTTTTCTAGAAAATGTGGCGGCTTTAAATGTGGATGGTTCTAAACTATGTTTGATATTGGTAGCAAGGGGATTTAGGCTTTTCAAATTCACTAGGGATACCTTCCTTCCAACCTTGCATTAAAAATGAGGGAAGAAGGGGAGATCCATGGATTTTAACCAGATAACGAGCTTATGCATGAGCATTAATTCGTAAATAACATTCCATAAACAACAAATTGGTACTTGTGTCAAAGGTTTTGTCTTTCATAGCATGAAACATGGTTTATTTTACTTTGTGAGAGGGACTTGATGCTAGGGGCCCATTGACATCCTTGCTTATGTGGAGATCATATATTCTCCTTGAGGGGCATTTTTCCCTTTCTATCATTTCCACCTTTATCATTGAGGAGAGAACATCCCATGAAGACCTATGGCTCTTTAATCCATGCTTCTAAATATATCCTAGCAATTCTTGACATCTCAACTTGACCCTAAGGAATATTAATAAGCTTGTCTCCCACAATGTGATATAGGTTGTATATATAAAGAATTAATCCAAAATTGGTTCATTTGCGATTCTTTAAAACATTTTACCCCAAAAAAGACCCATCTCACTGCAATGTGATATGAGCCTTTGATCTTCTTTAGTGGACCAAATCCTCATGGCCTGTGACTCTTTATAATCTATCCACCCTTCATTAGGATTTTGCAAACAATATAATGTGATCCCTTGAACTTATTATGGTGTGGTGAATCTATAACATTCATGGTGTTTCAACTTTTTCCATCCTACGATGATCCTTCCCTTCATGATGAAATGTGACCCTTAAACTATTTGAGTAGATTGCATATTGACCATTCATAGAAATATGTAACATCCCCGATCCTCTGACCGGCGAGGAGGACGCTACCAAATCATCAAAAACCTCCCAGAAAATAGCCCTATGAGCATGAACACGCATAATGATTAAATATATAGCTTAAAAAATAAAATGATAGCGGAAGCAAACACACATTCATTTGATCATTCCACATGTTCATCATATTCATTAATCGGTAAATACAAGTGTAGAGATGGAATAGTCAAGAATACTTATCTTAAAAATAATTCATCCCGCAACTAGCTACGTCGCTGCAATGTTCCACCCAACCATAGTCCAATGTGCTCATCAATCTCTCAGCAACACTGCCACCCCCGAGTTGGGCATGATTCCTCAAGGAATAAGGGTCAAAGCAGGCTTGCACATAGCCAAGGTACACAAAGTATCCAAGCCCACACAATAGGGTTTATCAGGCCGTCAAGGAGCTAGGAAAGGCTAAATTCTAATCTGGTGGTCTCAATGGAGAGCTAAGGATGCCCACAATAGAGTTAACCTAACTTCTAAAACATCCACACACCCAACACCAAGAATCAATCCTTTCTCTACTTCATAGTCCCTCAGGCCCTGACTTCCCTTTCCAATACTCTTCAAGGGTTGTTGAGAAGAAAGCCAGTAGTCTAACTCTGTCTGAGTGGCTCCAAACACCAGTTTTGTTAAGCATACCCAGCCTCCAATCCTATTCTTAATAGTTCAAATACCAACCACTGCATACCGCAGTAAAACAAACAGTTCATAGCTTCGTGAAGAAGATAAAGACAACAGGATGACAACCCAAACGAAAGGGTGAACACAAATCAAATCAAACAAGGTGATTCAGAGTTGTTCTTGGCCCTAGCATGGCCAAAACAACTCAGAAGCAACCCCACAATATATTGTGCACATGCAGTACCCAAACCCCAGGGAAATATCAACAACCCAATCTCATAATGAAACAACGGGAACCCTACACAGTCCGAAGGTGGGGAAGAAGACGGATTGCCAGCATTGATAGGGAAAGCATATAAATAGCAGAACCATGCCTTTTAGGTCAATCTTCCAACTTGCCATGCGATATCACAGTCTTCCAACCCCTACGTGAGGAAACCCATACCGATTTTTGCTCTGTGCATGAGGATGAACAAATGATGGAGGGAAATCCCCAAGCAGTGCATGTGGAGATTGAACAGAAAAACTCTCTCTGTGTGAGGATTTCCATAAGGGTAGCAAAAACCAAAACCCTGCATGTGTAAGCAAGACCAGAACATCTGAAGAAATGGGATCGTGGGAGAGTGGGGTGAATGGTGACCATTGCCCTTCCCTTCGCGTGAGGAAGAGTGAGCTTGCTGGTGGAGTGGATGTGGGGCAAGGATTGTAATTCCTGGCACCCACCATCCCCAGCCATAACTGCTCCCAACTAATCAAATAGCAAAAGTTTAGTGGATGGTCGACACATGGAAAACTCCCAATGGATCCCATGGTTTAGACAACCCCCCCCTTAACCTTAGGAATCATGCCCTTTTCATTTAACGTTGCACCATCGTAGCTGGCTGTAGGTTTATTTTAATTAATGTGCATATTTACATGATGCCCAAAACTATAATGTGTTGGATAGCACGATATACTGCGGCAACGATCCCTATTGCTGAGACATACACAACCAAATCGATGCTGGGGATTTTTCCTTTAGCTCCACACCACGATTAATTACAACATATACATCATGTATCTTTTAATGCAACTGGGGTCAAAACCAGGGATATTACAATCCCATCCCCCTTGGAATAACACCGTCCTCGGTGTTTCAATACATAGGAATGCATATACAATTTGCACATCAAAATTTCAAAACTTTGCAGATGTGTCCTGTTTGTGTCAGAAATTGTTACTAAGGCTAGGGTAACAAGCCAACACAATCTCAAGAGAAAAAACTCAATTCAAACTAGGGTTTAGGGTTTTGTTTATGTGTTTTTGGTTGTAAGCTTCAAGATCATGCAGGGAATACATTCAGAGTAAAAGCAACAACTAAATCATAGACATAAACTGATAAAGATGCCCAACATATCACAAAAATCCAACAAAGAGACTATGCTGTGGTTCATACATTAAAAGATAAGCATTACCAGAAAAAGACATTAACTATCTGTTCATTCAATGCTCTTTCACAACTATCTGTGAACTTCTGCCTGGCCAAAGACTCGAAGAATGACTGAGAGACTTGCACAAGTTCATTCTGTACTTCAGCACAGTGCTTTCCCAAGAGTGGTGAAATGAGCAAAAATAAAAGTGCATTAACTATGCTCAGGAACACACACAGAAACATATACAGTTCCATAATATTTAATTTAGAACATCTTCCCCGAAAATCTTGCCTTATTTCGTTCACTATCATTATTTTCCATAAATTTGCATCCAGTTGCCAGAACGGTTGCCAAAATCTCCCTCACATGATACTGACGCCTGTTTACATGAAAAAAAACTTGGCAAAACATATATCAAATGTGACCAATGATTTATTTAACATTTTCCCAGCAAAATCCCCCAAAAAAATGGACTGAAAAATTACCATTCTGGCAAAAAATGATTTTCCGGTAGCGCGCCTTTGTTAATTTTTTGCTCCAGCGCTACAAGAATAATTCTGGTGCTATTTTCTCGTTGTTTTTCAGCTTATGGCACTCGGGATCTGACTAATGTAAAAAGGAACCATATGGTGCTTTCTCCAGAAATTAGAAAGAGGCTGAGTAAGCCCAAACGAAACCCCAATATAATGCAGCTTCTTAGGACGTCGCTCATGAAGGCCAACAAGCAAAGGTGGAAGATCAGAATGGGGCTTGATTTGTTCTTCTTATAAAGAAACCTTTTCTGCAGCTTCTGTGACCTTTCCACATTCCTTTTTCTCTTCCTCTTCAACATCTACTTCACTAAGATCTGTCAATTGTCCTTCGTAATACCTTGTGAGCAGATCCACAGCAATTGATCCATACCCAGCAATTCGAGCCCCTGAAAGACTTGGAAATTCGTATCCTGGAACTGTTCTGAAATATTCCATGGAATTTAATCTCCAGAAGGTTGGTACCCATCACTCATACTTTTTAACACTGAATCTGTTATCCCTAAAGTTGGACCTAGACTACGGGATCCAAGCTTAAGGAAACCTTAGTTTGAAAACAATTAAATCAAATGAAATCAAACTCACAATAAAAGCTGATAACTAATATATTCTCACAGTACTATAGGGTACTAGGCTGATATCATATGTTTGTACAGTTTTCAGGTATGAAATCATAATATCACAGATATATACAGCTGGTATATGTCACAGAGAATTGGATACAAGTATTCACAAGAAAAGCAGAGTGTATGATAGGCTGGTAAAATAGTGATGGTTGCAAGAAAAATCATAAAGATTATATAACATAAACATACAGAACATCATTCAATAAAAAAGGATTCTATGATCCTGATAACATAAAGTGAAACTGTGACTGTGTATGAGTATTAAAGATAACTGTTTCTTTTTCCTTGAACCACCTGTATCCATCAAAACTCCATATGTTGCACGCTCTCAAATTGCTGCCAGTTCGGGAATATGCTGCCAGTTTATAAAAATCTGCCATGTAAAACATAATCCTTTGCACATACATAGGTTTTTAGTTACTGAATAGAACTTTTAATGATTTAAGGTACCTAAGGGAAACATAAGGGCTAACAATTAATAATAAGACACAAAAAAAAATGAAATTTAAAACAAGAAAAACCCATGCAAATCCAAAATTTGAAAAGACACACTAGGAACAACCCTAGAGATAACATCTGGCTCCGTCTGGGGATGTCATGCTCCCTGTGAGCTGCCAAGAACAAGTAGACCTGTGCCTTGTTTCCATTGGGCTGGAGTCTTCATTATTCATCTCTGCTACTTACAAACCACTAACTGAATCTGCAAACTGAAAGAATCTTCTCACAAGACTCTGATCGCACTGTACAAACTTTAACAAACTTCTTGAAGCATCAAGCTTATTTATTTATAGCTTCTACACTAATCAAAACTACTTTCTTTTGATCAGGTAAAATCATGCTTCCAGTGAAGCCATACAAGTATCCACATACTTAATGAAAGTCTTGATCTGTGGATTAACAAAATGAAAACAAGAACAACCATCATCATCTGTCTGTAATCATCATCTGTCTGTAATTTATCATAGAATGTATACTGAAACCTTGAATCAAAAGCTTCCTTAATGTAGTTAGCAATCGGGTCATGCCATTTTCTGAATTTTGAATTATTAGACTCATCCTTATTCTCAATCCTGATATCGAAAGACACTGGAAAAAGGCTTTGGACTGACAAATCCTGTAAAGCTTCAATCTCTTTCTTATCAAATTCTTTTAAAAAGATAACTTCAGATTCTGAATTTGACATTAGATAAGAAGACAAAATGAAAGAAAAATTTTCATCAATGCTCATATCACTCCATTCCTTAAAATTTTTAATAGAAAAAATATCTGCCCTAAATTCTGTCTTCTCCAATATAATCCAAAAATCTATTGATGACTTAATCGGC
>LPNX010885166.1:404613-579643 GCA_001517045.1 Pseudotsuga menziesii | reverse complement strand
CAGTGCCCTCTGTCTTCTATCTACCTGTCTGTAAACTTCCATTGGGCTATGGAGTCATCAAGCCTTCAGTACTGATCTCACTGCAAACCTGTATCCCAACTGTAGCTTACATGCAGCCTGCTCTGCTTATTCATGAACCGAACAAAACTAAAAAAGATCTAACTGCTCATAGGAAGAGCTTATTCCTCTGTCTACTCCTACATCTAACCATTAGGAGCAGAATGATCAAGTAAAAGCATGCTTCCAATGAAGCCATGTCAGAAACTGATTTACAGGCACCCTGCTGAATCTTGACTCGAAAAGTAATGAAGGCCATCTCATACAGAAAAAATTGAGTAAATGATAAAGACAATTTCCTTCTGACATAAATATCTTAACATCTATGCTGCTGAGAGAATCTAAAAAGTCAGCAACAGGGTCTTCAAAATCATAAAAGAATACCTCCTTGATCTGTTGTTCCAATTGACTGTGTTGCAGCTGCTCTTCTTTTTCTTCACAATCTTCAATACCGAATGTAAACTGCTTGATCTCTGCTAAAGGAAAATACAAATTGAATTTCTGATCTGAAACTTTCTGCTCCTCTTCAGATTTGATGCTATTTCCCTATGTCTGCACATCTGAAAACTGAACGCTGCCCTCATTATCTTCTGTAGATGTGAAACTGTTACTTGCTGATCTATCAATCTGCAAGTCTTGAAAATGTGGACCGCCCATAACATATGCTGCATCAATACATTCTTGATCATGAACCTTGTTCTCTAGCTGAAAATCAAAAAGTCCCTGCAAATCTGAAAATGATAAGCTGTCCTCCTCATCTTCTGCAGATCTGAAACTATCTTCTACTAATATGCCAGTATGCTCAATGTGTTCAAAGTTTTCAGAAGGAGTAATCTGATCATCATCTTTAAAGATTTTGAAAGAAACAATCTGATCATCATGACAGTCATCTTTAATAAATGAATTTGATACAATGTTAATAGCATCCTCATGGCTATCATGATGTGAATCAACAATTTCTTGATCATAATGTAGAATATTCTCTTCAGCAGCATACTCATCAAAGATAGGTGAACAAAAAACTTTTGTATCTAGTAAAGAAAGACAGGCAATCTTCAAACCCTTCTCACGAATCACAGGAGAAAAAATGTCATAAGAAACCTCTTCAAAAATTTTGGAACAATCCTTTTTTGTAACTGATTGTTCATACACATCAAAGGCAGTATGTGCAACAGAAATAAGATCTGATGCATCTACAGATATATATAATTCTCATTATAACCATTTGTATCATGAAGATCTTCCTTAACAACATAACTTTCATTTCTGCAAACAAAAGAAACAACTGCTTCCTGCTGATATTCCTGTAATCTGGTTTCATCAAGATGATATGCTGGCTTGACACAGCAAGCAATTTCCTTTCCAATAATCATATCTTTGCGGGATATATCAAGACTAGAAAGATGTCCAACAGATTTATGACAAGCATCAATACTCTTTTGATCATCTCTCGGCTGAAAAGAAAAGCTAGATGAAATTTGAATAAAAAATGAGTCTTCACAAACCTTATCATTTCCTTTTTCATCACCATCTTGGTCGAATATAGGAGAATCAAGATAAGATCCTGATGACAGAGATGAAGCTTCTTGAATAACAGGATCAACAATAACATCATGAAACAGATTTGGAAAATCCCCACCTCATTGCTCATCATAATTTGAAATAGAATATTCATAAGGAGAAAGAATATATTTCTGGTTTTCAAACTGAAGATTAGGCAGTCCCTGCAAATTTTGTTCTGCATGGATATTGCAATTTTCCCTGGTCTGCAAATCTGGAAAATTTGGGCTGCTCTCGACATCTATTGTTGCTCTAATACTTTCACCTGTTGAACTTTCAATCTGTTCATCATATTTCAATTTTTCAAAGGAGGCAATATGATCTTGATAAGAATCTAAGGTAGTGGATGTATAACTGTTTGAAGCATCTATACTATGGCCATCATCCTGTAGATCATCAATATCCTCTTCCTTGACAGCAGTATCTAAAAATATTACATTCTCATCTTCAACAAATTCTGAATCTTCAACTTCTTTATGACATGTTTTGAACTCTTGACTATACTCATCATCATGGTTCTTTAAAATAGAAATTGTATGATAAACATCTTCCTGTTCACAACAATCTTTTAAAAAGAGTTCAGTTGGGTACAGATACTTACAATGCTTCAGAAATCATGTGTGGAATTCTTTTAGTGAAGAGATGTTAGCAGCGGGAAGAGAAAAATACCAATCTCGTGCATCTCGCTCAAGTGAATACATGAACATCTTCATGAGCACATCTTCATGCTGGATATTTAACTGGACCATACATTGATGAAATTTGATAAGGTGATCTAATGGGTTATCCTCTTTGTTTTCTCTAAACCGTGGAAGACAATCTCCCCAAACATCCATAGTAGGTACTGGATTTGGAAAACTTGGAATATCAGAAAAATTGAAAGGTGCAAACCTTCGAGCCACAATAGCTTCCATGGACATTGGCTCGTACATTTTGAAATAGTGGAGTCGCCAATCAATTTGTCAAGAGAGATTTAGTTTCTTCTTCTCAGAAAGAGAAAGGGATAACAGTACTTGAAACTAATTAGGGCTGCATAAAACTGAGGATAACTGAAACTTTCTAACTCTTCCAGCAGCCATTGTGTCAAATTTTTTGGTGAAAAAAGCCTTCAAAAATGCTGGTTCAAGTTCACCTCTCAAACCAGGAAAATAGATGAGTATCCCAGGGAAGATATGCTTCAGCTTCGTCCCCAGCAACGGTGCCAAAGATGTTTGTGTTAGAAATTGTTACTAAGGCTAGGGTAACAAGCCAACACAATCTCAAGAGAAAAAACTCAATTCAAACTAGGGTTTAGGGTTTTGTTTATGTGTTTTTGGTTGTAAGCTTCAAGATCATGCAGGGAATACATTCAGAGTAAAAGAAACAACTAAATCATAGACATAAACTGATAAAGATGCCCAACATATCACAAAAATCCAACAAAGAGACTATGTTGTGGTTCATACATTAAAAGATAAGCATTACCAGAAAAAGACATTAACTAGCAATGAAATTACCATTTAAGAAGAAAAACATGCTCAATAACAAATCCAACATAGACAAACTAAAGGGGAAAGAGTCATATATCACATTATTTCATCAGTAAATGCATATGAGAGTTACAGTACCTATCTCTGAACAAGTCTGATAGTACAAGCAGCTAGCAGACCTCCTGATGCTCCCAAAATCCAGAACCCTCACAATATCTTTCTATCCCTCTTTTATAATTACAAAAATTAGTTCTATCTCCCCTTCATTAGGTCGAAATTGAAACTACCCAGCAGTTACATTAACTAACTAACTCAACTAATTTACTAAAAATAGCAAATCGGATTCCTGGCAAATATGGCGAATTTCTGGAAAATAGGTGTCAAAGAAGCTTCCATATCTCTCAATTGGTGACACCTGTGTAAAAACTGAGAGAGGTTTTTGTAAATGGGTCCGTTATGGACAAAAAAATCTCTTGGTTTTAAAAAATTCATCTCCAATCGATCAGAATCTGCCCCGCAAAATGAACACTAAAACAGGAAAATATTAAATATTTAAAAATCCCTGGAAAATAGGCTGCAAATATTAAATTGGATTTTTCAAACCTTGACAGCTGTTGCAAAACTGAGAGAGGTTTTTGTATAGGGGTATCGTAGGAACAAAAACCTCCTTTTGTTTTCAAAAATTATTCTCCTTTAGCTCGTGGTCAGCATTTTACTTCAATGACTCAAAACAGGAAAAATAGAGCAGAATTCTGAGTGATCTCTTCTTCCTGTACAGTAATTTCTCCTGTGACAGCAAATTTATTTTCAATGGAAACTTTTGCTATCAAAAATATGCACTGAACACTGAGAGACATGAAATTGAGATGCCCATTACAGGCTTGTACAAGGAAATTGGAAAGTCCATCAGATGTTCGGTTCCTTCACCAAGACTGTGGGTGAAACTTAACAATCATTCAATCTGTCATGGAAAACAACTGACCGCTGACCATCTCCAGAATGCACTAGACCACCTGTGTATTGAGACTTTGTGCCAAAAATAATCATTAAATCATTCTGGTGTCAACTATGAACAATGTCTACAATGAGAAGCTTGGAGCTGCTAACTGTTTAGATCAGCTTGTAATTTCCAGGATAAGATGAAGATTGTTTATATGGCAACAGAAAAGATATAAGAATGAGCATAGGTCTGCTCACTTCTTACTCCCAGCAGCTTCTTTAACACTAAAATGAGTCAGTTTAGCCCCTTTTTATTAAAGTAAGCAGCCTCTGGCTTCTCAAATTCATCATCAGCATTCTTAGAGTCAGGCTTGGATTCACTTGGTGTTTGCACATAATCTGTCTTGTCTTTATAAAATAGAAGTTGTTTGGTTTCTGGATTAATTCCCAACAATAGCTCATCATTTCCAAGACGATTCTGAGGTGTAATAGCAGAAGGATTTGTATGCTTAACCACCATGGTCATTACTGAAAACTTGTCCTTTCTCCTCCTTTCCTTGTGTTATTGCAGAGCTTGTCTCAAAGACATATTACTCACAGTGTTACCACTGACAAGCACAAAATCTCCTCGGACCACATTCCATTGATCAATAAAACACAGGGAATTACCAACACTAACACAGTTATTTGATTCTATGGCTGTGATAATGAAGTTAATTTGGGATTTCCAGTGAGATCTCTCTAAATAGCCTGTAACTTGCTGGAGGAGGAGGCTGGCTGCAGGGTATTCTGGCACATTTAATATCATCAGCAAATCTACAATAAGGTTCTTGATGGTTACTTTAAAGTCAGAAATGTCCCGGGATTTGGGAGCTGTCAACAACTTGAAGAATTCTTCCACAAAAATGTCAACAACATTCCATCGCAGCTTCAAAACATTTAGACGGATTAGAATCACCATCAATAATGTTACATTTAGCACTAACTATCAAAGTTGTCTCAGTGGTTTCTTGAAAAGTCACACTACATTGAACCAACTGAAGTACTAAGGTAGTTATCATCTGAATTGGATTTTGTTCCTCATCGGGCAAATGATAAGCTCTCAAATTGCATTTTGATGGTGGTAATTTGAAGTATTTTGCAAAGCCTGGCAAACCCACATTGTCTCTATCAAAGAAGGCAAAAAGAGCATGATAAATATATGAAACGTTGTACTCCACGTTGATCTGTTCATTCAATGCTCTTTCACAACTATCTGTGAACTTCTTCCTGGCCAAAGACTCGGAGAATGACTGAGAGACTTGCACAAGTTCATTCTGTACTTCAGCACAGTGCTTTCCCAGGAGTGGTGAAATGAGAAAAAATAAAAGTGCATTATCTGTGCTCAGGAACACACACAGAAACATATCCAGCTCCATAAGATTTAATTTAGAGCATCTTCCCCGAAAATCTTGCCTTATTTCGTTCACTATCATTATTTTCCATAAATTTGCATCCAGTTGCCAGAACGGTTGCCAAAATCTCCCTCACATGAGACTGACGCCTGTTTACATGAAAAAAAACTTGGCAAAACATATATCAAATGTGACCAATGATTTATTTAACATTTTCCCAGCGAAATCCCTAAAAAAAACGGACTGAAAAATTACCATTCTGGCAAAAAACGATTTTCCGGTAGCGCGCCTTTGTTAATTTTTTGCTCCAGCGCTACAAGAATAATTCTGGTGCTATTTTCTCGCTGTTTTTCAGCTTATGGCACTTGGGATCTGACTAATGTAAAAAGGAACCATATGGTGCTTTCTCCAGAAATTAGAAAGAGGCTGAGTAAGCCCAAACGAAACCCCAATATAATGCAGCTTCTTAGGACGCCGCTCATGAAGGCCAACAAGCAAAGGTGGAAGATCAGAATGGGGCTTGATTTGTTCTTCTTATAAAGAAACCTTTTCTGCAGCTTCTGTGACCTTTCCACGTTCCTTTTTCTCTTCCTCTTCAACATCTACTTCACTAAGATCTGTCAACTGTCCTTCGTAATACCTTGTGAGCAGATCCACAGCAATTGATCCATACCCAGCAATTCGAGCACCTGAAAGACTTGGAAATTCGTATCCTGGAACTGTTCTGAAATATTCCATGGAATTTAATCTCCAGAAGGTTGGTACCCATCACTCAGACTTTTTAACACTGAATCCTTTGATATTTGTCCCTCTAAGCAAACCTGAATAACACACAGTATGTCTGGTAGACGGTTTTCTGTCTCATCCACAGGGCCAAGAAGCACAAAAAAGGTGATGTGCAGGAGCATCTGACATTAACTGCAAATTACTTGGAGAATTTTTATAGTGGGAAGTTACATAAAATGCCATCATCCGCTGCAAAAATATTCAACTGGCTTTGTGATAAGAAAAAAGAGTGTCACGTTTGACATAGTAAAGATGGCATTCACTTGGTTTTGTCATTTTGAATGCAGTTTTAAAAGCTGTTTGAACTGTGAGCTATACTCAAATGTTATTTGTGACCACATCATTCAATAATATGACTTTAAGAACCCTTCAACAGCTAAGAAAACAAACTTAATAAAACAAATAAAAGCAAAAAATCGAAATTTCTATTAAAACCAAAAATTCCTAAAGTAAGCAAATGAAAAAATTTAAGCATATGAGCAAACTAAAGATAAAATCACAATCAAAATATAAAATTAAAGGAAACAAATTCATGACTTAACATGTCCCATGTTCAATTATTTACTTTGAACTTTCAGGACCAAGCCCCTCAGCTTCCACGAGCTTCTCCTGCTGGTTCTTAGCTTTCGGCTTATCCCGAAGTCTAGGAATTTCATGGCTGTTGCCCTCTTTGTGTTCCCTCATTGGGCAGTCCCAGCGTAAATGATGTCCTCTACATTTCCAACATTTCGTTGGCTGCTTCATCTTTTCCTGCTCAATTTCCCTTGAGTCTTCATGCCTGGACCTTTTCTTAACGGATCACTTGGACAAATGTCCCATCATTGATCTGCTTTCCTTTCCTTTATGAATTGCCCCTAGAAGGATTTTTACCTCCTTTTGCAAACCAATAGAGTCTTGCAAAATATGGTGGTTCATCTCATTCTGCCTTTTTGTATCTTGAGCATCTCTCCAAGATTCTCTTGGGTCCTGGAAATCACTTGAAGGAGACTACCAGCCAAGTCCAACAGCTTTTGGTCTGCTACCATGATCAATGTGCACCACTGGATTTGACTTTCTCACCTATTAAATGCACCATTGAAACTCTGTCAAACCAAGCATAATATAGACATTAAAATCAGTCATTTAATTTCCCAATTGGCATGACAGTCCAAGTCGCATCAATGAGACTTTCATATTTTTCATGTCTTCCCAATAGGCACATGAGCTCATTCATGTCCATTCTTGGGCAAGGAATTAACTTATTCCAGCATTCATAATTTACTTTAAGCAATTAAACACATTCTATTTCCAGTCATACATGCATTCAACAATCCCTTGTTTTCACAATGCATAAGTATATATATATATATATATATATATAAAATAAAAAATGCAAGAGAGAGCAGCAAGATTTTTCCCCCTCTTTGTCTTGTTCCATCTTGGAACCCACACCACCTCTATGGCTTTTCATGCTCTTAGCCTCTTTCACTTCACCGTGAATGCTGACCAATCCCTCTTGGTCATGACACTTAGTGTCTTCGGTCTATTTCAGACCTTTCAACCATGGAGCCTCTCCACAGGGTTTGTCTCAGCTGCTAGGACATTCACAGTCTCACTAGCACCTTTTTCATTATTGCTCATTCTGAGCTCTTCAGGACAGTCACATGTCCAGATGCACCCCTAGTATGCTTTCATATTCCTCGCTTCCAGCGATACCTATATTCAAACATTGAATAGATTCACATGTTTAGTTTATTCTTAATGGTTTCTATCTCTTAAGCAAGAGCTTAAAACATCATTACCAAATCATATACACATGCATATTCATAAGCAAGAAATTGCAAAATTATCCAATACGTATCCGTATTGTTTGTTTCCTCGTTGGTCCTCACGATCCTGCTTTTCTTTGCAAGCCTTAGGATCGCCTATGTACTTGGATGTTAGGTCAGCACGCAGGCTGCTTCACAACATCATTTTATATATATATCAGGCACAGTCAAGCCAACCTTCAGTTGGGTTTATCAGACCGTCAACAAATCGCCTGCACTTATAGAAACAATACACTTATATCAACAATGCGCTTATATCAACAACTAATCATCAGCCAAGCCAATGCAGTTGGGTTTATCAGGCCACACATGCACTTATATCAACAATAACTACCCTTTCCAGGTTTCATTTCCAGCCGTGAGCTCTAATTCCACTACCCCATATCACACAAGAGACCACTCCCTTCTCTAAGTTGACAGTCCCTCAAAAATGTCTCCTTCTCTATGCTCTTTAGTAGAAGGTAGGATGAGCTCAAGCTATTGCCCATTTAGTGTACAATATTATACTACATCTATTTATCCTGACAACACAAGCAATATAAGCATATTCGTTAGTGCTATTGCTTTAAAACTACAACCACATTTCACATCATTCACTATCAAGTATTGAGACACCAGGAGTGCGTCCACTCCATAGGGTGTAATCAATATTGAAAACCCTTCCATGATCCGACATCAAAAAAGTGTGCACCCTTTTCCGGTGTGTACCATGTAGGCCCTATTCATACTCAAGCAATCGGTCATCATGGAAATAAAATCAAAACATGTTCTGCATGTGGAATTTTAATAATTTGACATGAATATTCTTAGCTAGGGTCACAGAACACTTATCCATTTGTCGATGTAGTATTCCTTCGTTAAGGAGGAATGGGGGCTCCCTTCTCTGAGTTGACAGTCCCTCGGTTTGCCATCCCAACTCCTTTTTACATTTCATATTCACACGTGTATTACCGACATAATCCGCACCATCCCACTCGTGTTGCTTACCAAACATGTAGCGCAGATGAGACATTTCCAAAATGTCCAATGGAGTTTCACCCGAAACCCATTTCCAAGATAAGGGAAAACCTTCCCATGAATTTTGGCTCCCGCAGGCCATCACACATGATCTTCCTGCAGTGTGTACCCCTGGCACATTCATCAAGTATCCAAACAGTCAATCAATATCTACTAATACAATCCAAATTTGATTGTTCCATAACCAAGCAATGGCATTAGTAATTAAATTCAATATGAATTTGCAACTTTGTCTACTACAGAAATTAATTTGCTTGGCAATGAGGTGATCCTCAATTGTGGGTCTCTTGTAAGCAGCACCACTATGCCCATTATAATTTTATGCTTACTAGCATAACATGAATACCCACTTACAATGCATCCACCTAACACAATCTTATGCAAGCCAATAGTGATTAGTAGTTGTCAGCATTTTCTTAAACCCGAAACTTCACAATTCAAATTTAACAACCCAACATGCATACAAACTGTTTTCACAACCATGAGACTCTTCTCATAAGGTTTGTCTCTTGCACATGGTAGATTTCGGCCTTTGTCATGGTCTTACCCCAATTTCCATGCCCCAAACAATCTACTCGAAACTTGAACCTCAGTCAGCCAAACACTTAGTTGATGCATATAACTTTTTCATTGCTGCAACAATCACTGAAGAATTTTCAGAATTTATAAAATTCAAACACTTCCAGCTATTAATCACATCAATATTACCAAAACTCATTTACTTCACGCAATCATTATCATACTAAAATTTGCAAGGTCACATCATTTATGCCAAAATGAAATGTTCAGATACTCCTTACTCCATAAGAGTATCATTGTACCATCTTGCCCTTCCATAGAGCATTTCCGGCAGCCAATTGACCATGACTACCCTCTTCATGCACTTACTATCCTGCATTCATAATAGCTCTTGAAATGGTTCCAGAATTGTCATCAATTCATCATTTCAGTCATTAGTTATTTATAATATCACATTCACTACCTCAATGCATTCATGCATTTGCATCGCAACATTTGCACCCATACTTATGTATGCATATCTACAACATTTACTCATACTTTTCATATGCACCCATTCAATGCATAACTACAAGATTTATAAAATCCTTTAATGCATACCCACTCAATGCTATCTTGCATTGATTCAGGAATACTATGCATTCAAACATACCAGCCATGGCCTAACCATGACTACTTCATATAGGATTCATGACTATAATCAAGATCATCAGTGCTTACTTTCCTTGGGCTACTAAGCTCATAACAACACATACAGGCATGACACATTTTTGTATGAATGCAGTCTAAATTTTAGATACCCACATGGTATGAGAACTCTTGCTTTTACCACTCCATGCCATTGTCATAATTAAATTCTTACCTTCATGGGTCCTACTTACACCCTTGACATTACCAGTTTGGTTGGTTCTTGGCAGAAGTTTGCAGAATTTGCTCACCAACTTTTGATTCTGGACTTCTTTCCTTATCCCTTTCTCCATAGGGTTGCTGGTCATATTCATTAGTATCAACAACATATTCAGCCATGTCCATGGTGTCATTGGTTTCCCCACTAATTCCAACACCAATGCAATAATTATCATTAGTGGTTCATTATAAATATATAATTCTTACCAACATGTAATATCCTATGCATGCAAGGAATATCCTCATACATTTCATGTATAAAACTTGTAATCATAATTAGAAAAACAGGGTTTAAGGAATTTTCCATTTTCAAATCCCTCATCTTTGCATGGAACTCCTCTTCCACACAATAGTTGGTTTGACTTCATAGTCCTTGCTATCTCTAGGCATGTGATTCTCGGAGCAACACACTTTCCAAGCAACCACTAGTGCTTTTCTACTCCGCATTCAAATTCTGGTGATTCTTCCTTGTTCCTTGCTGGATAATCTTTCCAAAGCCTATCCACATGCTTCATTCTGACCTCGGTTGTGAAAACCACACCATTTCAAAAATGATGGCAAAACACACCATTGAATTTTGTTCCGAAATGTTAACTTCAACCACCTAGGGTTTTCTCGCTTTTCAGTCCTAAAAATGTGGAAAAATCCAATGAGAATTCACTGCAAACCCACTGGAACACTAGCTGGAACTGCTAAAAATTTCACTAGAAAAACCTAAACCTTCTTTTTCCCTATCAGGTCTCTTTCCAACTAAGTTTTCGATGTTTTAGCGACCAAAAGCTCTAGTTTTCTCCACACTCATCGGCGGCTTGTTCATCTATTTCCTTCCGTCATTTCGACGGCCAGAACCACTAATTTTCTCCACTGCATCGGCGGTTTCATTAGCTAAGTTTTTCCATTGTATCGGTGGCTCCAACAACTGTCTGTCGAATGGATAGTCCAATAAACAGCCGCAACTACGGCCAACAAACTCACTGTGGTTTTTACAGATCATATAAACCCATCGACGGTTTCATCAACTAATTTTTGGCAATCCAATCCACTAGTCTTCCCCACTACACCAGCGATTCAAATAACAACCCTCTCCGCAGCATCGGTGACCGGGGCACTATCCATCGGGTGGATAAATCCTTAGGCATCTACAATGGCGGAAATCAAAATCATTGTGGTTCCCACGGACCATAAATCTGTTGGTTGTCAGAAACTCTATCCACTGTGTGTTAGCGACTTCAACAACTAAGGTTTTCCAATGGTGGCATGTCGAGAATTGGAAGCACTAATTGTTACAGCATCGGCGATGTGATGCGTTATCCATCAGGTGCATAGTCTCATAGACTGTCGCAATGGCGGATGCACAAACAACTGGATTTTTTCGATCCTCATTGGCGGTTTCATCCACTAAACATCTCCGACACTTTTTTCACTTAAAGAAATTTCAGAATTTTTCTTCCCTTGTCTATCGTCGCGTCGGCTCTTCAAACAACTAACTTTCACCGTCATTTTGGCGGTCTTCAGGAGATCTCCATCGAAACTGCAGCTGTGCCTTCAACTAATTTTTGCCATTGCATCATCGGCACCTTCTTCATCTGTCTATCAGTGATCCCATCTTCTATTTTCCACTGACATTTCGGCGGTTTTGTCAACTAAATCTCGTCGACGTTCTCATACTTCAAATTTTTCTTCTTCCTTCTCCTCCGCGTCGGCGCTTTCGTCCTCTATCTTCTGTCGATGCCGATGGCCTTTATCGGTGGTCTGTTTGACTAAAAGAGCCGGTGTTTTACTAGTTCCATCATCTAAATCTCGCCGATCCCTTCGACTGATCTTTGTTGATCATCGATGGTCGCAATACTTAGAAAATTTTTCGAAATTTCCTCCTTAATCTTCTTTTCCCCGTCGCTATCGGCGGCTTCACCAACTAGTTTCCTGTCCTTTTTGTCGACAAGCACTTATGCCTTCTAATTTTTGCCGATCAATCCACTAATCTCTACCATTGTTTCGGCGATCTCATCAACTAAGTTTTTTCGATGCTTTCAGTACTTAGGAAAATTTCGACAAAAATTACTTCAGGATCCTGTCGCCGTGTCAGCTATTTCCTTAACTATTTTTCGATGTTTCAGCTACGCCATCAACTAATCATCAGCAATCCAATCCTTTAATCATCATTGATCCACTTCACTAGGAATATTCATCCTCTATTCATCGGCGACCACATCTTCTAGTCATTGGCGATGCCAATAGCTAAACTTTTTCGACCGTCGATGATCTCGTGCCTTACAAAAAAAAAATGGAAATTTTCCACTTTGTCTTCTACCATATCGGCTGTCGAAACAACTATCCACCGGAAGGATAGTCCACTAGACAACCATAACGGCGGATGCATAATCTGTTAGTTTCTTTCGATGTGGTTCATCGACAGTTCCATCGTCTAAACATCAGGACAATGTAATCAACTAACTCCCGCCGATAGTCGATGATCTGCCTTAGAAAAATTTTCAAAAGTTTTCTCTCCACCGTCGCTGTCAGTAGTTCAAGCAACTAATTTCTACTCTTTTCCACCGACATTGTGACTACCCCATCCACTAATCATCACCGATCCAGTCAACTAAGCTTCACCGACGGTCGAGTCTGTATCGGGCATCCTTTCAACTAGTTATCTTCTGCATCAGAAAGGCTTCCCACTAAGTATTCCGATGTACCAACGGCCATTCACTTAGAAAAAAATTTCTTCAATGAAATTTTTCTATCATTCACAGATTTCTTCCTGCTGTGCTCTGGAAATATACCTCTACTAACTGGTTTTTATGGCTCTCTGAGGCCCAAAAGTTGCAATGCTAGCTCTATCACTGCATTCTCAAGGCCCATTCAGGCCCATGCTACAACCAGAGCTCTGATACCATACTGTAACATCCCTGACCCTCTGATCGGTGAGGAGGACGCTACCAAATCATCAAAAACCTCGGGGCAAATATCCCCATGAACATGAACAGGAATAATGCTAAAATATAAAGCTTAAAACATAAAACAATAGTGGAAGAAAACACACATTCATTCGAGCATACCACATGTTCATCATATTCATTAATCAGTAAATACAAGTGCAGAGATGGAATAGTTAAGAATACTTATCTTAAAAATAATTCATCCCGCAACCAGCTACATCGCTACAACGTTCCACCCAACCATAGGCTAGTGTGCTCATCAATCTCTTAGCAACACTGACACCCCCGAGTTGGGCATGATTCCTCACGGAATAAGGGTCAAAGCAGGCTTGCAGACAACCAAGGTACACAAATCAGCCAAGCCCACACAGTAGGGTTTATCAGGCTGTCAAGGAGCTAGGAAAGGATAAATGCTAAATTGGTGGTCTCAATGGAGAGCTAAGGATGCCTACACTAGAGTTAACCTGACTTCTAAAACATCCACACACCCAACACCAGGAATCAATCCTTTCTCTGCTTCACAGTCCCTCAAGCCCTGACTTCCCTTTCCAATACTCTTCAAGGGTTGTGGAGAAGAAAGCTAGCAATCTAAATCTGTCTGAGTGGCTCCAAACACCAGTTTTCTCAAGCATACCCAGCCTCTAATCCTATTCTCAACAGTTCGGAGACCAACCACTGCATACCGCAGTAAAACAAACAGTTCACAGCTCTGTGAAGAAGATAAAGACAACAGGATGACAACCCAAATGAAAGGGTGAACACAACTCAGATCAGACAAGGTGATTCAAAGTTGTTCTTGGCCCTAGCATGTCCAAAACAACTCAGAAGCAACCCCACAAGATATTGTGCACACCCAACACCCAAAACCCAGGGAAAGATCAACAACCCAATCTCATAATGAAACAACAGGAACCTTACACAGTCCGCAGGTGGGGAAGAAGACAGATTCCCAACATTGATAGGGAAAGCATATAAACAATAGAACCGTGCCTTTCAAGCTAATCTTCCAGCTCGTCGCACGAAATCACAGTGTTCCAACCCCTGCATGAGGAAACCCATACCAAATTTCAATCTGTGCGTGAGGATGAACAAATGATGGAGGGAAATCCCCACGCGATGCATGTCGAGAGTGAACAGAACAACTCTCTCTACGTGAGGATGTCTAGAATGACTTGCGGTGGTAGAAAAAACTAGAACCATGTGTGTGTAAGCAAGACCAAAACATTCGAAGAAATGGGATCGTGGGAGATTGGGGTGAATGGTGATCGTTCCCCTGCCCTTCGCGTGAGGAAGAGCAAGCTTGCTGGTGGAGTGGACATGGGGCAAGGACTGGCAATCCTGCCACCCACAACCCCCAGCCATAACTGCTCCCAACTAATCGAATAGCAGAAGTTTAGTGGGTGGTAGACACATGGAAAACTCCCAATGTCTCCCACGGTTTAGAATACCCCCCCCCCCCCTTAACCTTAGGAATCATGCCCTTTTCATTTAACGTTGCACCGTCATAGCTGGCTGTAGGTTTATTTTAATTAATGTGCATATTTACATGATGCCCAAAACTATAATGTGCCGGATTGCACGATATACCTCGGCAACGATCACTATTGCCGAGACATACACAACCAAATCGATGGTGGGGATTTTGCCTTTAGCTCCAAACCATGATTAATTACAACATATACATCATGTATCTTTTAATGCAACTGGGGTCAAAGCTGGGGATATTACAAAATATTTATTTTGCTGATGCTTAATTTAGACTCTTCTCACAACAAAACTTGGGCCATATATATGTAGGAGTGGGATAAATATGGTTTATTTGTGAGGATTTAACATTTCTCACCCCTTAACAGACCCATATACCCATGATCAGTCATCAGTTGTGGATCTAACTTAATGGGGTGTCCAAGCCATTCATGAAACTTCCTTTCTTCTTACCTCCCGATGAACCTTCCACCTGAGATGTAATGTGAACCATATATATGAAGGACCAGTGTCTAGATCTACCATTCCTGACACTTAATTCCCTTTCATTATCCAATGAACCTACCTTATGTCAATCCATATTGATCATTTACATGATTTCAATGGGAAAACATTGACCATCAATGATAATCAACAGTTCAATAAATTATATATATGTCATCTTGATTTGGATTATTTATAGAGAGGAAATAAGGAAGCAATATAAAATTTAAATGCACACATAAAATGTTGTATATAGAACAACTGATCTGTAAGTTTTTGTGGATATTCCATTGGAACGGTTTGTCACAATAAATCTTACAACTGAGTTTTTTTTATTAGATTTTTTTATTATTGAATGCTAAATAAATGGAACCTAAATAAGAATAACTAGATAAAATAAGGACAAAATCCACCGATTATCATAACATATACCTTGGGAAAACCCACTATACAAAAAAACTCATCCACAAATGAGGACTATTCCTTGCTCTTAATATCAAAATGCAAATACAAAGGAAGTGGTACACTCTAAAGAGTTACCTATGACTCTACATGATCTCATAACTCCTTTATTTTTATCTATTATCCACTTTCTTGTTTTTTCTCAGATACAGAACAATACAATAACATCAAAAGAATGGAACCCCTTCTTCTCCTAATGGCCCAATATTTAACATAGCTTGATAGTTGTCTAGGGATAATTTTAGGTAGGGTTTTTTCCATGCCCTAACTCTCGAGTAGGTTAGTGTTTTGTACCTTCTATATTTTTCTTGAAATACCACACTTGACTAGCTCTACATGTGTGAGAAATGAGAGCTTACATGGAATCCACTCGGTACAATGGTGGTTAATTGGATAAGTCAACTTGCAAGAGGCATAACTTCTTCATACGAACTCTATTTGAGGTGAATCTTGCACTGTTGGAAAGGTTTTGATCAGTAGATTATAAAATTGTGGTGTATTACATATTTTGTACCAAAAATAACATTTAATCCCTCAAAATGTCCCTTGACGGTTTGGGACTATTTTTTATCCCAAATCTAAAAAGCATGATCTACCCCTAAAATGGGCCTTGAAAGCCAATTCCTCAAATTGTTCCACTGAGAAACCACCAACTAGATGAAAAATTATATATTGATTCATTTCGGATCAATATATAATTCAAACCCAAATCATTTTAATGAATGAAATGAAAAAACATTGTAAACATCAAAGCAATACAAACTAGCTAGGACAGTGGTAGCTTATATCTGAAGAGAGATGTGTCGGCTATGCTTATTTACCAAAGGACATAACAAGATTCTAAAATTGGGTCTTATCATAAAGTGTGAAACCCTAAAGATAAAAAATCCTAACCTTAGTAAATGAAGTGGTAAGAGAAATGTGGCCCCTGACGGGTCTAGTTGATACATTGACTTCCCTGGGACACAAATTCCACATACAAGCTCTATTTCAGCCAAACGATAGCCCACTTGAAATATCTCAAGTAGAATATTTTGTTCAAGGCTTAAGTGATCCCTTGGAAACCCTAAGTCGTCCTAGGGATAGAAAAAAAATTATAGGGCCTTTAAAATGCACCAAAAGTTAGGAACATGAAAAACTATAGAAAACAATCCAATATCACGTGCAACCATTCTAAATTGGTGGAACAAGTGGTTGGACACTATCATGTCACCAATTAAATAATTTCCAAATAAGACTATTTGCAAATAATGTTTCACCAACCTACTAGTTCCCTTGGTTGAGATGGAGACATGAATTTTGTAACAAGGGGATATGGGACCCAAAAGGACTTTAGTTTAGCATATTCACATTTAATTGGGTCACATAAATGACAAATTCTAAGGAAATAAGGTGGTATGATTTCATTAAGACACTTGGAAGCTTGTGGATCCTTTGGGTGACTAGAGTCCCCACACACTTGGCATGATATTCATCCAAATTCGAACACATAGGTAATGTAACATTATTGTATGGTAATGTGGTTTCAAATATCATATCATGAGCCAAGGAATTCAAATTGTTAAAGGAGGGTAAATCCCATGGAAGAGGAAGATACTAGAAGACAAGGTGTGCCACTTGGAAGGAGATTCTATGCACTCTATGACAACAAATGATGGAAGATTCTATGACAAGTATGACAAATTCGGACCTGATTGCTGAAATATGACAAATATGACATTTCAGGGATAAAAATAGCCACCAAGAGGTCGAATTTGGGAGTTAGAGGAAGCCATTCGAATTGGGGAAAGAATTGGAGCATGAAGAGGAAGACAAGTGTCATGAGAGTTATTAAACCACTAAGATGAGTTGGAGGAAGCTCATGGAAGTAAATTAGACCTTAGGAGGCATCATGAAGTTAATAAAAAGGATTTCATGAGGAATGATAATAGATTTTGATCATTTTGTAATTGGCCTTTGGCATTTTGGAGAACTTTTGCTTGTCCATTGCATGGTGAGTGTTCACTCTCCCTGCTCGTGAACAAATTTCGAGGGACCTAGATTCCTTTCCAAGTTGGTTTATGGAGAGGAAATTCAGAACTCTTATGGGAGCTTAATGAAATAGTTTTATTTTCAGTTTGAAGTTCCATATAGTAGAATAATTATCTATCTCCCCATTGTATCATTCCTTCTTCTCCATTCCCCCACACTCTCATTTGATGGCACACTTGTTGGAGTGATTCTTGCGCCTTGCTGAGGATAGTTGATGCCCGAGATTTTATACATGATTAATTTTTTTGTAATATCATATACACATTCTCTTTAAGTCGAAATCTCAGAAATATATGTATGAAAGGCTCGCATTCCCCGTGCTCTTGAATAACTAGTTTTCATGGATTTGGCTTCAATACTGAAGTAGCTTTATATCAGATTTGTATGAGGACATTTATATTAATTTTATGATGATGTGTAATAAATATATGATTTATGTCTCTTTAATATTATTTCCACATGCTTTGTAAGTCTAAATATCATAAATACATGTATGAAAATCTTGCATACTCATGCCTTTGTATCACTAGTCTTCATGGATTTTGGCTTCAATCTTGAAGTAGTTTTATACCATATTTGTATGGGAGATATTCTATGAGTTTTAGGATGTTGTGAAAGCCATATATTATGTATTAAATTTCATTCCCATAAACTCTGCGGGTTGAAATCCAAGAAACTCGTTTGTGAAAAGCTTGTAGTCCCATGCCATTGAATCATTAGTTTCCATGACTTTGGATTCAATATTGGAGGAGTATTGTATCATACTTGTGGGAGGGTTTTCCTTTTAGTTTTATGAGTTTGGGGAAGACATTTTTATTCCATATATTACCACTATGCTTCATACTACTCTTAGAACCATATATTCTACCTTTCCTATGTCAACGTCTAGCTAGTAATGCAAATTTCCCTTAGGCAATTTCTATGAAAGTTACCCTACAAATGTTGCAGACCATAATCCATTTGTGGAACTTAATAAACATGATTAAGGACATTAATTGATGTCTTATAAAAATTCCCATACTCTGTTCTTAAATTTGGGAGGGTTGTACTTTATTTGGAGAGCTAGTTTGGCCATCACCCTTGGGGGGATTTGAACATAATTTCCTAGTAATTTTGGTATTTTTTTCATTTGCCCCAAAAAAAATTGTAGAGGTATAAATTATTATCAAAAAGTATCCATAACACACCTTGGTATGTTTTAAAATTCACAATACCATCTCCTTTCAAATTCGGGACTATTTGGTGAAAGTTGGAACCCTCTAGAGTCATGACTAGTTAAGCTCGAATTTGGCCCAATTTGTGCATTTCTCCAAACATTTCCAAAAAGGGACATTAAAAACACCAATACCCACCTAGATCACATCCTCACCATGTTTATGCAGAAGGGGATTGCAAGGTATTTAAGGATTTATCATGGATCTATCCTCGGTGATTCCAAGGGGAATGTGATGCATCTCAGGAAGGTGGGAAATGTCTGAACATGCCCCTAGGGGATGGAATATCAAGGGTGATAGGATCCTCGAAGGTATATGAACACAATTTTGGGTAGGGGTCTCCATTAATGATAATATAACTCTCGACCACTAACAAGAGGATCTTATTTAATGAGGCCACTCATACTCTACTGCCTCGTGCGACCTTATTTAATAAAGATGGCTCTCATTGCATTTAGTAACATGCTATTCCACTGGAGGAATTAGGTTGGCTGGACCCTAGAAATTATGATTAGTTCATTGGAAATTGTAATTATGAAACCCTAGGATATTTGGAAATATTAGTGAATTCTATGTTTTTGTTGGTGTGAATAATATAATTGAAATGGATAAAAAATAATGGAAAACACCATCATTCCTAGTAGGGAATGATAGTTATAGATCACATAGGATTTACATTCATTTATTAAGAAAATAACCAAACCATTTTTTTGGAAATGATACTACTCTTTGCAACAAGTTAGAACTTTGCAAATAGAAAATGATTTTTTGAATGAAATTTTAATAAAGAAAGGGGAAATTGATTCAATGGCAATACATTCCATTGATTTGAACAACAATATAACACAAATAAAAATATTCATCGATTTGAATGGGTGTGACATGTTTTAATGCAATTAAGGAAGAATGAAGAGAAGTTTGATTAGGTACATTGAATTCAACCCGAGATAGTGCAAATTACCTAGTGAAATGAATTTAATAATAATACGATGCAAAACAATATTAAAATTCATAATGTTGTAGAAGAGGATCTTAGTTATAAGTTAATGTCCAACACTTTGTTTTCTTGGATGTTTTTCCTCTTTTAGTATTTGCACATTAAAATCATTTTACAAATGAGATGTTGCAGTTAGAAACTACTAATTATAAAGCAAGAGGAGGAGGATATAAAATTTACGACAATCCCTTGAGTTAAAGGTTGTGATGGTCTACGATTTATAACTCCTTTCTAATATAATTGAAATGAATGGTGGAAAGGACAACATCTATGTTTTTAAGAAAATATGGATAAGATAGATCAATATTTCATTCATTAAATGCATCATATTATTTTTGGCTATTAATCTTCTTTATCATTAGACATTGTTATTTTATTAGTGTTCACCTTGTTCCTTGTTAACTTTTGATGTGGAATTTTTTATACTACTCTCTATATTATAGATGACACTTTTAAATTCCAGAGGATCAAAGCAATATAAAACTTAAGGAAGGTCATCTAAATTTTGACCATCCTAGTGCTTTAATATTATTTGTAATAGTAATAACAAATTTGACCATACTAGTGCTTTAATATGATTTGACTATACATTTACATCTCATACAGGCTTAGTTTCACTATACAATTATATCTTATACAGGCTGAGTTGCACTACACAATTATATCTCATTCAGCTCAGTAGTGTAGTTAATCAATAAGCCAGCTATAAAATGACCAAAGTATGGCAAAACGAATTAAGAATGGTATGGAAAAGTGATTGCCATTATAAGGAGGATCTTGGTCCGATTGAAAGGGCTAGTGCTAAGTGTGCTATGCCCCTGAGTTTCTCTAGGGAGTACTTCTTGTGGAGAACTCTAAGTTTTCCCTTCCAAAAATTCTAGTGCAATCCCACCATCAACTTGACACATTCTCTGCATCGCAAGAAAAACCCAAAAAAGGTAAGAGTAGAGTAATAATTAAACCTGGTAAAACTATTAAGTGTTCAAGTTGCAAAATTAAAAAAGTTTCAACTCACTGAAGTTGGTCTTCATTATAGGGAGTGTAGTGCTCCATTTTCGTGTTCCAAGGTGGAAACCTTTTGAGAGTGTGTTGGCCATTATATACTGCAATAGTTGCTAACATGGATGGAGGGTATCTCAACATAATATATTCCACGAGGAACATTTATTCTTCCATTTCTAGCATTGCCACCTTTATCATTGAGGAGAGAACATCCCATGAAGACATATAGTTCTTTGATCCATGGTTCTAAGGATATCTTATCAATTCTTGACATCTCGACTTGACACTAAGGAATCTTAATAATATTGTCTCCAACAATGTGATATAGGTTGTATATCTAAAGGACTAATCCAAAATTGGGTCATTCACAATGCTTTAAAACATTTTACACCCTAATAGACCCATTTGACTGCAATGTGATATGAGCCTTTGATATTATTTAGTGGACCAAATCCTCACGACTCATGAATTTTTACAATATGTCCACCCTTCATTAGGATTTCCCCACAATACAATGTGATCCCTTAAACTTATTATGGTGTGTTGAATCTGGACCATTAGTGGTGTTTTGACTTTTTCCATCCCGCAATGAGCATTTCCTTCATGATGAAATGTCGACCCTGAAACTATTTGAGCATATTGCATCTTGACCATTCATAGAAATATTTATTTTTCCAACCCCTAATCCAACCTCTTCCCACAACAAAACCTAGTCCATATATATGTAGGAGTGGGATAAATATGGTTCATTTGTGATTCTTTAACATTTCTCACTCCTTGATAGACCCATATCCCCATGATGGGTCGTCAATGGTTGATCTAACTTAACAATGTGCATCCATACCATTCATGACACTTCCTTTTTTCTTACCTCCCGATAAAATTGCCACCTGATATGTTATGTCAACCATAAATACAAAGGACTAGTGGATAGATCCACCATTTTCGACACTTAAGGACCTTTCATTCACCAATGAACTTACCTGATGTCAAGACATATTGATCATTGACATGATTTCAATGGGTGAAACATTGACCATCGGGAATAATCAACAGTTCGATAAAATTATATATATGTCAATCTGATTTGGATTATTTATAGAGAGGAATGAAGGAAGCAATATAAAATGGAAATGTGCACATAAATATGTTGCAGAGAGAACAATTGATCTGTAATTTTTCGTGGATATTCCACAAGAGAAGTTCGTCACCACAGATCTTACAATCGATTTCTTTTTATTAGCCTTTTTTTATTCAATGCTAAATAAATAGAACCTAAATAAGAATAAATAGAGAAAATAAGTACAAAATACATAGAGTAACACAATATATACCTTAGGAAAACCACTATGCAGAAAAATCCAGCCACAAATGAGAACTATGCCTTGCTCTCCATATCAAAATGAAAATACAAAGGAAGTGGTATTCTCTCAAGAGTTGCCTATGACTCTATGACATTGATATATACTAAATGATCTCCTATATCATTTATTTTTATCTAATATCCATTGTTGTGCTTTTGCTCAACTATGGAAAAATAAAATAATCAAAAGAATTGAACCCCTTCTTCTCCTAATGGCACAATATTTAACATAGTCTGATAGTCATCTAGGGATCATTTTAAAGTAGATTTTTCTGCATTACCTAACTCTTGAGTAGGTTAGGGTTTTGGAACTTATAGAATTTTCTTGAAATTCCACAGTTGACTAGCTCTGCATGTGTGAGAAATGAGACTTTATGTGCAATCCACTTGGTACCATGATGGTAAATTGGATAGGTCACCTTGCAACAGGAATAAATTCTTCATATGAAATTTGATTAAGGCGAATCTTCCACTATTGGAAAAGTTTCAGCATGTAGAATAGAAAATTATGGCATATTACATATTTTGTACTGAAAATAGCATTTAATCCATCAAAATGGCCCTGGAAGGTTTTGGATGACTTTTATCCCAAATATAAAAAGTAGGATATACCCCTAAAATGGGCCTTCAAAATCCAAATCCCCAAATTTTTCCACCTAGAAAGCACCAACTAGATGAAAATTAATATATTGATTCATTTCAGATCAATATATAATTCAAACCCAAATTCTTTTAATGAATGAAATGAAAAAACTGTGTAAACATCAAAGCAATAAAAACTATCTAGGACAGTGGTGGCTTATATTTGAAGAGAGATGTGTGGGCTATGCTCATTCACTAAAGGACATAACAAGAGGCCCAAAGTGGGTTGAGTGTGAAACCCTAAATATCGAAAACCCTAACCATAGGAAATGAAGTGGTAAAAGCAATGTCTCCCCCAATGGGTCTAGTTGATACATTGACTTCCCTGGGATGCAACTTCAACATACAAACTCCATTTAGGGCACACAATAGCCCACTTGAAATATCTCAAGGAGAGTATTTTCATCAATGATTAGGAAATACCTCGGTAAACGTAAATTGTCCCAGGTATAGAAAAACATTGTCTAGTTCCTTTAAAATACACCAAGGGTTAGGGACATGAAAAATTATAGAAAAAAAAAATATCATATGGAACCATTCTAAATCAGTGAAACAAGTGGGTGGCTACCCGTATCCACTTGGATCACATCCTCACTATGTTTATGTAGAAGGGGATTGCAAGGGCTTTAAGGATTTATCATGGATCTATCCTTGATGATTCCAAGGGGAATCTTAGGTATCTAAGGAAGGTGGAAAAAGTTCAAGCGTGCCCTAACCATAGGAAATGAAGTGGTAAAAGAAATGTCACCCCCAATGGGTTTAGTTGAGACATTGACTTCCCTGTTCTACAACTTTCACATACAAAATCCATTTCGGGCACATGATAGCCCACTTGAAATATATCAAGGAGAATATTTTGGTCAAGGCTTAGGCAATCCCTCAGTAACCGTAAATCGTCCCAGGGGAAGAAAACATGTTGGTATGCCATTTTGTCATTGTTTGCATAGGAAATGGAATCTATTTAGGCTCCATTTACCCGACTTCTTATATCCAGTCAATATATATATTGCCATAATTATGCTACCACTACGCTTAGCAAGTATTTGAAGTTAAATGTTGCTAATTTTATAAATTTCCTTTGTTCTAATGACTATGAAGGATTTGAATTAATCTTACCTACATTCTAGTTCAGTTTTTATTTCTACAAATAAGTCCCTGCCACATGGATCAGATCTGGCTACATAATGCAATTTCGAGTTACACCATCATTGGTTCGTAAAGATCCAGATGTCCTGATGAAATTCGAGCATACAGGTGATTAAGAGGAAGGGACCAACATGGACGTGGATATTTAGATTTGTCCTCGGTCATTTTTCAAACCAACATGAATGATTAGTTAAAGATTGGGTCAAAGATGCTTCATAACTGCAGTTGTTAGTGCTTGGTACATATCCTCATTCATGTTAGTGCTTGTTAGTGGATAAGAACTAGCACCTTATCCTCATGCACTTCGTGTCATGAGGATAAGGCCTTGAAGTCATCATTATGATAGTTAGTTACTTTGCAGTTCGATAGTGGATATACTTGGTAAATTTTGGAAACAATTGCTACAATCAAGATTCTTGTTATTATGGAACTAATGTTCCACTCTAAGAACCTAATATGTGCTTTTCAAAGGGGGGAGGAGGAGATATGATGATAGGAAACATCAATCTGATAGGTAGTTTCGTTTTTGTCATAGATAGTTTTTCTTTTATTTCTGTAAACAAAAATAAACCAGAAGTGACTGCGCACCATTATATATATACATATTTTTCATAATTCAGTTTTGTTTGGTCTTCATGTGATGAATTGATTAGCTAGTCGTTGTTGAATACATGAATGGCCCCTTGTCTTGACATATGATTTTGTTATGCAATTCTAGGTTTTGAAACATTTTGATTATTACTTACAGTTTCAAATTATGTTGTATTTTTACAATCCAATAATTTGAGTAAGGAATGTTTTGGAAAATTTCAATTCAGACAGAGTGGATTGATTTAAGGTTTCTTTCAATATTTTGTAATGGACAAGATGAGATGCATAAATTGCATAGTTACTTTCAAGTAATCTACAGGATTTTAGCTTATTGGAGGAATGGTATGATAAATTAATATGTTAGTATAGATTTGCAGTCAAGAGCAAAACATAGCATTTGGTAGAAGTGAATAATGAATATTAAGGATTTTTATTCCATTTAAAGTTGAAGCAGTGATTACAAATTTGAATTACTCTTAGCTATATGAAGTAAATGGATAGATTAGATGGTGTGTGAAGCCAATCCTACACATATGGTGTTGGTTCCTCAAAGGTTACCTTCTCGGGTTGACAATTAAAGTGTGGAAATATATGGTGTATATTTAACCCAACATTTTTGGCATCGTTGTCGGGGAGGTACAAAAATTGAGGAGAACATATCATGTGTTATTTCTGTTGGAGGCTGAGGGGAGGAGGAACGGTAAGACGAGAGGCAATAACCTGCGCATCTGCTTTAGCGGGTTCCTCCAAAACCTTTCCCTGTTAGTTTGAAGTATTTTTTAGTTTGTTTGGAGAACAAGAAGTAGTTGGTTCATAATTTATAATTTGAATGCAAATTTCATTTATGAAGAACTGTAAGTTATTTTATTTGAATACTTGCGTACAATATTAGCTTAGCAGCTGTGAGAATTTAGATTCCAAGGGTGTGTTTTGTTTGGTGCAAGTATAACTTTCATTTAAACAGTGTGAAGAATTTCTTTCCAAGTGGTGTGCTATAGTTTAATTGCAGTATGATTGAAGTTAGAGTAACAAGTTTATGCAGAGATTTCAACTTTTTATGCATGGAATATTTTGTTTTGAAAGCTTTTATTCTATTCTAGATTTGTTTTTTAAACCTCCTCCCTACATAAGAAAGTAACCAGAAAAAATAGCATTTGGGGTCATCCAGAATTCGTGGAGAATATGCTTTTTCATTCCTTCATAGAACTTTCCACCTCACAATTCTCAGAGAATCTTGCTTGATTGAAGAAGAAATCAAATAATTAGAGGATTATGTGGATGAAAAACAAGGTTTGGAACCTGAAATCAAATAATTTATTGCATGTTTAGTTCATCTAAGTACTCAAGAGAACCAAACATCAACTTATGAATATCTGCAGGGTACAAAAGGAGAGGATGTGCAGTTGAATCAAAGAATAAGAGATTATATAGATGTATGGTTTCAATCCATTGTCAGACAAAAGGATTCGCTTCTCCAGTTTATTTTGGTGATATATCAGAAAATTTTGCTACCGCTTCATGCTCATTCAGTTATTCAGGTACCTCCTCCATATATAGACATGCATATAATTCTTATTATGGTGCATATGTGGTTTCACTAAATTTTTATTATACCTGAAGGGGAAGTTTTAAGATAGGGTAGGTAGGGAATAAAATATGCACACAAATAGTCTTTAAGTGCGGTATAATAAGATGTTTTGATTTAATAAAAGGGGGGGTAAGTAATTCAGGTTGAGATAGTTGAATGAAAGTGGATCAAAGTGTTCAAAATATGGAAATTTACACTACAAGAATGAAGGATAAATTTAGTGAGAGTTTGTACATTCCCATTTTCATTAATGTCAGCTATCTTGTTAGTTTCATAGCAACAAAAGAAGAAATAATTTGATGAATTATTAACATTTAGTGGAGTCTACTCTTCTAGAATGTTATCATAAATGCAAACCATATTATTATGGACAAAGTGACAACAATTTAATAATACTTTTGATCAGCATCTAAGTTTCAAGAATTCATCTTGGGTGCCTGCAGAGAGCACATCATTCATAGATTTTATGGTGATTATTGGTTCATCATCAGCTGTCGGTTTGAGGTAATGATTTTTATTACTTTTTGAAGTTTATTAAAAAACAAAGTATTTTGTGTATTATAAAGGAAACATCTTGTAATACTTGCTATATTCCTACCTTATGTTATATCTCCTATATTTTTCCTTGAGTTTATGGTTTTTATATTCCATATCACCTTTGAACTAGTGTCCACTCCTGTAATCATCATTTTCTTTACTTGACCTATCCATATAATATCCCTCTCACCTCCATAATTACTTTTCAAATCATTTTCTTTACTTGTATGCATACTCTAATTCTACACTCGATTATTCATTTGAATCCCTAATAAAGATTCAAATTAATACTCTCTCTAGCATATTGCAACTTATCCTATAATCATTTCTCCAATATCCTATTCATTACCATTGCAACAAAAACTAGAAATAGTTTGATTTCATTAGAAGAGTCTGTGAGAAACAATGTGCCAGAGAGGAGTAGATTGACATGAACTTGTCTCATTGGAAGAGCTTGAGAAGATGCCAGAATAAAATTCATGTGGGTCAATATTCAGTAGTACAACATGGCCTACATTCTTTGCTAAATTCCAAGGACACGGTGATGTAGTTTCTTTGAAATTTTCCTTACGTTTCGATGGAAAAGTGGCTCGAATTGGAGATCTTATAATGAAATTAAATGAGAGGACTATCTCCCATGCCACTAGTTTTCCTATTGAAGGAAAAAAATGGTTCAAAAATCAGCCCTTGGATTGCAGATAATTTGCTCATTTTCTTTAGAATAAGAATGAATAAATCGATTGGGAGAATGGAGTACCACATACACATCTTGAGAAGAAATGGCAAAACCTTTTGTTGGTTCTACAAAAATATCTAACCTATGAAGGTAAACATGCTATGAATTTTCAATACCATTTTCGATTTCTTCTCCACTTTGAATTTGGAAATCATTTGAATATTCCTCATTATCTATGTCAAAGTTTGAATAATATGGCTAAATGGGTTCAAAAAATTCCGCATAACCCTTATCCTATCCTATATCATTACAGACTGATTAAAATTCTGTTGAAAATTAATTACACATTCGTAATGACTCTTGGGATGATTTTGTCAATCGGAATAATTTTGTTCCACAATAGAGTCATGATCAATCCCTGGGCCTTGATCAAGATGAACCCCATCCTTCTACTCATAGTACATCCCAAAAAATAAAGACTAAACAGTCCCCTTCCAAAACCTTACATGTATATTCTCATTATTTTACACGTAGTATGTCGAAGACCGTTTCCTCTACTCCACAACCCATTTTTCCTCCTCAAAATCCAATAAACTCTGAATTTATAGGGGAACATATAAAGTCCATGCCCCAAGAAGGTGCTACATAGTCAATGTGTAATGGTACTAAACTTGATACTTTTGATATTTTTGGGTCATGCCCTCATCAATTTAACTCTGATATCCTTGGTTGCAAAGATAATATAGCCCCAGATAAAATTGAAAAACAGAGTTCATCTTCAAAATTCACTGGTCATCACATATTGGATAACTTGAAGAAGAATTACCAAGAAATTAAACGACTTCAATAATATATCGATGAATTTCAAGTGTTAGATAGGCATCTCAAAAATGAAAACAATCAACTCCAAGCATACAATAAAAATATACTTCTTGAGAATGAAACACTAATTCTTCAAAATGAGAAACTTCATAAGTTGGTTCAGAAATGGTTTAAGGTGATTGAAGACCTTTCTTCTCTTGATAAGGGAGTGATAGGAGAATCCAAGTCAAAGAATTCTAAACCAGGTGAAAATCTGGATAACCTAACTACAACATCAACACATTTGGATTGAGCAGTATTTTTGATACAATTTTGAGCTTCGTTTTTGAAGAAGATTAGTTTGAATGAGGGCATGAAAACACTTTGGCATGGGCAAATGTTTGTCTACCATTTTTTCATTGTTTGTACAAGAATGGAATCTATTTTGGCTCCATTTACCCTACTTCTTATATCCAGTCTATATATATATTTCCATAATTATGCTACCACTACGCTTAGCAAGTATTTCAAGGTAAATGTTGCCAATTTTCATAAATTTCCTTTGTTATAATGACCTTCAAGGGTTTGAATTAATAACACCTAAGTTCTAGTCCAGTTTTTATTTCTGTAGATAAGTCCCTTCCGCATGGATCATATCTGAATACACAATGCAATTTCGAATTACACCATCATTGGTTTGCAAACATCTAGTTGTCTTGATGAAATCAAGAATACAAGTGATGAAGAGAAAGGGCCCAACATGGACGTGGATCTTTATATTTGTCCTTGGTCATTTTCAAACCAACATGAATGATCAGTTAGATATTGGGTCAAAGATGTTTAATTATTGGAGTTGTTAGTGCTTGGTGCATATCCAAAACGGGTATCTTATCCTCATGCACTTCGTGTCATGAGGATAAGGCCTCAAAATCATCATTATGATAGTTAGTTACTTTGCAGTTCGATAGTGGATATACTTAGTAGATTTTGGAAACAATTACTATAGTGTCAAGATTCTTGTTATTATATGGTTATTATGTAACTAATGTTTCCATTATAAGAATCATATATGTGCAAAGAAAAAGGGGGAGGAGGAGAGAGGATGATAGGAAACACTAAGCTGATAGATAGTTTCATTTATGTCAATAGATAGTGTTTCTTTTATTTCTATAAACAAAAATGAACCAGAAGTGACCACGCATCATTATATATATACATATTTTCAGAATTCAATTTTGTCTAGTCTTCATGTGATGAATTGATTAGCTAGTCATTGTTGAAGAAAGGAAGGGACCATTGTCTCGACATATGATTTTGTTCTGCAATTCGAGGTTTTGAAACATTTTGATTATTGCTTGCAGTTTCAAATTATTTTGAGTAAGGAATGTTCTGGAAAATTTTAGTTAAGACATACTGAATTGATTTAAGGTTGCTTTCAATATTTTGTAATGGACAAGATTAAATGCATAAATTGCATAGTTATTTTCACGTAATCTACAGGATTTTATATTACTGGAGGAATGGTGTGGTAAAGTAATATGTTAGTATATATTTGCAGTTAATATCAAATAGATCATTTGGTAGAAATGAATAGTGAAGCTTAAGTATTTTTCTACCATTTAAAGTTGAAGCAGTGATTACAGTTTTGAATTACTCTTATCTAGATGAAGTAAATGGATAGAGTAGATGGTGTGTGAAGCCAATATTGCACATATGTTGTTGGTTCCTCGAAGGTTACCTTGTTGGGTTGACAATTAAAGTGTGGAAATATATGGTATATATTTAACCCAACAATCTAGTTGAGACATTGACTTCCCTGGTATGCAACTTCCACATACAAAATCCATTTCGGTCACACGATATCCCACTTGAAATATCTCAAGGAGAATATTTTGGTCGAGGCTTAGGAAATCCCTCGGTAACTGTAAATCATCCCAGGGACAGAAAAACATTGTCTAGTTCCTTTAAAATACATCAAAGTTTAGGGACATGAAAAACTGTAGAAAAAAAAAACAATATCATGTGGAACCATTCTAAATCAGTGGAACACGTAGGTGGCTACCAATATCCACCTGGATCACATCCTCACTATGTTTATGCATAAGGGGATTGAAAGGAATTTAAGGATTTATCATGGATCTAACCTCGGTTATTTCAAGGGGAATCTTAGGTATCTAAGGTGTAAAAAGTTTGAATGTGCCCCTAGGTGATGGACTCTCACTAGTGATAGGATCCTCAAAGGTAGGTTAGCACAATTTTGGGCAGGGGTCTCCATTAGTGATAATAGAAACCTCGGCCACTAACAAGTGGATCTTCTTTAATGATTCCACTCATACTCTACTACCTCACGTAATGCAATAGTTTTCTAATTACACTTCACACACCATTGGAATGTTATTCCTCACAAAATATTTTTTGGAATTTTTTCCAATGCATCATATATTTATGTTTTTGTGTGATTCAAATGGCATCAAATAGAAACTAGATTTGATCTACATCCTCATCACCTATGTTCTGGAAGAATGGAAACTAGATAGATGAATCATTTAGCTGAGTTCTCACAATTTTATGAGGACTTTGTATTGACACAAATACCTGGGGACCTAGTTGTTGTATAATCGATGTTTCTCCTACATCAACACTTACAAAACTCAATAGTACCAAAGATAACTTCTAACTTCCTTAATAGGTCACACTCATGTTGTTCACAACCATTATAGTGGGGTTACTTGAACTAGTAATTAACCATATTTGTATGCTTATGCATAAAATGTCACGAGGCTTTAAAACACTTCAAAAGAGGTAGAGGGTAGGACATAAAAATAACTATTTTCACTTCCATTTGTATCTACTTTCTTGGTAGTATGACAACTTGTAAACCCAAAAGTATCTTCAAATGCCTCTACTTGATTTCACTCTTTCATGAACTCCACATTAATGTTGGCTTCAGACGGCTTGGACAACATCTATGTGAATGTAGTCTGAGTATATATATTATTTGCAATGTCATGCAACCACCAATCTACACTAATCTACATGAATCTAAATTAATCTAAATGGAAAAACCTATGAGAATTCTACATGGAAAACCTACATGGAAAAACCTATGAGTTTCCAAACCCTGTGATAATTCTACATGGAAAACCCTATGAGTTGGAACAAATTGTGAGAGTTCTACATGGAGTGGAACAAAGTCGTGTTGAGGTAATTTGCTGGTGTCAAACGTAATTTTGGCCACCACCATGGGGGCTTCACTTTTTAACCAATATCCTATCACGTTAGTTGATATTGTGGGTTTTAAAATTATCAAAAATTGAGCCAATATATTGCACATATTAGGGGGATGAGGGGTTTAAGGTGGGGGTGGGTAGGGTGGTTTATAAGGATTGAGGTATAAAAAAGGTTGGGGAGGAGGTTTTAAGTATAAGGAGGGGGTTTCAACAAAAATACTTTGGGTCAATATCTCTGGAAATTAAGGGTATTATTTAATATCCCATGATCGCACGTGCTATGTGAGAGGTTCACTAATTGAAGTCCCCGTGGCCACCACTTTGATCACAAAGAAAAATACAAACGACCAGCGCTTTGGTCACAAAGCAAAACATTAACCTAATTTGTGGTTAATGTTGGGTTAATGTAATATAGTTTTTTTTTAACTTTTTTTTGTTTCATGTAACATATTAATATAGTGTGTATATTGTAATACTAATATATAATGTCATATTTTGTAATATATTCCATAATTTTATATAATTTTGTAATGTTATATATTGTAATATATTTTATAATGTCATATAATGTAATATTAATGTAGTTATTTTTTTAAATAGGAAAAGAATTATATTTTTTATTAAATTAGTATATATGAGATTACAAAAGAAATGGTGATATATCTAGAAATATAGAGTCATGTGAACCCATATAAACAAATACAATCACCTTCTACAACCCAAGTGACAATGAGACTAGTAGTTTAGTGTAAAATATAGATCCAATCATCAGGAAAGAAAAATACAAGATCGTAAATGTGGTTTGGGTGCAGCCTCAAATTTCCTATAGAGTCCCAAAAACTTGCCAATAGAGAAGTAAATCAACATCCAAAAACTGATGCCAATTAAAAACATGACTGAGAATCAAGTTCCAAAAGGTGCATAGTGTACCATCAAAACCAAACAATCCTCGTCGTCCCACATTTCAGTGAATATCTATCCCTCCTCTACCTCCATTGCATACTTGGAAAATGGATGTCCCCATAGCTAAATTCCCTGTAAATATAATGTGAAAATAAAATGGCAAAGAAGGAATCAATCAAACCTCTAATGTTTGACATCCAAGCAACCAAATGGACAAATACAAGTGAATAGATCCCGGAGGCCCAATTGATGATCACATGGGAATCCCCATGAACAACCTGAATAGCATCAAGTTCAAGAATCCTGGAAACCTGAATCAATACCACATACGCCAGAGATGGTTATGTCCATAATTTTGACAAAAAGGAGCTGATAAATATAATTAACAAACCAGACCTTAATCAGAAAGCATAATATATAAAACCAGAAGAGACTAGTCAATGTCATGATTAGAAATAGAAAGTACATACATCATAATCTTTATTACTGCAGTAATTAATCGACCTAGAGTAGTGTATGTCGTCGCTCAAGCCACTGCTTCAAGGAAACGCCTGAAGACCAACAATGCCTACTCCGAGCTGTTGAACCACTTACCCGTGATTTAATATTATTCTTTGTCTAGGGCATTTAGTTTAGCATTGATTTTTAATGCATCCACATTCACTTGATCAATTATTTGTCAATTAGTTTTCTTAGTTTTTGCTTGCTCAATTAGTCGTCAATTAGTGACTAATTAGTTGTCTTTTTATTATATGACTAAATTGGTCATTTATTGTCATCGTTTTTAGTTGTGGTCACTTAAAATTGTTCAAATTTGGTCATATTTCACTTAAAAAAATTGTGGTGACCAACTTATTTGGTGACTTAGTCATTTATTTCACATGGTGACCAACTTTTTTGTTCGCTTGGTCACCAATTACCCATTCTTTTACTAGTGTAGGGTCTGATCTCACTAGAGATTCTTTTGGGCTCATTTCCCATACTTTATGATGGTAAAAGGAATGAAAATGAAGTCATTTAGGATATTAAAGCATATAGGTCCCACGTGCTACAAAGTTGTTCTCTAGTAGAGAATGAAAGGGTATACCATATAACATAGGTAACATAACAATCTATCAATATTAAAACTAACCAATTTTTTTTTGAATGTTAATGTCTATGCTCTCTGTATATAAGTATGATGCAGTCGCACTTTTGTGAAACAAGTCAAGTATGGTCACCATGCTTTCATTATCCACAAAATCATCATCCCTTACTAATGTCAAGGTGAATAAAAAAAATGGAATCTTAGACCTAATTAGTAAATATTTTTGTTCTAAGAGGGGAAGGAGGGATTTTAGCAGTGTCTTAGGTGTATCATAGTTTTTTGAAAATTATTTATTTATACTGCTCAGCAGGAAATGCCCATATACCTGTTCCTTTGTACTTCTAGAGATAATAATATGACACACATAGAGGTTCCCAACATGGTGGAAATGTACAGACAATTAACTTGGAAAATATCAATATCGCCATCTCCAAACATGACGAACAAGGTGGTGTTGTTGTAGTGATCAATGCAAAGGTCTACACATTTCAGAAATGGGTAGGTGTTAAACGTTGCATTTTTCACTATCACAACAGACCATTAGGGAGTCCTCTTCACTCGTTGCATAAAGCAATCACAGGAATACCTAGTCAACTTGTGGGTGGTTGAGGAACTGAGTGCTAGGGTGGATGCCCTAGAAAATCCATCTTTGAAAGCGGGTGTATTTAGTGAAGAACATCATTGATGTCCAAGCACTAACTTATGGAATGGGAAGAGAACTCTTTAGATGAATTTTTAGAGGTTCTTCTTGTGGAAAATTATAAAGGATTAAAGAATATTCAAATAGGATAATTTGTTGTAAAATGGAACATGCCCGACGATATGTTAAGGATTATAGAGAACTGAAATAGGATAGGAAGAATTAAACTAAATTCTCCCAATGAATACCGAATACTTTATTTTTTCTTCAAAATGTGCTCACTTTAAATACGGTTGGTTCTAAACTATTTTTTATATTGTAGGAAGGGGCTTTAGGATTTTCAAATTCACTATGGATCCAATTTATTCAAACCTCACATTATAAACAAGGGAGGAAGGGGATCTACACAGGTTTTAATTGGATAATGAGTGTGTGCATGATATTTAATCCATAAATAACATTTCATAAATGGAAAATTGGTAGTTGTATCAAAAAATTTGTCTTTCATGGCATGAAACATGGTTGATTTTTCTTTGTGAGAGGGCCAATGGAATCCTTTCTTATGTCAATATCCGAGATTCTCCTTGAGGGACCTTATTCCCTCTCTAAAACTACCACCTTTATCATTTAGGAGAGAACATACCATGAAGACCTATGGGACGTTGACCCATGTTTTGAAGATATCATAGAAATTCTTGACATCTCTGGACCCTTAGAAATCCCAAATATGATTGTCTCCTGCAATGTGATCTAGGTCGTAGATCTGAAGGACTAATCCAAATTTGGGTCATTCACGATGATTTAAAACATTTTACCCCCCAATAGATCCATCTCACTACTATGTGATATGATCCTTTGATCTTATTTAGTGGACCAAATCCTCATAACTTGCGGATTTTTATAATATGTCCACCCCTCATTAGGATTTTCCCCACAATATAATGTGATCAATAGAACTTATTATGGTGTGGTGAATCTAGAAAATTTGTGGTGTTTCAACCTTTTGCATCACCTAATGAGCCTTTCCTTCATGACGAAATGTTGACCCTTAAACTGTTTGAGCAGATTGCATCTTGACCATTTGTAGAAATATTTATTTTTCCAACCCCTACTTCAACTTCTTCCCACAACAAATCTTGGGCCATATATATGTATGAGTGGGATAAATATGGTTCATTTATGATGATTTAACACTTTTCACCCCTTTATAGACCCATATCCTCATGATGTGTCATCAATTTTTTATCTAACTTAACAGGGTGCATCCAAGCCATTCATGACAAGTCCTTTCTTATTACTTCCCGATGAGCCTACCACCTGAGATATAATGTGAACCATAGATATAAAGGAATGGTGTCCAAATCCACCATTTGTGACACTTAAACCCCTTTCATTCTACAATTAAATTACCCCATGTCAAGACATATTTATCATTGACATGATTTCAATGGGAAAAACATTGACCATCGACGATAATCAAGAGTTTGATAAAATTACATATATGTTAGCCTGATTTGGATTATTTATAGAGTGGAGTGAAATAAGAAATATAAAATGGAAATGCATACATAAATATGCTACAGAGAGTGCAATTGTTTTGTAAGTTGTCGTGGGTATTCCACTAGAACAATTCTTCACAAGAAATCTTACATTCGAGTTCTTTTTATTAGCTTATTTTTATTGAATTCTAAATAAATGGAACCTAAATAAGAATAACTAGAGAAAATAAGTACAAAATACACATAATATCACAATATATATCCTTGGAAAACCAATATGGGGAAAACCCCAGCAACAAATGAGGACTATGCCTTGCTCTTCATATCAAATGCAAATACAAAGGAAGTGGTACTCTCTGAAAAGTTACCTATGACTTTGCCACCATCATGGATACTACATAATATCCTCTCCTCTATTTTTCTTTAATATCCACCCACATGCTTTTTCTCAACTATGGAAAAATACAATAACATTAAAATAATGGAATCCCTTCTTCTCCTAATTGACCGATATTTAATATAATATGATAGCCATATAGGGTTAATATTTGACTTTTTTGCGTGCCCCAACTCTCGAGTAGGTTAGGATTTTGGACCTTATAGAATGTTATTGAAATTCCACACTTGACAAGATTTGCATGTGTGAAAAATGAGAGTTGGCGTAGAATAAAATCGGTACCATGGTGGTCAATTGGATAGGTTAACTTGCATGAGGAATAAGTTTTGTTGGGAAACCTCTTGACCTAAACTATAGAGTAGAAAAAAGAAAATGATCCAGGAGGATCTATGAGATCGATAAAAATTAAAGTATTCAAATTGTGAAAAAAATATTATAGCTTCATAGAGCTCGACAAGAGCTTTCCAGTGGCGTTCATTTCACTTCAAACGGATTACAGAGGTGAAAGATATCATGTTCTGAAGTTTCAAAAAAACAACTAAAATTTGACAAAAGTGGGTGCCACATGGCACCATTGTAAGGGTGACACATTTTCGATGTGGAATTAACATGGCACACACACATAGTGCCATGTTTCAGGTGGCATTCTAGTCGACAATGCTGAGTTGGTGTGATGTGGACCTTTAGTAGGATGACAAGTGGCATGTTTATGGTATATGTGACATATACGTGGACCAATAAAAGGCCTCCATGTGGCAGTACGATTTGCCACAATGTGGTTTTGTTTACCAAAATATATGGTATAAAAGGGAATCAAACCCCCCTATCTACTCTCCACTAAATACTCCAAATAATCTACTTAACCATTATTCCCGCCAGTGTTTCTTAACCACAAGCGTTGCAAGTTCTATTTAAAGTTAAAATGTTATTTTTAATTGTGTTAGAACAATAATCCACCACTTTGTACCTTATTCTAAATCCTTAGCCAATTTTATTTTCATTTACACAGTAATATGCTATAGTTTGGGCTTAGGGAAGTTAATCCAGCATAATAACCAGATAATTTGATGCTTTCACACCTACAAGAGTGCTCCATCTCAGTCAAACTCCACATGTGCACCCTCCTTTGTGACAAGTGCACTCCCATTCCTTTAATTGGTGAATTCTGGTTAACTAGGAGCACTAGGGGTGGTTTAGCCCAAATTTTGGATTGTTGGAGCATTTAATGCTCACCTTGAGACTCCCACTCACCTTATTTTGCACACCCACGCATGACAAAGAGTCATGATTTCTCCAACACACTTCATCGATGTCCACACCACCATTAATGACCATTTTGGCTGAGTTGGAGCGAGTTTGGCCCACTTAGGGGGGATTGAGGCCAATTTGGCCATTTTCACATGTACACTCATATTTGGCTTCCTAAGCCTCATGAATTGAACCATATGTAATATAAACCTGTTCTAAACATATTCACATGTTAGACAGTCAAATAATATCTATTTTCTATTCACAATGTGTATGTAAAATTGTTCATCTTTCATGCTTTTTTTTATGTTTTTTGCAAGTAATTCAGTTTGTGAGTTTTTCCCAGGCTCCTAGATCTTGTTGTAGATCAAAATTATCACATGGTATTAGTGCTGAGTGGAGTTGAGTGGAGTTGCAAATCAATATTGAGTGTTTGAGCTGCATTTTTTAGATAAATTCTAGATCAAATTGAGTGCTTTTTGCAGGACTTTAAGCAAATTTCTCACCATTTCTGCACGCAGAAATGGAAGAAAACCACATCTTTCTTACCCCCTTCAATTTATTTTAAGGGAAGGAAAAATGGTCATTCAACTGAGATTTAAGGGTCTCTACAGAGTTACCATGGGAAGAGGAGTAGAGCCAAACTCTGTTGTGGAGAAAGCTAAGTACTTCAATAGACTTGATGAAGCCTTTGGATTTCTATGCCTAGGTATTTCAAGAGGGCTCTTATTTTATGTAGACAGTTTAAAAACCCCAAATGAAGTCTGGTTTAAACTAGAATCAATATTTGGGAAAAATATGAATTGAGAGGACATCAGCTTGAAAACGAGCTCATAATCCTGAGCCCAACACATTTTGAAACCATCCAGGAGTTCTTCGCGAAGTTTAAGTCTCTATTACTTCAGCTGAAGCAATGTGTAATTGAGAAGAAACAAGATCAGCTAATAATGTCCATCATTTCAAAGTTAGGCCCAAATTTTTTAGTGTTTGTAAGCACCTTCCATTCTGGAAAAATGACACTTCAAAATTGGCAAATTCCAACACTAGCCAGCTTCATGGAATCCCTCACCCAAGAGTAGGACAAAATAGTTCAAATGGACACCATCAAAGCTAAAGATAAGCTTTTTCCATGGATGTTTCGAATTCCTCCAAGGGAAAGCAGAAGGAAAAGAATTGGAAGCAGTCATAGAAGAGCAGACCTGATAAACCCAAATCCATTGATGGGGGTTTGAATCCTCCTAAGGATAAGGACAAGAAAAGGAAAGAGAAAACTAAATGCACATATTTCCAGAAGGGATGGAATCCAGAGAGATCCTGCATGAAGGAAAACATTGATCAAATGGCACAGCTACTGGAGAAAAACAACATCCCTGTCCGAGATGTCGTAAGGAAGAAAGATCACACCTCAAGTTTAGAAAACAACGAGAAATTCCATGTCTTGGTAGAAGGTACTTATAATTCCTCAACCTTCATTATTGATTTATGGGAATCTAGACATATGGTTTCCACCAGAGAGCTCTTCTCCTCTATGCATTCGAATAGTGGCCGATGGTTATTTCAGTGATGCACTATATGTACCAGATTTGGAATAAAATTTGTTTTCATTATACCAAATGACCCATACAGGAGAATCCAAGAGAGTAACATTTACTCCTAACTTGGTAGAGATATAAGAAATCTCATCAAACCAAGTTGCGGAAATTGGGTATGCAGACCACCGAGAAAGGATGTACAAGTTCTTGAATTGTCTTCCTAGTTCTAGTGGGAAAGCGCTTCTCTCTCATGCGAATGACACCTCCATGCTATGGCATGAAATATTTGGACACATGAACTACAAGTATCTTCAAGTACTGAACAAGGATGAGATGGTGGAAGGACTTCCTCCAATCAAACCTTCCAATGGTGCTTTCATTTGTTGTGTAGTTGGGAAGCATCCAGAGGGCATCTATGACAAGGGGAAGGAAAGGAGAGACATACAACCACTTGGATTGGTAAATTTATACCTCATTGGTCCTCTTCCCACTCCCTCCTATGGTGTATCAAGGTATGTACTCACCTTCATTGATGACTACTCGATATTCTACTGGGTATACTTCCTAAAATTGAAATTTGAAGTATTTGAGCAATTGAAGATTTGGAAGGAATTAGTGGAAAAAAAAGTGGGCATAGGATAAATATTATTAGGACTGAAAATGGGAAGGAATATGTCAATAAAAATATGCATCATCTTTGTGAGAAATGTGGCATTAAAATGCAACATTCAACTCCCTACATAGTGTAGCAAAATGGTGTGGCAGAGAGGAAAAATAGATCTCTCAAAGAGATGGACACATGCATGATTGAGGAAAGGGATCTAAGTCCCAAGATATGGGTTGAGGATATAAATTTTTCTGAATATATACACAACATGGAATTCCACAAATCATTCAAAGGAAAAACTCCCTACAAGGCATGGTTTGGCCATAAACCAAATGTCTCAAATTTCAAAAATTTTGGATCAAGAGCATGGGCTCAAATTCCATCAGAAAAGAGGAAGGCTTTGCAGCGATAGAGAAAGGAATGTATCATGATTGGATATGGTGAGAAAAAAAAGGTTTATAAGCTCTTTTACACATCCATGTTCAATACTTTCATTGAGAGGAGTGTGCAATTCGAAGAGGAACCAATACTAGATTTTGAGCTTGCACCAGGGGATTGCTCTTCTCCCCAACACCATGATGAAGTAAGTGATTATTCAAGATCTATTTTTTCTGATAATTATGATAATGATATGTATGTATATGAAATTTCTGTAGATGAATCATATTCAAGGCCCAAGTGGGATAAAAAAATCATACAAGCTGCAAGGGAATTGCCAGGAAATCCCCTAGATCCTAGGAAGACAACATCCTAAGTTCACAATGCTTCCAATGCAAGTGGAAGTGCTCTTGCTGAGCACTGTTATATCATTATTGGATCTTATCCATAGTAATATTATGAATCTTTTCATGATCCAATGTGTCAATCATCAATGCAAGAAGAATTCAACTCTCTCTAAGAGAATGAAAGATGGGAATTGGTTCCCCTTCCTCCCATTGGAAGAAGCTTGTGCAATGCAAGTGGGTCTTTCAAACAAAAATTTCTGTAGATGGTTCAGATATTAAGTAAAATTCCATATTGGTTTCTAACATCTACTCTCAATTCCAAGGTGTGTACTACCATGAAACCTTTGCACCGGTTTCAAAGATGGATTCAATAAAACTAGTTCTAGCAATTACAGCTAGTAAAGGTTGGCAAGTGTACCATATCGATGTCAAGAGTGAATTATTACATGGTGAAATAAAAGAGGAGATATACATGAAGAAACCTGAATGTTTCCAATAGGATACTTCACTTGTTTTCATGTTGAAGAAATCATTTTATGGACTCAAGCAAGCCCCCAGGGCTTGGTATGCAAAAATGGATAGTTTCTTGCTCTCAATTGGTTTCATTCGATGCAAATATGATACAAATGTGTATTTGCAGAAAAAATGGTGTTTTATTGCAGGTTATTGTATTGTATCTAGATGAACTCTTAATTACAAGAAGTTGCAACAACCAAATTGGATCAATCAAGGCATCCCTACATAGTGAGTTTGCAATGACAGATTTAGGATTGCTAAAACAATTTCTAGGATTGGAAAATGAGCTATATGAAAGAGGCATCATGATGAGTCAACCTAAGTATGCTCAAAAACTGCTAATAAATTTCAATATGTCTGATTGTAAGGCATCCAATTTCCCTTTTCTTTCTGGCATAAAACTAGGTGAATTTGGTGATTCTCCTTTTGTAGATTGTACATTGTACAGGCAGCTAGATGGTAGTTTTGTTGTACCTTACACATACCAGACCTGATTTGTATTATGTTGTAAGTGTTGTATAAAGGTATATGCACCATCCAAATGAGATCCATTGGAAGGAAGCCAAAAATATCCTCCAATAAGTCCAAGGAATAAAGAGTTTTGGGATACATTATGCAACTAGTTCTTCATTTCAACTAGCTAGATTTTATGATTCGGATTGGGCTGGAGATCCCATTGATAGAAATTCCACTTCAGGTTTTGTTTTCATGCTTGCTGAAGGTCATATTTTCTGTTCTAGTAAGAAACAACATACAAATTCTCTTCCTTCAGCAGAGGCCGAATACAGGGCAATAGTGAATGCAGTCACACAGTGTGTTTGGTTGCAAGGAATTCTTCAAGAGTTTGGTGTTGCAATTGATTCTCCTACCGACATTTGGGTGTACAATCAAAGTTCCATCAATATATCTACTGATCCAGTTCAAAGGCAGAGAGAAAAGTACATAGTTATCCATTTGCACTACATCCAGGGCTTGGTGCATGACAAAGTGATTTCCTTGCAGTATTGACCATCCACCGAGCAAACTGCTAACATATTCACCAAGAGTTTTACTGTGAAGACCTTCAATCACTTGATATATTTGCTTGGAGTGAGTGATGGATGGTGATTTCTGATATTTTTAGTAGGTTTTCAGCCCCATGTCCATTTTAGAGGGAAGGTTTTATCCCATGAGGTTTTCCTTCTTTTCCTGAATTTACTTGGACAAATACAAATTATATTTGTATTGAAGTGACTTGAGCCTTTGTTGCCAAGGAATCCCACATTATTTTCATGCATTGTACTAAGTTACGATTAAGGGGGTGTGTTAGAACAATAATACACCACTTAGTACCTTATTCTAAATCCTTAGTCCATTTTATTTTCATTTATGCAGTAATATGCTATAGTTTGGACTTAGGGAAGTTAATCCAGCATATTAAATAGTTAATTTGATGCTTCCACACCTATAGGAGCGCTCTAGCTTAGTAAAATTCCATGTTTGTGCCCTCATTTATGACAAGTGCACTCCCATTCCTTAAATTGGGGAATTTTGGTTGACTAGGAGCGCTAGGTGTGGTTTTAGCCCAAATTTTGGACTGTTGGAGCATTTAATGCCCACCTTGAGCCTCCCACTCACCTTATTTTGCACACCCACACATGAAAGTAAGTCATGATTGCTCCAACATACTTCAGCCACATACACACCACCATTCGTGACCATTTAGGATGAGTTGGAGCAAGTTTGACCCACCTAGGGTGGATTAAGGCCTCTTTGGCCATTTTTACATGTACACTCAGAATGGCATCCTAAGACTCACGAATTGAACCAAATGTAATATAAACATGTTCTAAACATATTCACATGTTATACAGTCAAATAATATCTAGTTTCTGTTCACACTTTGTATGTAAAATTGTTTCTCTTTCGTGCTTTTTTGCTAGTTTTTGCAAGTAATTCGATTGTGAGTTTTTATCGGGCTCCTAGATCTTGCTATAGATCGAAATTCTCACAATTTGGAAAAAAAGGGATGTGGTTTTTTTCACCTATATGGTAGGAAAGGGAATCGAACCCCCCTACGTACTCTCCACCAAATAATCCAAATAATATGCTTAACCATTATTCCCGCTAATGTTTCTTAACCACAAGGGTTGCAAGTTATATTTAAAGTTAACCTGCTCTCCACCAATTAATACAAATAATCTTCTTAACCATTATTCCCTCTAGACTTTATTAACCATAAGGGTTGCAAGTTCTATTTAAAATTAAAATGTTTTTTTTTTATTTGGAACAAAAAGGGATGGACCAAAGGCATAGCCTCGTCCCCATGATATGCATGCCAACAAAAAACCGATGCAGGAGCTAAGCCATATTCCAAAAATATTGTAACATGAGAGGAGAGGTCTACGAGTTTGAACCTAATAACCTCCTCCCAATAGCACCAACTCTTTCACCAATGCGCCACAAGAAAATTTTGTTAAAGGATATGGAACTTTTTTATTTTAAATTTGATTTGGGTCAGATTTAAATCCCAAAAAGAGGCATGCCTCCATAATCGACTAAATTCAACGAATTCACCATATAATATGGTTTTATAACCATATCTATCATATAGTTTGGATTTGTTTTATATTTTGCATTTCCAAATGTGTATTATATGGTGGATTATTATATATTTTATCCATGTTAAAAGTGGATCTTTATCCCATTTTGTTTGGATCAAATAATTCCATATCCCATGGAATTTGGTGATGGGTTATGTAGCTTTGTATATATAAATCAATGTATTTTCGTTTGTAAAGGATGGAATCTTTTCAGGAGATAATCGTAAGATGTCATTATTCCTTTGTAAAGGATTTGTAAGCTTTTATTATTTTTGTAAAGATGTTTTTTAAGCCACTCTTGGGGAGTTTGAGAGTGAGAGGCTTTATGATTGAAATCCTAAGTATCTTTTTGAGATAGCTTGAAGAATCAAGGCATTTTGGACCTGTTCAAATATTTTTGAATACTAATAAGATTGGTCCTCATTGGAGCTAGACCCGAAGACGTAGTCCATCAGGGATGAACTACGCTATCATACAATGTCCACATTCTTATGGTTTGCATCATTTGTTCATTTATATTTTTTTCAGTTATTTTAATCCTTTGATAAGCTTGTTATTTAAATACTTTTGTATGATTTAACTGATTTAAGAATTCACCTGCCAATTCAAGTGTTAGTAGATCCTGTCATTTTCGATTCATGTTTGGTATCATAGCTAACCAAGGAATTGCAGAGTGTGAATGTTTACTATATTAATGCTTACGTGAGGTGAAGGCCAAATTGAGACTTTCAATCCAGAAATTGGATGTGCACATCAAAGAAATAAAATGGCAGATATATATTGTCGATAAGAAGATGATAAGGATTTCCGCAAGGCTTTCTATCAGATGGCAGACAAGGTAGAAAATTGCTTGTAGATTATTAATAGAGATTGTAAAAGAAGAAAAAGAATAAGGATAAAGTAGTGGATAATGATGTATTGAACCAGATAAAAGGAGGAGACCCTCCTAAGCCTCCCCATCTTCAATCTCAAAATCTTCTTTTTCCTCATCTTCTCATCATTCTAATTTTTATCAGAAAGTTGTTTCTAAAAAGCCCTTATTTAAACTAGATGTCAAATTTTATTTTCCTATGTATAATGGTGAATTAGATGCAGAGAAGCTGGATAACTGGATTAATCATATTGAAGCTTATTTCAAAATCCAAAATATTGTGGATGAGACCATAAAATTCCATCTTTTTACTCTCTACATGTGTGTAACAACCTTGATATGGTAGGATATTAAGACTCGGGATGACCTCCATACTAAAGGTAAAGTAATTACTTTCTAGTTTGAGTATACATATGCATTGAACAAGAAATTTTATCCATTAGGTTATATGCAACATGAATTCATGGATTGTCAAAGTTCCAGGCAAGGTAAGGGTTAGAGTGTACAAGAATGCATGAAAGAATTTAGAAAAGGAGTTATGATTTTGGGTGTTTCTCTATATACACATGATTCCTTGTTGAATTATATAGGTGGATTACATGAGTATATGAAGCATACCAATATTATTCTTAATCCAACTAACATTGATGAGTTTAGTGTGCAAGCAATTCACCTTGAAACAGGAAGGAAGAATGACAATTACTCAGCTAATCCAATCAATTGAAGGAAGGAAAGGACAAAGGAAAATAAAAGATGAATAGATTTTCTATAGTTAAGAAGGGGGATACAAAATTTTCATGTTCTCATTGCAAAGAGATGGACATGATGCAGAACATTGTTGGAAGATACATCTAGAGTTGAAACCAAAATGGATTAAGCATCAGAAGGGTAAGAATAAGAACATTTGGTTTAGTATGATCTCGAATCCGAATCTGAAGATGAAACCAAAGTATCAGTTGTTGGTATAAAAGGTATAACCTCTAAAACATGTAATTACTAAAATTTGATCATGGATGAAAATAAGAGGGAACAATTATTTCATTTAAGGGTTATCTCTAAAAACAATAAAATTGATAAACTTATTGACAGTGGATCTCAAGAAAACCTTATTTTTGAAGGAATTGTTAAGAGACTTGGATTGAAACTAAATTACATCCTAAGCCATATACACTTGGATGGGTGTGTAAGAATATGAAATTGCAAGCTACTAAGTAGTCTAGGCTTAGATTTTCCATCAATGTTGATATTATTAATGAAGTAGATTTGGATGTAATACCACTTGATATTTGTGGCGTGGTGTTAGGTAGTCCATATTTGTTTGACAAGAAGGCTATGATTAATAGAGAGTAGAACTGACATCATTTATTCAAGGATGGGAATGAATACATAGTGAGATCTCATCGATTTAAGACTAAATTCTCCATGGTATCCATGGGACAGATGAAGAGGATTGTGAATGCAGGAAAAAAATTGTCTTTCATTTATGTGAAGTATGATTCTAAAACTAATGAAGTGCTATAGAATGAATAATTGCCACATGATAACATCCATGATCGAAGTTTGCAGCATTTGAATAACACTTTGATTGTTGATATCCTTTCAAGAAAGAAAAGTACATTGTTTATTCATTCTCCATTACATCTATATGTCTAGATATGTTGTTTCTTAGTTTTTTACTAATCAACGGGATATGATTGGTAAATGGGACAAAGAATATAAATGTTTATGGGATTGAGGGGATGATTACTTTAATAAACAAGGATTTGTATGTATTTACCTTTGTGTTAATGGCACATATGGTCATTTTTCAAGAAGAATGGGTGAAAGACACTGAACAAGTGAGGTAGTCAATCCCTCCCTTATGTTCTGAATGATCAGGATTTTGGTGGTCCAAAAGATTCTCAGTGGGAAGGTTTGATACATGAGTTTATCTAAGATCGATAAAAATTAAAGTATTCAAATTGAAAAAATAATCTTGTAGATTCATAGATATTGACAATATCTTTCCATCAACGTTCATTTCACCTAAAACGGACTCCGTACTTGAAAGATATCATGTTCTGAACTTTTTGGAAAAGTAGGTAAAATTTGGCAAAACGAGGTGCCATGTGGAACCACTATAAGGGTGGCAAGTGGCCTATATAGAGTTGACGTGGTACATTCACAGAAAACCACATGGTAGGTTGCAGTCTAGCAAAAAATGTTGAGTTGGCAAGTGATGTAAACCTAGATCGGGATGACGAGTAGCAGGTTTATGGTATATGCGGCATATGCATGGACCAATCAGAGGCCGCCACGTGGAAGTTCTATTATCCACAATGTAGTTTTTTTCACCAAATGTTTTGGTAGGAAAGGGAATCAAACCCATGACCTACTCTTCTTGAAAGACTCCATATAATACTCCTAACCATTATTCCCACTAGTGTTTCTTAAATGAAAGGGTTGCAAGTTCTACTTAAAGTTAAAATGTTTTTATTTAGAAAAATCAGTGAGGAAGAAAAAACATATGCCAACAAAATCACAACAGGAGGAGAGGTCTGCAAGTTTGAACCTGATATCTCCTCCCAACAGCACTAACTCTTTCACCAACACACCACAAGCGAAGTTTGTTAATGAATATGGAAATATTTGTTTTAAATTTGATTTGGGTCTGATTTAAATCCCCAAAATGGGGGTGCCTCCATATGGACTCAATTCAACGAATTCACCATATAATATGGTTTTATAACCATATATATTATATTGTTTGGATTTTCTTTTTTATCTTGCATTTCCAAAATGTATTACATGGTGGATTAGTATATATTTTATCCATGTTAAATGTGTATCTTTATTCCATTTAGTTTGGATCAAATAATTCCATATCCTATTGAATTTTGTGATGGGTTATGTACCTTTGGCTATATGAACCAATGTAATTTTCTTTGTAAAGGATGGAAGCTTTTGAGACTTGGATTTTCAAGGTATGATCTCTCGTTGTTTAATAGATTCGTATGGTTTTATATTTATGTTTATATTTTATGAAACCTGACTACATATTTTTTCATGAAACTCGACTACATACCAATTTTACATATAAGTATATTCATGATACCAAATTAAATGTCAATTTAAAATACACCTACCGTTGTTATACCCAATTACATGCCAATTTCACACTAGCACCTTTATAATACATTACATTCTACTAGATCATTCATTACAATCTTTCATCATTACACTCAGTATTATAACATCATGATTTAATTTATGGAGTCTTAAGTTTTCAAATTTTGAGAATTTAATTGTATCTGATAGTCAACAATAGTTTTCTCCATCACACATTGTATCCCCAATGTAATGTTCCACACGAAATCCATTGCGTTATATTTTTCACAACCAATAAAAAATATTATCCATGCATTCAAGTATTTTGTTCAGTACTTTCCCTAGGAATATATTAGCATTAGAGTTTACATGCATTTTCTAAAATCTTGTATGGAAATTTATGAAGTAATATAATTTCAGAGGGATGGGGAATGTTGCAGTTGCACTTTGTTGTTATTCGGTCAAGCATTTAACTTCTAACAATTCTTATTAAGTATTCATCCTTGACAATAAAAGATAATTTACAAATATATGTGAATAGATGCATCCAATTCGATGCAATAGGTCATCATTTTATCATCATGTCATATCCCCACATTTTGAGCACCAAATAAAAGTGTTGACCATGATAAACACCTAGGACTTCTAAGTGATATAATTAAATTACCCTAGAGAAATTGGCTAAATAAATATGTAAGAGTATTATACTAAGTTTTATTTCTTGTCATTTTTAATTATTATGCAAGTAATTATGTGGAAAATAAGTTGTCAATAATAGGAGGACCACCAAGGAAAGAAAACTTTCCAAGGAGGAAATAGAATCTGTCATAGAGCTGACAAAAGCCAAGAAAACTTGTTAGACACAAAAGAGGCAACTCTGGGCCGAGGTAGGGCATAGTTTCTATTTGGAGACTCAGTCACAAAATCAGGAAGTTCATAAAAAGTTGTCATAAGGAAACATAACAACTCTAGGGCGCAGTTTCCACTCTGGAGTTCAGTGAAAGTGACAAAAGCAGGTAGTGCAGAAAAATTTGTCATAGGGAAAAGAAACAACTTTGGGCTAAGGAGGGCACTGTTTCCAAATTGGATGAAGGTGGATGGAAGGGAAACATCATTCTTGTCTCACACATGATAATTTCTCAAGGAGGGCGCATCATGTGGCTAGGGTTAGGGTTTTAGCAAGGGAAACTTGCTCACCAAATGGTTGACTTTGCCAACAAGTCACCAGAAGTTTATTTAAATATGGAGGGATCTCCATTACTCAGTTTTGGATGTTTATTATTTTTATGTGGATGAAGCTAAGGATTCCTTACTGAGTGTTGTGCCTCAGGGGATATGCACCCTAAGGTTCACATGTGGATAGGGTTAGGTTTTTAGCAAGGAAAATTGCTCAGAAGGTGGTTGAATTGCTCAACAAGTCACCAGAAGTTTATTTAAAGACAGAGGGAGCTCCATTGCTTAGTTTTTGATGTTTAGTATTTTGATGTGGATGAAGTTAAGGCTTCCTTGCTGAGTTTTGTGCCTTAGGTTCTTGGGGGATGTGCCCCAAGGTTCTCATAATGGTACCTAATATAAATGTGTTTTGGAAGCTAATTATCAGTCCTAAAAGTTTCCTTGATTTCTCTTCACATCCCATTTCCCTGTCTGCAAAAGTATCAGCCACATTTCTAGTTTTTGCCTAGTCTCAAGAGCTTTTTGATTTAGTGCAATTTTCATGCAATATTTTGGATAAAATTTATATCATAGATAATATTATGATATGATTATAGATCAGGGGCATTACATTAATATCAAATATCTTAGTTCATTTTAAAGAATCCTTTAAGTTTTAGTCCTTCCAGACAAAACTAGTAATTTCCAAACACCTAGTTTGACAATTTTCGGCACCAAGTCTTTTCCTGGAGTTGGTATCTCTGAAATTTGATTCAAGTATATTATAGTGGTATCAAAGATCTTTCCTTATCTCATCCTATGGAAATAATTCTCTATGTTGATTAACATTGCATATCACTAATCCTAGTTGCAACCATGAGGCTCCTACCAATGATTGAAGAAGACCTTGAGGAGTATGAAGAAGAAGGCTATGAAGATCCCTCATGCAGTACCTCAGGTAGATGCAGTAGGAATGATATGGATGATTTCTAGATCTCATATTATGATCAATATCTTTGGCAGAAATCTACAAGTATCAATGGACAAATGTTCAATGGAAGGAACTCTAAGGAACCCTTCCAGTATTCTATGGAATACTATGCCGTGAAAGAATAGATAAGGGAGGTCTTATATTTTCAAGAGTACTACACCCTTGAGATAAAAAGGATATTCATAGATACCTAATGTGGGACAAACATGGAAATGATTTCACACATGGTTTATGAAGTGTGCAAGGAAGTGGGTACTATAAGGTTTCCACCTGGAGCCAAAATAGGAGGAAAAAAGGAAGATTCATCAAAAACATCTGCTTGCCCAAGTAGTAAGAGAATGTTTGGATTTTTTTCAAAAATAAATTCCAGTGACCATCTTGATCAAGAAGCCTCAAGTTCCTTGAAGAAAAAGAGAAATGAAGCAGAGACAGATATTGTCACGTCCCCAACCCTCCGATCGGCGAAGAGGACACGACCCATGACGTTAACCATCCGGACTAAGAGCCCCATGAACATGTACATGAATAAATTGCTGGAACAGAATGCTAAAAGAAAATGCATTGTAGTATAACATGCACAAATGCAATTGTTTATCATACACAACTATAGTTATTTATCATGCACAGCGGAATCAACATGCATTCACACCAAGCATTCATTTTAACATGTTCATCATATCCTTAACAGTAATCATGGTTGCAGAAGTAAAAATGGACAAGATCACTTATCTTATGAAGGAGTTAAACTGCAACCAGCTACGTCGCTGCAACATTCCGCCCAACCATAGGCCAGTGTGCTCCTTAATCTCTCAGCAACGTTGCCACCCTCGAGCTGGGTATGATTCTCCAAGGAATAAGGGAACTAGCAGGCTTACACATAGCCAAGGATATACAAAAAACACAGCCAAGCCAACAAATTTGGGTTTATCAGGCCATCAAGGAGTTGGGAAAGGCTAAATGCTAAGCTGGTGAGCTCCTTACAGAGCTAGGAACACCTACACCAGAACTAGCCTGACTTCTAAGACACCCACACACACCCAACACAAGGAATCAGTCCCTTCTCTGCTACACAGTCCCTCATGCCCTACATTCCCTTCCAATGCTATTCAAGGGCTACGGAGAAGAAATCCAACCCTTTAGCTCTGCCTATGTGGTTTCCAGCCACCAGGTTTATCAAGCAAACTAAGCCCCCATCCCTGCTCCTTACATAGTCCAAAGACCAACCCTTGCACGCATGCAACCAATCAATTGTTATAGCTTGAGTAGGGGAAACAATTCTTGAGTCATTCTTGGCCCTATTGTGGCCAAAATGACTCTCAAGCGAATTTACAACAGTTCCCAAACACAACAGCAAACACAATTCCAACAGGGGTAAATCAGCAGTCCGTCTAGGGCAATGAAACAAGCGGAAAAAAGGAATTACATAGACCACCACACAGTTCTTAAGCGTGAAATGACTTCCTATAGGAAATCGTGGGTGATAGTGGCCAAACGGCTCCCAGCTTGCTGTGTGAGATCCAGCAGAGCAATTGCTTATGCGTGAGGATGAATGACTCCGTCCCAAAACGTAAAGAAGCCACAACGAAACACATTGTAGTGTAAGGGAACCACAGCAGCCCACAAATCAATCCGTGAGGAACGCATACACTCACTCCATCCGCAAAATTTGTAGAGGAACAAAACTGCGTGAGTGAATCCCGGAATAATTCTGTGCATGAGTGTAAAAATGAATTGAAAATGGACCCTGCGTGAGGACGAACAACAATGGAGAGGACGCGAATTTGGAGGGCGTGGGTGTTCAGCATAGACGTGGAGAGAAGAATGTCTACTTGAGGGATGATAGTGGTTTTTGGCCAATGTGAAGTCAACCGTGGGTAGAGTGTGCGTGTGGGTGAGGATTGACAGTCCTGCCACCCCACTCCCAAAGACCACAACTGCCGCAACCACTAGCAGCCATTCTTAATGAAAGTGGTTGGGATAAAAACAAGGTAAGAAGACACCTGGATTTTCACCCCATTGGCCAAGGTTCGACAAATTCCCCCACATCCTTATCCTTGGGAAAATCATGCCCCTTTCTCATCTTAGTTGCCGCGATCATAGCTGGTCGGGTTCATTTAATTAATTATAGATTCATATTTACATGATAACCAACATAATATATGCCACATGCCCCAATATACCATCGGTGACAAATTCAAATCCAAAACATAACATAACCGATCAATGGTGGGGCCTTGGCCTTTAGCTCCACACCATGATCATTTACAATATATACATCATGTACATCTAATGCAACGGGGTCAAAACGAGGGCATTATAGAGATCCATGAAGTGAAGTGCAAATCACCACAAGGTGGTTGCATAAGAGGAGAAGTTGAAGTTGAGTGCACTTCAAGATTCTTGGGGGATGATCTGTTAAACTAGTAGCAACAAGGAAGGTCTTCTTGCATGCATGTGTTCTTGCATGCAGAAGACTTAAATTAGGAAACCCATTGTATTTAATTTACTTTTCCTAAGTTTACTTTGGAAAACAAATTAAAGTGATCTAAATTAACTTTAGTGAACCACTAGTTAAAGTGAAAGTGAAATTAGGGTTTTTGCTTTACCACTAGTGAAAGTGAAAGTGAAATTAGGGTTTTTGCTTTACCTACAGTTATTAAAGAGAGACCAATTGGTGGAGAGAACAAACACACTTGTATTCCGATAGAGATAGGATACAAACAAGGAGGGAATGTCAAACATAGGATTTAGCTGAGAAGACGGAGGAGCGAGCAATGGATCATCGAGCTTTGTACAACTAGGTCGTACACTAACATAGGAGGGTGTTGAGTTTTAGCTGGGATTTTTCCAGTGATTCTACCGGGTACTGCGTTCACTAGGTTTGGGTGAATTTGCAGTGATTGTAAAATTTCCATATTTTCTCATAATAAAATCTATATCTGACTACTACACCGGTTTTCCCATCTTGGGTTTTTCTGGGGGTTTCCATACCCAAAATAATAGTGTCAATATTGTGATGTGATGTTGTGATTTATTTCTCAGTTTTATATTTCACTACATACTGTAAAAGATATTCATGTGTGGTTATCAGTTGATATTTTGCATGCATTGTTTAGCCCTAGTTGAATATTAAAGGAAAATTTATATGGTATCAGAGCTCTGGTGAGCTAAAGCTAAGAGATTTGCAGCAGCAGTAATAGATCAGGTGCAGATATTTAGGAAGACATAAACCTAGACTTCTAAATATAGGGTTTGACATGTACACTTCACTATGGTCGTGCAGTTGAGAGTTGAGGATAGACTCCAAGGTGCTCATAACTTTCCTACATGGAAAGCAAGGATCACAAGGATCTTGGACATCAGTGATGTAGAGGAGCACATTGAATCCACGAAGGTTGCACCCATAGATCCATAGATCCAACAGATTTAGCAACTTGGAAGAAGATTGATTCTAGAGCCATGCTAATTATCATGGATGAAGTGAAGGACCATATAGTCCCTCACCTTTCTGGTAAGAAGACTGCAATAGAGATGTGGACGGCTTTGGAGAGTTTGTACCAAAGCAAGAATAAGAACCAGAAGAAGGTGTTGCAAGAGAGGATGCACATCACCAAGATGGCCAAAGGAGAAGGAGTGGTGCCTTATCTCATGAGGCTCACACATATTAGGGATGAACTTGGAGTTGTTAGCTCTAAGACATTAGATGAGGAGCTAGTTTGGATTTCCCTCAATGGATTCTCTAAGCCATGGGACACCTTTGTCAAAGGTGTTGTGGCTAGGGAGAAGCTCCCTAATTGGAAGAGACTATGGGATGACTTTGTGTAGGAGGAGACCCACATGGGTCAAGGATTAGGCTCATCTACCAATGCCCCACAGATTGTGGATGAGGAGGCTCTGGACCTTATAGGGAAGAGCAAGGGGAAGGAGAAGAGGAAGAAGGATGGTAAGAATAATATTGACGTGTCAAAGGTAAAGTGTTTTATCTGCCACAAGCAGGGACACTTTTCCTCCCAGTTCCCAGACAGGAAGAAGAAGAGTAACACTCAGATGGTTGGATCTGCAGAGGTGGATGAGTTTAGCAGGAACTTCGATGAGGATTTCTATTTGATAGCTTGCATGGAAAGCACCACAGGGAGCATCATATGGTACATTGACAATGGAGCATCTAGTCACATGACTAGACAGAAGAGATTCTTCAAATACTTGTAGGAGGTTGGAATAGGGATCCATGTTGAGTTGGGTGATGATGTGCAGTATCAAGCACAAGGAGTTGGCACTGTTTCATTTGAGAGGGAGTTTGGAAAACCCCTTAGTTTTTCTAATGTGTTATATGTTCCAGGACTGACCAAGAACCTTATATCAGTCTCCACTCTGGAGGACAAGGGATATCAGGTGAAGTTCCGTGACCATAGAGTGTATATCAGGCCCAAGGGGTCAGATAGGAGCTTGGAGCAGGTGATTTGTAGAAGGAGTGGGAAAGTGTACATATTACACTTTGAGCCTGCAAAGGCTCTAGTTAGTAGTAGAAGCAATAGTCAGGTTGATTTGTGGCATAGGAGGATGGCACACTACACCATGGAGCATTGAATCATTTGACATAGGCAATCATTGGAGTTCCTCAGGTATAGGAGGAAAAGCATAACCACTGCAGGGGTTGTGCTTTAGGGAAGAACATTAGGAAGCCTTTCCCACAGATTGAGCACAAGTCTAAGGAGCCCTTAGACTTGGTGCATTTGGATGTATGTAGACCTATGAGTGTCCATCCATTCAGTGGTTGCAATTACTATATAACCTTCATTGATGACTATTCCAGGAAAAACTGGATCTATTTCCTGAAGTCCAAGTCAGAGGTCTTTGAGAGGTTCCAAGAGTTCAAGACTCCTGTGGAGAACCAAATAGGAAAGAATATTCGAGTGTTATATTCGAGTGTTGAGGACAAAAAATGGGGATGAGTACACTTCCAATGAGTTCATGGAGTATTGTTTGGCTGAGGGGATGAAGAAGGAGAACATTGTGCCCCATAACCCATAGTAGAATGGAGTTGTAGAGTGGAAGAACAAGACCATGGTTGGAGTAGCCAAGGCCATGCTATTTGATCAGGGATTACCACTATTCCTCTAGGCTGAGGCATACAGGACTACAATATACATTTAGAACAGGTGTCCCCACACAACCTTGGGGAGGAAGACACCAGAGGAGGTCCTCACAGACACTAGGCCAGATGTGAGTCACATTCGCATATTCAGCAGTGTCTGCTATTGGCATGTTCATGCTGACAATAGGAAGAAGCTGGACCCTTCTAGAGAGAAAGGGTTACTTGTTGGTTACATCGAGATTTCAAAGGAATATAGAGTTTACATTCCTACTTGCAGGAGGATCATTGTGAGCAGGGATGTCCAATTCGATGAGGATAGGGCCTTGCAGAGATCTCTGGACTTACCAGCAGAGCAGCAGCTAGCATAGGAGTCAAGAGTCAAGTTGGAGGAGCCAGATGTATAGGTACAGGTACAGACACAGAGCATAGGTTCTAGTGGTAAGAGGGAGTCAGGTGGACATGATCCTTCAGTCATTGACTTGAAGGATGAGTTGTAGCCGGAGATGGATATCTAGCAGTCATAGCAGGTTGACACTAGGCTAAGGCCTAACTGGTTTAGATCCACAGTGCAGGATTCTAGGCAGGTAAATCCTGCACAGACCTTTTTTTAGAGGGAGTGTACCAATAGAGAGGCTTAGTTATATGGCACTGATGACAGAGTTGATTAAATCTGAACCTTCCAGCTTTGGGGAGGTTGCAAAACATGATGTGTGGAAGGAAGCTATGGTTGAGGAGTATGACTCCATTATGAAAAACCAGGTATGGGAGGTTGTGCCAAGGCCACAAGGGAAAAAGGTGGTGAGATCCAAATGGATCTACAAGGTGAAGCATGCAGTAGACAGAAGCATGGAGAAGTACAAGGTGTGCTTCATGGAAAAGGGGTTTTCATAGAAGGAGGGTATTGATTATGAGGAGACCTTCTCCCCTGTTTCTAGGCATTCTTCCATTCGAACCATTTTCTCACTAGCAGCTGAGATGGGTTGGCGTGTCCATTAGATGTATTTCAAGACTTCCTTCCTCAACAGATTGATAGAGGAGGTGTATATTGAGCAGCCAGAGGGGTTTGATGTGGATAACAAGGAGACACATGTATGCAGACTGCATCGAGCTCTTTACGGGCTCAAGCAGGAACCTCGAACATGGTACTCGAGGATTGACAACTATCTACAGGAGATGGGATTTCAGTGGAGTGAGGATGACCAAAACCTGTACTTATTGATAGGTGAGGTTCCTCTCATACTGGTCTTATATGTGGATGATCTCTTTTTGACAGGAGATGAGAGGCTGATTGGAGGCTGTAAGTCCAACCTTGTAGTGGAGTTTGAGATGAAGGACCTTGGGCTGATGCATTACTTTTTGGCTTGGAGGTTTGGCAGAGAGATGGATGCTTCTTCATCGGGTAGGGGAAGTATGCAGTAAAGATCTTGAAGAGATTCAAGATGGAGGACTGCAAGCCTATGGCCATACCTCTAGTTTCCAAATGGAGGAATATTGATGATTCGGGGTCAGACAGATCTTATCCTACCTTGTATCATCAACTTATCAGATCGCTTATGTATCTAGTCAACACTCGACCAGACATAAGCTTTTTAGTCAACTATTTGAGTCAGTTTATGGTGGACCCTCGGAGAGTGCATTGGATGGTTGCGACACATATTGTGCTACATCAGAGGTACAGTGGAGTATGGATTGGTTTATGAGCATAGGGGGAGTGTATCAAGTTTCACAGATGCTGACTGGGAAAAATGTGTAGAGGACCAAAAGATTACTTTAGGTTTTTGTTTCAGCATTGGATCAGGGTTTGTGTCTTGGTTCAGCAGGAAGCACAAGTTAGTTTCATTAAGCTTGGCAGAGGCTGAGTACATGGAAGCTAGCATGGCTGCTTGTGAGGTTATGTGGATGAGGAATTTACTTGCAGGGTTGTTTGAGTGTGAGCTAGAGGCTACAGTAATTCACTATGACAATCAGAGTGGCAACAGGCTATCTAAGAATACAGTGTTCCATGACCGAAGCAAACACATAGACATTAGATACCACTTATTGAGATATTGTGTTCAGAGGGGAACCATTCGGTTGGAGTACATATAGACAGATGAGCAGGTAGTGGACATTTTCACCAAGGCACTTTGTAGACAGAGTTTTGTGAATTTCAGGGATAAGTTGAGGTTGCTGCTGAATCCATTCCTTGTTTAGAGGGAGTGTTAAACTAGTAGCAACAAGGAATTTCTTCTTGTATGCATGTGTTCTTGCATGCAGAAGACTTAAATTAGGAAACCATTTGTATTTAATTTACTTTTCCTAAGTTTACTTTGGAAAATAAATTAAAGTGATCTAAATTAACTTTAGTGAACCACTAGTTAAATTGAAAGTAAAATTAGGGTTTTTTCTTTACCACTAGTTAAAGTGAAAGTGAAATTAGGGTTTTCACTTTACCTAAAGTTATAAAAGAGAGATCAATTGGTGGAGAGAACACACACTTGTATTCTGACAGAGACAAGATATAGACAAAGAGAGAAAGTCGGACAGAGGATTTAGCCGAGAAGACTGAGGAGCGAGCAACAAGATCATCGAGCTTCATACAGCTGGGTCGTACACTCACATACAGCTGGTTCGTACACTCACATACAGCTGGGATTTTCCTAGTGATTCTGTCGGGTACTACATTCTCCAGGTTTGGGTGAATTTGTAGTGATTGTAGAAGTTCCATACTTTCTCATAATAAATTCTATATTTGACTGTTGCACCAGTTTTCCCATATTGGGTTTTTTCGGGGGTTTCCATACCCAAAATAATAGTGTCAATATTGTGATGTGATGTTGTGATTTATTTCTAAGTTTTATATTCCATCGCATGCTGTAAAAGATATTCATGTGTGGTTATTAGTTGATATTTTGCATGCACTGTTTATCCCTAGTTGAATATTAAAGGAAAATTTACATTGTAGATAACTGATAAAGATGTGGGATCATGTATGGGTGGAGAGACACCCTTTGGATCAGATCCAAAAGGATATTACAAATCAGAATTTCAGTCAGCATTGGAGCCACATGAGGAAGAAGAAGACAAGGCCACACCGCTTAGGTGTGAACTAGAGAAATTGTTGGAGGAGCATGCCACCATAGTACCCCTACCAGAAGAGGGTAATATGAAGAAAATGGATGATAAGGGTTATTATTTCTGTAGCATCCATGTTCACTTACAACCATATGATTCATGGGAGGTTGAAAATATTGCACTTTCCTATCAGGACTACAAAATGAAGGACAATGATGAGGGAAAATAATTCACTCCTACTTTCTCTGTTGGTGAACCCAAAATTAGTGTAGACGAGGGTGAGGTTGTCAATAATGATAAGGGATATTTTGGATAATATCCAAGAGAATAATATATATCAAATATGAAATAATCAATTGAAATTCCTAATGAAGTGGAATCCAAGCCCCCACCAGTCATGTGTGAAGTAGAAAATTCGAAGGAGAAAAATCTCATGCAAAGGAATGTGCAGAGTTCAGATTTTTGTAGTTACTGGCATCATGATGAAGATGAAATGCAAAATTATGAGGTTCTTTATGATTTTTGCAGAGATTTCACTTCATTGCAGCCTAATGATATACCTTTCCCTTCATACAGTGTAAATGAATTGATAAGATCTTCTAATGTTGATGTGTATGCTAAGAAAGAAACATATGTTGTGGATTTATGCCATAAGAAATTTGAGCATGTATACCAGCCATTAGATGAAGTAACACTTGATGGAGGATATTCTTTGTGATGCACATCATTTGAGTGGATCACTAAAGGAGGACAGAGAGAAGCTTATAGCATCCATGAACAACCTTGTTGACATCATTTCCTTGGTGGCAAGATGTTGTTGGAAAGCTTATGGAGGAGAGATGGAAGGAGAAGCCTTTTTGGAGGAGTGCATAGCACTGAAAGAAGGCATGTCCAAGATGAAGGAGAGATATATGAACCTATTTTATGGCAGAGGTCATCTCCTCATGGTGGCTGAAATGTACCATTGTGAATTCAAGAAGGAAGAAGAAGAATACAAAGGCTCACTAATAAATTGGTGATCACCAGTAACTTTATGAAGAGCACACAAAGATCCCTTCAAGAGTCAAAGTTACAGATCTATAAACTTCAAAAGGATTTGAAAGTGTCACACCTTTCATGTTGCAAGGAAGGAAATGTTTTGGGTATAATGGAGGAACCTCATGTGGACGACAACCATGAGGACAGAGCAGATTTGCAGGTGCTTGTGAAAATCTATGAGGAAGAAAACATTGGCCAAGCACTCATTGAGGTTAGCAGGAAGGATGAAGTGTTCTTAGCTATGGGAAATATATATGAGTAAATTCCAAGTGAATCAATAAGAAAATATGATTATCTATTCATATATTGGGTAGATAAAAATATTACAGAAATAAAGGATCAAGGATGTACTAGAATTGTTTACATCAATGAAGGGTTTCTTGACACACATGCTTGGAAAGAGACACATCATGGCATACCCTTATGGGTGGTATAATATGATCCATAGGAGGTGGATGATCACATTCCATATGGATCAGAAAATAAAATTCCTTATTCATCCATTAATTGGGTGGATAGAGACACCTTGGGAATGAACACTGTTGGAGATAAGAAGTTTAATTTTTGCAATAATTTTTTTTTTGTGAATGGCATTGTCCTGACATGTGGGCAGCGACAAATATTTAATTTGAATCCATTGGATACCTTCCATACACATGCACATGAGGTGCATTCTGATTCTTTTGTTCTTGAGGAATTTTGGGATGCAGATGATGAGTTCCAAGCACATGGACATTTCCTGAGAAAAGCTGATTTTTATCATGGAAGGAGTCCTCTTTATAGTGAAGAGTCAAAAGAACTCCATTGTGTTGGATCATCCCATGATGGGTTTGATGCATCCACACCTTTGGTGAACACATTTTGTAGAGATTTGTTTCACTATAAATTATTCCACACACCTATGGCGGCCATCACACATAGGGATGAACATTTGGTGAGGTGGTTTTTCCTATGGGTGCCACATGAGGAGCAAGAGGCTCCCACATATTCCAATGATGAGTTAATGGTTCATCCATGTGGTATGAAAAGTGCATCATTCCCTTTATATGTGGATAAGAAACATCAAAAGTATCTATTTGATGTCCTTATCATGAATGGCTATGCATGGAAGCTCCACTTGAGCCAATTTGGTGGAACAAGTAGTAGAGTGTTGATTTTTTGCACTAGAACACAGATAATATATGAGCTTCCAGTTTGATGGTATGATTTTCACAACCTTATTTTCATCCTATACAATGATAAAATTTTGTTGTTTTTACTGATGGTTGGAAGGAGGCAAATAAAACCATGGGATCCTAGAATTATTGGGAATGACATATTTCCAAAGGGGGAAACAACATTTGGGTCATTGCAGAGGAGACAGTGGGATCCAAGAATTCTACTCAGTTACCTTAACAGGGTCAAAAATTTTGTTAAAAGAAGTGGTCATCAAAGAAATGACTGATTAAGAGTGGTGCAATAGAAACATGGTGGAAAATTTTTGCAGCACTCTATGGTGCTTGTGCTTGAGGATAAGCAGACTTGGGAGGGGAGTACTGTCATATCCCCACATTTTGACCACAAAAAAAGTGTGTACCATGATAAACACCTAGGGGTACTAAGTGATATTATTTAATTACCCTAGTGAAATTGGCTAAATAATTATGTAAGAGGCTTAGACTAAGTTTGATTTCTTGGCATTTTTAATTATTATGCAATTAATTATGTGGAAAATAACTTGTCATTAGCAGGAGGGCCACTTGGGCAAGCCAACTTGCCAAGGAGGAAATATAATTTGTCATAGGACTGACAAAAGCCAAGAAACATTGTCAGACACAAAAGAGGAAACTCTGGGCCAAGGTAGGGCATAGTTTCCATTTGGAGACTCAGTCACAAAAGAATAAAGTTCATAAAAATATGTCATAAGGAAAAGAAACAAATCTAGGGCACAATTTCCACTCTTGAGTTCAGTGACAAAAGTACGTAGTGCAAAAAAATTTGTCCTAGGGAAAAGTAACAACTCTGGGCCAAGGAGGGAGAAATTTCCAAATCGGATGAAGGTGGATGACAAGAAAACATCATTCTTGTCTCACACATGCTAATTTCTCAAGGAAGGTGCATCATGTGGCTAGGGTTATGATTTTAACAAGGGAAACTTGCTCAGCAGGTGTTGACTTCCTGAACAAGACTCCAGAATTTTATTTAAAGACATAGGGAGATCCATTACTCAGTTTTGGATGCTTATTATCTTGATTTGGATGAAGCTAAGTCTTCCTTGCTGAGTGTTGTGCCTCAAGTTCTTGGGAGATGCACCTCAAGGTTCTCATTCCCCTTCTTATCTCTCTTCCCCTTCTATCTTTTTGCAGGTGATTTGAGCTAAGTAGGAGCCCCTCAAGATAAGATTGAATTATGTAATTGATTCCCACTTATTCTGATCTATATGTGTTGATCCCATATTTGTCATAATTTTTGGTAGTTAAATTACTCATTTAAACATATGTTTTGTCATCTTTTGCATATTTTATGTCACGCAGATCACTATTCAGCCCAGGTATGAATGTATTTAAGGTTTATAAAAAATCCTTTTATTATTATCATTTTATGATTTTATTGATTAAAATTGACATTATTGAAGCGTATTTTATATATTAATTGATTTGTATTTTTGTTTGCAAGTTATATAATATTTTTGGATGAATTAACAACAAACATGCATTCAGCTATCCATGCGCACAGTACGTCCAGCTCATCATCCAGCTCGTTGCACGATATTCGTTGGTAGGTTTCCAAGTATTAAAATGTTGTTATCTGCAGACCATAGTCCTTAGTGCACCAGAAAATAGACATTGCATTCGTCCTAGACATGCACACAACATATCCAACTCACGGTCTAGCACACAGTCTAGCTCATCGTTCAATTCATCGAACCAACCGTGTGGTGTTGAAAACCGATTTCAGGCATTAAGATGTTGAAACAGCCTATGAACTACCTGATGTCCATGCGTTTGGGTGATGGAGAAGCTCATGTTCTACAAAACTCGCCATCACACTACCTCTGCTCGACACCACATCAACAGTCCACATGTTTGGGTGTTGAACTGGTTCGCATTCTAGAAGACTCGCTAGCATGCTCTCCTCTATCCAACACCATTCCACCTAACACACTAAAGAAGGAGTTGTATGCAACATCACGCACGCTGAAGAGATCCATTTGCGTTAACAAAGGAGCCTATGCGCTACATCAATGAAGAGAGTCAATGTGTGCTAAAGAAGGAATGGTCCTGTGCATTTGAGTTTGATTAGTTAGACACCATTATGGTTGACTAAATTTAGAGAGCAGTCAACCTCTAAAGGGTCAACTTGCTCATCCCTATAAACATTGTATAGAAACACCTCCATATGCAGAGTTAAAGAGTTGATCATTTCATTTCTTAGACAGTCGTTTTTTAAGAGAAGAATTTTGTAACTGTGTTCCATCATTTTAATAGAGCGGTATGCTTTGCTATTTATGATTGTGTTTGAGTAAGCATTAGCCAAGCATCACCCCTGATTGCTAAGAGGGCCCCTCATCAACCAGATGTTTCTTTTCTTGTAGTATCATTACCTTTATTCTTTTATAGTTAGTTTTATTTACAGTTTGTTTCTCCTATTTGATCACTGTAAACGTTTATTTCATTTATTTCCTGTAATGCATTTTATTCCTGAAATTAAATAGCTAGTTGCGCGCATAGTTTGCTTTCAATTTGCTTTCAGTCATTTCATTTCAAACTTTACTGTTTAGTTTATTTGCAAGTAGATAGAATAGATCTCTATTATCAAGTTAAAGTAGAATCAATTATGTTTATTTCCTTTCTGTATAAGTTTATTTAAATTCCAGTTTATTTCTTAATGATTTCTTTATGTTTATGAATATGTTTAAGTTTATTTTACTATCAAAATTGATTAATAAGTAGGTTTACTTAGTGTCTCTTTGTATTATATTTACATGTGCATAAATTTAGCTGAAGATTAGATCATTTAGGTTAATTTCTTCTATTTTAATTGTACAGACTACCATTCGTACAATCTGTTTAAATTGTCATTCAGTCACCCCTTTCAGACCCACAGTTCAGTCTGTCATTCAACCCATGATTTCGTTTTTAGTGTTTTTAGTGTGTTTTAAAATTGTTTTAAGTTCTGTTTCTTTAGTATTTGAAGTATTCTTTGACTGTAATAGTTAGATGATAGTTCTATTTTACATTAATGTTAAATTTTGATTGTTTTAGGTTACTATATTAAAAGTTACCTTACTTCTTTTCACCTTGAATATGTTTTGAGCTATTTTATGGTTTGTTTCTTGAGTTTGTTTCTGTTTCCTTTTACTATTGTATTGTTTTGTGTTCATGCCTTTGAATTGATTTATTTGTTTGCATGTAAAATTCAGTATTAGATGTGTTATCCTTAGTGTGTTTTAGGTTGTTCCTTTTTCTTTGTGCAATTACTGAAAAAGACTTGTAGGACAGAATTCAAAGAGACTTTTATTAAGTTTTCTACTCATTTCTTTTCTTAAGTTTTATTTCTTAAGTTTTCTACTTGTTTCTTTTTATTAAGTTTTCTACTTATTTATGAATTAGGTCTTCCCTGCATCCTAGTTTCCCATTTGAAAAATAATTTGTTGATAGTATATTTTTCAGTTTAAAGTTATTTGCTTGTGAAATAAATTATTGATTGTTTAGTTTAGTATTATGTTCTGGTTCAATTCTTAGGATTTTGACTTAGTTTTTCATTTTGAAAGACCTTTCGATATTTTGTTTCTTAAAATATTTTTACAACACCTTAGGAATCCCTCTACCTTCGCATATATTTTGTGTCAACTCTAATCCTACCAACCCCGATCGATAATTAAATATTAGGTGAATTAATCTAGATGATATAACAACCTGTTGAAATATTGTAACTTCAAAGAATATTATATATGTATCTTTTTGTGGTCCTCGATGGTCCTATCAGGAGAACTACTTGTATTACTTTGTACCCCGATGCTCCTAATCAGAAGAACTAATAAGATTCATGAGGTAGTCCCCTCTAATTGTAAAGGTGGGTCTTTAGCACCCTGTGGTTACTTGAGCCTACATGTGTAACTCGAGCCTACATGATTTAACTCGAGCCTACATGACAGATGAGTTAACTTAAGTGAACGGATGAATATAAATAGAGGTGGAGTGCTCCTCATTTGGAACACACACTCTCACTTGTATAGCGCATTAGTGGAGAAGGAGTAGGACCAAGCTTTGATCTCCTTGTTGGTTTTATCTTTTATCTTTCTGGGGCATCTATATTGAGGAAGATTTTGTTGGGTTTTCCCAGGATAAATATTTGTGTTCTCTTTTGTATGGTTGTGCTTGTCTATCTTTCAATGATCCTGTTTATATGCTTTTGTTATGAAAAATGAAATGATATTCCGATGTCTTAGCTAAGCATATGAAAATTTAACATGGTATCAAAGCCACCCTGAAAGAAAACATTGTGCAGCTACAAAAGCTAGGGATTCTTAATTTTTTGTTCTCTCTTCACAATCGATCAACAAAAGAATGCTAGGCCAACTCTCCATTGAAGGACACATCTTTCTGTTGAAGTGGAATTCGATTTCGAGCATTTTCAGTTTTCGGTGCAGGAAATTAGGGCTTCTTGCAGAAGAGGAATTTTTGAGTGAGCCCAGCAAAGGATTTATCTCCTCATCAAAATAGAAGTTTAGATACTTGGATCAAGATTTTTGGTTGGGTAAAACTCTGGGAAAGTCAAACCCTAGTTTGACCCCGAGCAGGAAAAACCCTAAATACTAAAACTACTAAGTTTTGGTACTTTCGCTATATTCCGAGATTGGAGATGGCTCAGGAATTGAAAATTTCAGAGGCTGAATATAAAATCCTAATGTACATGGTGTCCAAAATTCAAAATCCGATTCACTACATTTTGGGAGATATGATCCCTCCAAGTTAGGGTTCCATCCTCTTCCATAATTCATCCCTAAACAGGACACCTGGGGATAATTTCTATATCTTGGGATGCAGAGGTCCAAATGGAATTCTTGAAGATGTTCTAGATATATCACGGACTTTAATTTCTGTGGTCTGAATTTCAGAACCAGAAGATAAAACAGTGACACATGGCAGGCTGTACAACTTCACTATTTGGAACAGTCTTGTAACAGGTCACTTTGGAAAAAGGATAATAAATCCCAATTGGTGAAACAAATTATAATGAAACCTATGGTGTTGGATTGGTAACATGCGAGGTTACCTTAGTGAAAAATTTCAGACACATAGGAGCATTAATTTCAGAGATATCACAGAACCAATGACAGGCATTTATGTAGAAGAAATTGGAAAACTAGGGCTTCTTGTTCTGAGAGCTTCCCTCCACTGTTTTCATAAAAGGAGTACATTGGACAGATCCATTTGAAGAGATATATCTTTCTATTCAATCAGATCTAAAATATTCCAAGTTTTTAAAATTATGATTTCTCTAACAAACCCTAGATCAGCCAGCTCCGAAAGAAGGACGAACACCTCAAATCGGTAAGATCTAATATTTTGCTCTTTGCATTTGAGGTTATCATTTCAAAGTGATCTATCACATCAGCTTGATGATAATCTTGGTGAAGTTAAAAACTTCCAAGCATGGAAGTATTTGATCTCTCTAAAGAAAATGAATTGGACACCTTCATGAGTAAAGAGGTTCCAATTCCAGAAGGAGATGAGGCTCAAAGCCTTACAAAAGAAGAACTTGATCAAGGCCAAGAAGATCATTGTTGATTCAATCATGGATAAAATTGTACCACAAGTGTCTTCCCTGAAGACACCGAAGATGTTTTATTCCTTGATCAAGCTATTTGAATATAAGAACATAAATCAGAAGATGGCTTTGAGAAAACAATTGAAGAATGTGAAGATCTAGAATGCAGAACATCTTGAAGCAGTAGAAGAAGAAGTAGAGAATGTAGAAGTGGTGATAGCTACCTTGAATGGTCTCCCAGGATCATAGAATTCATTCATGTGAGGAATGTGTGCAAAAATGAAGTGATTACTTTCATTTGACTCTGGGAAGAAGAAGAATCTCGACTCATAAGAAGAGAAGAAGAAGATGGGAGCAATTGAAGATCAAGCCCTCACCATTCAAAGAATATGAAGAACTCAATTCTTGAAGAACCTCTTATTCATCTTATCATTTGGATAAGAAATGATGATTTCATGAATGAAGAAGATGATAAAGCAGAATGATCAAGATGGAGCCTACCCATGAAACAAATAAAAGATAAGTATTCAATTTTCATGATAGAGATGGAAGGCATCTAGAAAGTTTCTGTGAGATATGGATGAATGTTGTATTGGCTAAACAGTTGCATGATGCATAAGAATTTGTCGTTACACATATGTTTTATGAAATAGTTCTAACCATGCAGCTGGTGCATTTGAATTGTAGGAAAGGTCATGTACAACCTCCTACAAGAATGATGAGACTTGTTCTGAAGAACAAGTGATGACAATTCAAGATTCACTCCAATAAAATCTGAATCTCTCAGGGTCAGAGACACTATGACGGAAGAAAGAGCTTTAGAGAGTAGTATATCCACCTTGATGGATGAATACCACCATGGGTACGAGAGATAACTCAAGATGAAGAAAAGAATGCTATGAAAGAAGCTATGATCAAAGAATAATAGTTGATCATGGAGAATGATGTATACGATATGTTTTCGAGACATAAAGGGAAGTATGTAGTATCTATGGATCTACAAGATCAAGTGTACAAAGCAAGGTTCATGATTTGCCTCAGAAAGAATAGACTATGACATGACATACTCTATTGACCAGTATATATCAAGCATAGAACCACATGTACAGAATGAAGAAGGAACATGATACTCCACTTCAGGGGGAGTGACTACAGAAGATATATAAGTTCGACATGGTACGACATGATGGATAGCTTTGTGATGGATCGATACTTTACCAAGAGTAAAGTGGGTTCCAACCTTCAAGGTTGAATGCAGAAGACTAGGATATGTTGATGACTTGACAACACGAACTCATGGAAGATGTTATGATGAAAGAATACTAGAATGATGTTTGGGATATAGTACTCAAACCAGAAAGCAAGAATGCGGTATCTTCCAAATGGATTTGCAAGATAAAATATGTTGCTGATAGAAGTAAGGAAAGACTTGTGGCTAGAGATTTCTATCAGAAAGAGGGAATTAATTCTGAAGAGACATTTACTCCAGGAAGCAAGGTACACTTCCTTCAGAACTATCATGGTAGTTTCTTCCATGATGAAGTAAAGACAAGCCTTCCTTAATGGTATGATTGAGAAAGAGTTTTACATTGAATAGTCACAAGGATTTGAAGTTGACGACAGATGGACTCACATATGCAAGATGAAGAAGGCCCTCTATGGATTGAAGCAAGCTCCCAGAGCTTGGTATGGAAGAATAGATAGTTTCCTGTCGAACATGGGCTTTACCAAGAGTAAAAGATGATCCTAACCTTTACTACAAGGCTGTAGAAGATGAACCTGTAATACTATTACTATATGTGGATGATCTATTTCTGATAGGAAATGAGAAACAGATTGTAGAATGCAAGAAGAAGTTCACTGAAGAATTTATACCTTGGTCTAATACTTTATTTCCTAGGTCTAGAAGTATGAAGGAATATTTATCAATCAGGGAAAGTATGCAGTACAAAGTTTGAAAATATTTAATATGCTGGAATGCAAAGCCATGATCACACCCATGGATTCCAACTTGAAGTTATTAGCTGATGACTCATCAAAGTTAGTGGATGTGAATCAATACAGACAGATTATTGGACCAGACATTTGTTTTGCTGTGAACACCTTGTTCAACCAAGACGAGTTCACCTGATAGCCGCAAAACATGTGATGAGATATTTGAAAGGGACTATATACTTTGGTCTATACTATGATGGTAGCCATGAGTATAGATTGTATGGCTACATAGATGCAGATTGGGTTGGAAGTATCTCAGACATGAAAACTACATTAGGTAGATGCTTTTGTTTGGGGTCTGCTATGAGTTCATGGTTTAGCAAGAAATAGTCAAGTGTTTATCCTAGCACGGCTGAAGCATAATACATGGCATATTGATCTACTAAGTTGTGAAGCCATATGGCTTCGGAAGCTAATATTAGGTCTCTTTGACCTGAATTTGGATACTACAATGATTCTATGTGATAACTAGATTTGTGATGACAGAGAACCCTATGTTCCGTTGTAACACATAAGAATCCAGTATTTCTACAAACAAGTGAAGATGGAGATGATGATGTTTCAGTATTTATATACTGTAGATGTAGATGATGGTGATTTATTATTTCGATACTAAATATACAGATGATGATGTTTCAGTATAGATGATGATTATTTCAGTGTTCCCATACTGAAGATATAGATGATGTTTCAAGGTTTACATACTATAGATGCAGATGATGGTGATTCTGTATTTCTATACTGAATATAGAGATGATGATGCTTTCAGTGTTCACATACTGGAGATACATATGGTGATATTTTAGTATTCACATACTAAAGATGTAGATGATGATGGTTTGGATTATGATGTATTGACGAAGCCTCTGTCTCGAGTAAAGTTCAAACACCTTTGACACAATCTTGGTGTTGTTTGGAAAGACCTTCCTCAAAAGGGGGAGTAGTGATGTTGCAATGGGATTGTATCATCCCTGGGCACTTGCCCTAAAGCAATCCAGATACCTCGGTCCTTGAGAATGGAGAGGCATTGTATCATCCCGGGACATAGGTCCAGAATGGAGCCGGTGATTTCGGTCATCGAGATAGTTGTAGTATTGTATCATCTGTGAACCTCGGTTCAGAATGGATCCGGTGATTTCGGTCATCAAGATGGTTGTAGGATTGTATCATCCATGAACCTCGATTCAGAATGGATCTGGTGACTTTGGTCATCGAGATGGTTGTAGGATTGTATCATCCATGAACTTTGGTTCAGAATGGATCTGGTGATTTCGGTCATCGAGATGGTTGTAGGATTGTATCATCCGTGAACCTCAATTCAGAATGGATCCAGTGATTTCGGTCACTGAGATGGTTGTAGGATTGTATCATCTGTGAACCTCGGTTTAGAATGGATCCAGTGATTTCAATCATTGAGATGGTTGTAGGATTGTATCATCCGTGAACCTAGGTTCAGAATGGATCTGATGATTTCAGTCATCGAGATGGTTGTAGGATTGTATCATCCATGAACCTCAGTTCAGAATGGATCCAGTGATTTCAGTCATTGAGATGGTTGTAGGATTGTATCATCCGTGAACCTCGTTTCATAATGGATCCGGTGATTTCGGTCATTGAGATGGTTGTAGGATTGTATCATTCGTGAACCTCGGTTCAGAATGGATCTGGTGACTTTGGTCATCGAGATGGTAGGATTGTATCATCCTTGAACCTTGGTTCAAAATGGATCCGGTGACTTCGATACTCCAGAACGTGATAGGATTGCATCATCCTTGGAATTAGTCTTAAAGTGATAGGGACTGATTATCCCGTAATCAATTTGGTGACTTCGGTTGTCGAGAATGTGATGATGATGATGTTCCTGATCAAAAGATCAGAATTTGATTATGATGATGTTCCTGATCGAAATATTAGAGTGTGATGATGATGATATTCCTGATCGAAAGATCAGAGTATGATGATGATGATGTTCCTAATTGAAATATCATAATTTGATGATCATGATGATGATGTTCCTGATCAAAAGATCAGAGTGTGATGATGATGATGTTCCTGATCGAAAGATCAGAGTGTGATGATGATGATGTTCCTGATCGAAAGATCAGAATTTGATGATGATGATGTTGCGATGATGATGATGTTCCTATTTTGATGATGATGTTTTTATGATAATGTTTCTGATCGAAAGATCAGAATGTGATGATGATGCTTTTGATGTTTTGATGATGATGATGGTTTTGATAATGATGACTCTGATCGAAAGATCAAAATATAATGATGAAGATGATGTTGCTGATCAAAGTGCCGAAGATGATGTTGCTGATCGAAAGGTCATGCTACTGATCGAAAGGTCAAAATGCTGAAGATGATGTTGCTGATCGAAAGGTCAAAGTGCTAAAGATGTTGCTGATAGAAAGTTAAAAGTGTTGAAGATGTTGTTGCTGATCAAAAGGTCAAAAGTGTTGATGCTGATTAAAGAGTTGCCGATGTTGAAGATTGAAGACAAAGACTATATAATGTTGAAAAGTTTCCAATGATTTATAGATGTGTTACCTTGATGATGTTGATGATGTCCTCCATCTCTCTCCTACTATTGTTGTTGTTGATGTTGTATAGAATACTCTTCTTGTTAAGGGGGAGTGTTGAAATATTGTAACTTTGAAGAATATTCTATATGTATCTTTTTGTGGTCCCTGATGGTCCTATCGGGAGAACCACTTGTATTAGTTTGTACCCCGATGCTCCTAATCGGAAGAACTAATGAGAGTCATGAGGTAGTCCCCTCTAATTGTAAAGGTGGGTCTTTAACACCCCAGTGTGGTTACTTGAGCCTACATGTGTAACTCGAGCCTACATGATTTAACTCGAGCCTACATGATAAATGAGTTAACTTAAGTGAATGGATGAATATAAATAGAGGTGGAGTGCTCCTCATTTGGAACACACACTCTAACTTGTATAGCGCATTAGTGGAGAAGAGAGAGAAGTATCTGGAGAAGGAGGAGGATCAGGCTTTGATCTCCTTGTTGGTTTTATATTTTATCTTTTTGGGACATCTATATTGAGGAAGCTTTTGCTGGGTTTTTTCCTTTAGGTTTTTCCCAGGATAAATCTTTGTGTTCTCTTTTGTATGGTTGTGCTTGTCTATCTTTCAGTGATCCTGTTTATATGATTTTGTTATAAAAAATGAAATAATATTATGATGTCTTAGCTAAGCATATGAAAATTTAACACAACCAACAATATGTGACAGTAATATTCTTTCTCGTAGAGCTTCCATGATTAAATGCACATGAGGAGTGATTTTTGTGCCCAACTATTGGGGTATTTGACTGTAAAATGTAATGGAAGTAATCTGATGTCTATGAAAGGAGTTTTAAATGTTTTGTTATGATTAATTATGTTATATTCACCTATGTGAAATTTCATTCTCGGTTCTTATTACATTATGGTATGAAATTCATGAATTATTTTACACCCTTGCTAGATAACTAGGCAAATTTAACTAGTCTTACAGTTTTGTTGATTCTAAAAGATAGATGCATATAAATATAATTATGTAAGTTCTTGGAGGTTTTTCAATGTGTTGTAGGTACAACAGATCCCATGTTGTTTTGACACAGGATCCCAATCACACATACAAAGGTAACTTGGTAGGATCCTTCGTGACCTTGATGGGTTCTATTACATTTTTATTGACTCTTGGGATTCCCTAACTTAACAAAATTTCCAAAAAAAAAAATCATGCTTGATTTGTTTTTTAAAGATGTGGAAAGACTGGTTTTTCTTGGAATTGCTTTTCCATCCCGCAACCCGCAAGTTGCGGAATGTGGGATCTTTTAGTTGAATATTTCAATTTTCCTCTTCTCGTAGCCGGGAGATTATATATATATACTTTGATCAACCCGCACCCTGCATCCCGCAAAATGCAGAATGCGGTTTGCATGGTTGTTGTTTGTTATCGTCTGATTTGCATGTGTCCGCAACCCGCATCCCGAAAAATGTGGAATGCGGGGAGTGGACCAGACTGAATAAACATCGTTGTTTTTCGATTCTGCATCCCGCACCCCGCATCCCACAAAATGCGGAATACAGGTTGCAGAATGATTAATAATTTTTTTTTATTTCATGTTTTGCCCCCGCATCCCACAAAACTTGATCCTGACCATTTTTTTCACCCTCATCCTACTGTCTGTGTTATTTCCCATGAATTATAAATATCGTGGTCTTATTTACAATTTATTCAATTTTTTTACCACTGTAATTTGCTCTACTGAGTGAGTTTACCTCCAAATTTTACCAAGCAATTTCGACAATGTTCACTATGGTTTCAGGTTGGTTATCAAGTCGCCTTATCACAATTTGAATTGCTTACTATGCTTCCTTTATAATTCAATTTTAATTTATGGTACGACCATTCAAATAGGACATGGAAACATCCAAAACACCCCAAATTACTAGGGGCAAAAACCTCCAGAAATACATGCTTACCAAAGGCCCGAATTTCGGTGTCTTCTCTGATACCAGTGGCTGAGTGACTGAAACTTACCAGTTGGATTGGTCCCAAGTTTATTCCATATTTGATAACATTGACCTTTCATACTTCCAGGGTGACCAACTTATTTATGAGAGAATTAGGGATTTTGTCCTACATATGATTGCTGCAAGACCGGTTGTCCTCCCTTACAATGATGCAGTCAGATGGATTATAGACCACGCTAATTTGAAATACCGTTCCTTTAACACTAGTACTAGAACACAATTGGCCAATTTCTGCTCTGAAACCTTTGTGAAGATTTACGCCTTTAAACCTTTTAGGCAACTGCTCAATGCATAATTTGTTAAAGCTGCCAAGTCTAGGTTCAATTTCGACCAAATGCTGAAATCCTGGATGGTTGAACCGTGAAAGTTTTCCCAAAGGAAAGACAAACTTTACCCCATTGAATGGTTCAAGAAACCTTACTCCCTGCTTGCAGCGATGTTGTGCAGGACTTACGATCTCCCCAATTGTTCTTACTTCAAGGAATAATGGGCTCCCATTGCTCACCATGTCATAAATACAAGTGAATCCTTCCCCTGGGATTCAATCCTGTCACTTGAACTTAAAAATTCCATACAAGAATTCCAGAAAGCTACTGCTAGGAAGAATCATGACTTTTATCTTTCTGCCTTCATTATGTATATCTTCCATGCCGAGTTCCGTTACCCCAATATGGGATGGAGTTGGGTATTACCAGCCCCACCTACACATATTTATCATTCTGAGCTATGGGATACCAATTATCTAACTAGGTTTTATGATATATGTGATATTTTCCTCGATCGGGTCTATTTCCTGATTTTCAACAAGGAAGCTCCTACATTCTCACCTGAAGCTAAAACCCTCATAGCCACAATGGGAGATTGGTATGTCGGTGAATAATTCACCTATATCAAGGTTTTTGGTAGCAATGTTGATCATATGCTACCTAAGGTAATGACAAACAGGTTGGTCCTTGAGGAGATTTCATTTCAAGCAGTCACAGAGGGGATTTACAAGAGATGTGCTACACCTAAAAGGAAAGTTTGGCCCAAGTTTCCTATAACCCTTGGATCCTTGAGCATACCTACTTCTACTTGGGAATCAGAGCTTAGTGACCACATAGTGTCACTAAAAATTGGTTTTTCTAGTAAAAGGCAGCATGATCCCAAGGGGATTGTTGATTTCCAACTCAAGCAGAACCATTTTGAAATAGGATACACTCATGAGGAAACTCCAGATGACTTCGTCTATCGGGGAGTTGATACTTTTTCTGAAGTATTGGCAAGGGCTAAAAGAAAAGAATAACAAATTCATATCTTGCAATACCAAAAGGAAATCAGGGACAGAGTTAAACATTACAAGTCTATCGAGTTCAACATTAAGGAAAAGGTAATAAAAGAAAGGGAAGAAAGGGAAGCTCAAGTTGCAGCAAGAGAGGCTCTGGAACCCAAAAATGCATCCATGGAAACCAGTTCAAACATAGGTAAAAGGAAATCTCCCATTAAATAAATTCCCCAGGCATCTGTGGAGCAGCAAATCAAGGTCTATTTGCATACTTCAGAGCATATCAAACAGAGACTGAGTAGAATAAATTCAGCACTAGACACTCAAGAATTTTCAACCTCTCATCCATCTAAAGTTGCTCAGGTGACCACCGTGGTTGAGAAGAATCCTTTTAAAAGGTTGAAGATCTCCATCCCCATTTCTACTATAGACTTGATTCATTCAGAGGAAGAGGATGAAAGGATTTCCCCTGTGCATGTTACCGTTGAAACTGGCAATGGTAATGATTTACAGAATTTTACCAATGGTAGCAATGGAAAATATTCATCACATCCCCCAAAATCTCAACCTTCTTCTTAGTCTGTCCCATCCTCTTATGCGTTACTTCTCTCATCAATAATAGCTTTATCTTCATTATCTACTAGTTCTACTGTGACACCTTTTATGTCCCAGCTTTATCAATATGCCACTTGTCTACCCGAATTTATTACACCTATTTCTATGGATATGCCCATTCCTTCATCTATTGTACCTCTAGTTTTCAAAATTCCATTGCATATTCCTTCATTCAGCTTAGTGTCATCCCTTGTGCCTGAGAAAACTTCAGCAGTTTCACCATCATCACTCAAGGCCACTACTTTGCAAGTTTCATCTATTGAAACTTATGTTCTTGACATTTTTTCAGCCCCTAAAGTAACTCTTGATCAGAATGTTACTTCCTCTCCATCCACTTCTCATATTACTATGATCATACCCTCTCACACCACCACTCAAACCTCTTCTCTGATATCCACAAGCATTAATACACCCCCCATTGATGAGATTAGGGATGAGTTCAATGAATATTTGTGATATCCCTACAAGAATATCGATACAGTAAAGCTGATAAATTAGTAGTGAAACAGGGTAAGAAGAGGGGCAGGTATCAGAGTGATATGGACATTTCTTTGGCAAATGAGGTTGTATGGACCCAACGATCAAGTGACCCACAGGAATATGCCACAGATGTTGCATCTATTCTAGGAGCTTTTATAGGTGCCAATTTTGATGTTGTTATTACTTTAAATAGAGAGTTTGATAAACAGAAGGAAGAAATTGTCAGTTTGAAAGAAGAATTGGAACAGCTCAAGAGACCATATGAGGCCAAGCATGATGAAATTCAAGTCAAGAATGTTTCTCTCAATGAATAGCCACAAAGAGAAAAAATTGTTAATGCCACTTTGGTTTAGAAGGTTGCATTGTTAGAAAGAGAGTATGAAGATTCAATTGCAAGTGTGGATTCATCTTCATTTTCCAAGTTTTCCTATGAATAATTTAAAGAGCTTTCCATTTGAACCAACAAGGAGCACCATGATTTGGTCTATGAGTTATTTAAAACTCTAGATAATATATTTGAAACTCACATGGATTTTGACAAGATGTATGTTGTTCTGGAAGACCTAGTTGAGAAGAGACAACAAGCTTCGAAGGCTTATGATGAAGTGACAGAATAGTAAATATATATGAAAGATAAGCCAAATAATGTCACTCTCTTTACTAACTTCTAGCTTAAGAAGGTTAGGGCTATCTTGAGAGCTTGGGAAGATCTAGATGAAACAATAGATGAAGCCATAAAGAAAGCACAGGCCATTTGCAGTAGAATATGGTATGCAGCTGACAATATCATGGATGGATTATCCTTTCCTGCAATGGTGCTTATTGAAAAAGCATGTCCATCTAGATTGATGATTAGGCAAGTGGAGTAGAGAAGGGATGAAGAGGAGGAGGAGATCAAGAAGCTTGACCACATCAGCATACACGATGTAGATCAATTGATCAAACAACCATTTGTAGTGGAAGGAAATATCCACATCTACATCCGATTTTGGCATAAACTAGCTAAGAATGAGATTGAAGATCATAAGTGCAATGCCCAACTTGTCATTGAATCTACTAGTTACCCTGATATCAAGGAATCACTATGTATTTGGAGGATGTGGAGATATTTCTTGGGATACTATCTTTGTTTATATTTTGATCCCCTTTAGGGGGGAATCTATTTTTTGTAATAATTATTTAAGAGGATGATCTCGAATGTATTAAGGAATTTTTTTTTACTTTTGGAGGAAGGAAGACTGATACAGGAGATTGAAAAAGACCTCTGTTTTTCCTAAGGTTTATGTAATTTGTTACAAAATTCTAAATAAATATAGTATTGTTGTTTCTTATCTCTTGTATTTGATTTGATCAAATTTCTTTGACAGATCTTGATTTTCATGTTCCAAATGATCAGATAGTGTTGTGATTCATTTGTAATTGATTAATGTGTTTGCTCATAATTGAGATTTCTCTTTCTTATTGGTCAATACACTGGTAGAGCTCTAAGAAAATTATTCTTCAACTGTCTTTATCTATTTCTACAAATGATTCAGCAATGAAATTTTTACAGCTTATCTATTGGTTTTTCAACTAACATGTGCACGTGCAGCTTATCTTGAATGATATGATATTAAGTTGCTATTATTTAATTTTCATTAAACAAATGTGATTTGAGTAAGAATAGTATCATATCGTTTACATTTCTATTAATGTGGTGATTTATTTGTTCTTCAAACACCGTAAGAAAACCTGTAATCGGCCCAACATCCGTTACAGAATAGTTTAGATTCAGATTAAGTTTCTTTTCCTAGTTAGGTTTAAGTTTTTCCATTTTTTTTCATCAACACTTTGTTTTCCAATCTGGGAAACGGATCCTTTATGGATCAAATCCAACCATAAGAGAGCGAAGGCTACAAAAGTGTGGACAGGAAGATTACTATCCCAAACAACTAGAGGATAAAGCAATACTTGTGTGGGATTGCTTGAAGCCTTTGGTTGGGTTTTCTCCATGTGTTGTAAGCCTTAGACACCCTTATCAGCCACATACACAGTTGGGTCTTCAACAAATGGTGCTAGAAGGAGGGTCAAGACATCATGCCTAAACGAAATACTCACACACCTCCTTCAGTAAGAGATCTGATTATTACCTGTAGTCATGCCCATGCGTCTACATCAGAGGAACAAATAAAACAAGGTTCAGACACTGTCCCAGTTTCCCCTAGAAAAGAACAAACTACCCAATCAAATAGATACGTTCTCATATCACCCATCCTAGGACCCATCACGGTTGAACAACTGTTGAAGGGTAATTCCCACAATGTTGCAAATATTTGAAGACAATTCATTGAAGAACATCCTACTTAGGATCTTCACCAAAAAAATAATCAAGATAGTCTAAGTCCAAGTGACCAAAACCCTAAGAGACATCATGACCTTTTCAGCGAACCATCTACTCCTGGGTTAGATCTAGGTTCCCTTTTTTAGGAGTCAACAACTCCTCGACATAGCATCCTAGCAAGAGGGCCACCCCCATCTCCTCCTTCTTCTTTAGCTTCCTTAGATGAATCATCAGATTCTGAATCTTCCAAATCCTCGGTGAAATCTATCCTATGGTTGACAAACAACATAACATCCCATGGTTGGATGGGGATGCCGTGTCAGTTTTGGGAGATCAGCACAGGTTGCCTAAAAATACAAAGAAGTGGATTCCAAAATTTAATCCATATGACAAAATTCCCGTGGAATACCACATCAAATCCTTGATGCAAGCCATCAGACTTAGGAACGTCATACAAGAAGACGTGGTTTGCAAAATGTTCCCTTATATGTTTGAGTGAAAGGATTCTACCTGGTATTTTTTCCTTAGAAGCTAGCTCCATCCCATCATGGGATGTGTTTTTTGAACTCTTCACTCAAAAGTTTGGGGATGACAAGACCCAAGAGGAGTTAGTCATAGAGCTTTCTTCCATGAAGACTAAGGGTAAAGAAAGAGTCAAATATTACAATCACCAGTTTTCATATTTAAATAATAGGATCCCAAGTACAGTACTTCCTCTTGAGGAATTATTGGTAACATACAATATTAAGGGTCTCCCAAACCAAATAGCCATGTGGGTTAAAAGGGCCTGTGAGGATTCCTTGCAAGACGCCTTCTCCAAAGCCATACAAGTCGAAAGGGACATCTTATGTCTAAAGGACAACCCTCACACTACATCTGAACAAGCGTCTACCTCGCGCAGGAAAAGTGACAGTTCCCCTAAACCCACTACTACCAGTCAAGATCCATTCAATATGGGTGAAGTGAAGAAGCTCCTCCAAAGAATTTCTAACGAGGTGGTAGATCTCAAGAAGACAAGCAATGAAAATCAATCAAACAATAGGGGATTCAATAGGCCACCTTTTAGGAGGCCCACCCAACCTCCTCATAATCCAACACCTACAAATCCTAGTGAGGGATTCACCTTAGAAGATGTTTTTCCTGTCTTGAAATCCTTAGCTGCAGGAACGCCAGACATTCCTAACCCCTTTAAATATCAATCCACTCAATATTCACAACCTCCCTAAGAGGAAGAGGAAGATGACCAACAAGTCAGCTCTATGAGCTTCTTTTCATAAAAAGAAGAAGAAGAATAAGAAGAAGAAGAAGAAGAAGAAGAACCTGACACAGTTTTTAACCTAGAGCACACACACAATACCAGGTCTAAAGGACCACCTTCCCAGGAGTCATCACCTCCAACATAGACCCTTAGCAAAGGTAAGACTCAAATTCAAAAGGACACCCTCATTCATGATCCAGAATACAACTTGGACGAGGACCTTAAAATAGTCAAAGAAAACATATATTTACTTGATCTTCTTAAAATCCCTTCCATAAGGGATTACTTTCCCAAAAGCATGATCATAAAGAAACCTCAAGAAGCTTAGAATAATAATTTTGACTCCACTCCCCGTCCAAACCATCCAAAACCTGGAAGCAAGGGCACCCCTCCCTTCTTACTTACCTTTGAAATCTTTAACAGGAATGTGCATAACTGTATGGTAGACTCAGGTACTTCATCTAATGTTATGCCCCTTTCTATGTGTAAGAAGATCAATGCCACCTGGGAAACCTATCCTATTCAAATTGTGCAATTAGATATATCCAAGGTTAAAGTTGTAGGGAGACTGAGGAATGTTCTTCTCAGATTATCTATAGATCCTTGGATTCATCAAACTATCGATATGGTGATTGCAGATATTCCATTGACTTATGGTGTGTGGCTAAGTCGGGATTGGTTAGAGAAACTTAAAGGTTACTTTGCTACTGATTGGTCTCACCTTTGGTTGCATCTTAACGGAAAGCTTGACATGCTCAAAGTTGACAAGGAACCATTCAAGAAACAAAATCTAACTGATCTTGATGGTTCCAACAAATCTATCTCCTTCTTTAACAATCAAATTAAACATTTCAAATTTGACACTTTCTTTGGAGACTTACCTCTTGATGGCTCACCAAAAAAGAATGAGCAGAAACACTCTCAAATAACTCACCTTACATCTGTCCCATTCTCTAGCACTGTTGTTCATAATGTATATAATGTAAATACAAATTTCAGAATTGATCCTATAGTTTGGACCTTGATTTTTTATGGCTCTAGGTCAAAGGAGGGAGGAGGCACATGATGTGTACTAATAGATCTAAAAGGGATCAAAATGATGATCGCATGCAGATTATAATTTGAATGTACCAATAACGTCAATGAGTACGAGGCATTGGTACAAGGACTCAGAAAATCTATCGATATGGGAGCTAAAGCAATTGAATGTGTAGGAGACTCAGAAATCATAGTTAAATAGGTAGGCAATAAAATACACTCTTTGTCTTTACGCTTAGTGAATTATCATAAATTGATCAGGGATATGACTAATTCCTTTTCAGCATTTAACATTAAATATGTCCCTAGATCATAGAACTTTGACATAGATTTGTTAGCCAACACTACATCCAGACTAATCCCGCCTGAAGGTTTGTCTCTGCAAACTTTCTCTATTGAATTGATGTATAGGCCTTCAATACTAGACAACATCACAAGTTGGAAAGTGTTAGATGACGACAAACAAATGTTGGACTTCCTGTTAGGCCATCACACCTTCGCATATATGGCTATTGATGAAACTGATCATGATAAGTCATTATCTGACCCTTCCAATATTATCCCCAAGTCTGTCATTAGTTTAGAAAATTTTTATGACTTAAAATATAAATTCAGACAAACCACCAACTGCAAGACCCAGAGCTCAACCCTTAATTTTTCCCTAGTCAATCTAAGTACAGAACAAGAACCCCAATGTATCAATCTTGGAATTCATTGCTCCCATGACGAATAGAGAAACTTCATTAAATTGTACAGGAAATTCAAAGAAATTTTTTTGTTGGAAATATGTTGAACTCAATACTTTCGACACTACTGTCCTGCATCATAACATCCCTATGAAATCTAAAGTATAGTCATATCAGAAGAAGTTGAGAAAAATGCACCCCAGTATAGAACCTTCTATCAAGAAAGAACTCGACAAGTTGCTCTCGTCCAGGATCATATTTCCTGTCAAACACACGCAGTGGATAGCCAATTTGGTACCTGTTCGCAAGAAGAATGGGGAAATCAGGCTCTGTGTAGACTTCAGAAACCTCAACCGAGCTTTTGAGAAATAAAACTATCATGTTCCTCCAATGGAGTAGATCCTACAGAAAGTAGCCAGATCAGAGATGTTTTCACGGCTAGATGGTTTTTCAAGTTACAACCAAGTCTTGGTTGCGTCCAACGATCAACTCAAAACCACCTTCCGAACCCCTTGGGGAACATTTGCATATAGACAAATGTCATTTGGATTAATAAACATAGGAGCCACGTTCCAGAGAGCTATGGACATGGCTTTCAGGCGCTTGATCCATAATTTTGTCATTGTTTATTTAGATGATGTAACAATTTACTCTAAGAACTGACAGGATCATTTGTCTGCTTTATAATAGGTATTTGAGAGATGCAGGAAATTTGGCATTTCCCTCAATCCCAAGAATTCCATCTTTGCGATAACGGAAGGTAAGTTGTTGGGTTGCATAGTCTCGAAGGAAGGTATGATCATCGATCTAGAACGCACTGAAGCAATCTCCAATATCACCCACCCTAAGTCTAGTAAGGCAATGCAGTCATTCTTGGGTAAGATCAATTTTGTTCGTAGATTTGTTCCAAATTTTGCTCAAGTTGTGAAACCCCTGCAATTTCTTGTAAAAAAGGATGTACCATTTAAGTGTTCCGATGAAAACAAGAATACATTTACTAAAATTCAGAAATCCATAGCATAAGCACCTGCCCTTATGTCCCCATATTTCAGTAAGGATTTTATATTGTATGCATTTGCTACTGAATTTTATTATGCATCTGTCCTAACACAGAAACATCAGGAGGACATCGAGATCCCCATTTCCTTCATGAGTTCTACATTCAAAGGGGCTGAACTCAATTACTCCAAGGTTGACAAATAGGCCTACACAGTATATAAATCAGTAAAACATTACAGGCCTTATATTTTGAATTCAAGGACTAAGGTGATTGTCCCTTATGCGGCCATTCGCAATTTCCTCGTCCAAAAGGAGTTTGGAGAAAAGAGAGCTCATTGGATGACCGCCCTTCAAGAATATGATTTGGAGCTCAATCCCATGAAGATCGTCAGAGGACAAGGTTTGTGTCAGCTCACTGCCCAGTCAAACGACTCTAAACATCATCACATTGATTGGGAACAAGAAGAGGCTACTCCTATAGGTTTTGTTAATGCACTTGAAACTGCAGCATCTGAATGGTATGATCACATCAACTTCTTCCTTCATAATGGGTTTTCTCTTGAAACCCTTGATCCCAAAAAACATAGAGCATTAAGGCTGAAATCAGCTCCTTATCAGCTTATTGATAATGTTCTGTTTAGGAAAAATTATGATGGAGTGTTTCTTAGATGCCTAGAAAAGGATCAGACTGATGAATTCATGTTTCAATTTCATGCAGGACCCATAGGTGGACATTTCTCAGGTGATACAATGGCTCACAAAATCATCAAGGAAAGATACAATTGGCCTACCCTATTCAGAAATTCCCATGCATTTGTCAGAAAATGTGAGCCTTGCCAGAAGTGCGTTGGAAAATTCAAGAAACCTACTTTCCCTTTGTAGCTAGTAGTATTCCAATTCCCATTTCAGCAGTGGGGATTGGATTTCATCAGACCCATCAACCTCATATCCTCATTACAGCATAAATACATCTTGACAACCACTAACTATTTTACAAGGTGGGTCAAAGAAGTCCCTTTAAGATTGTGTAACACAAACCAGGTAATTTCCTTCCTTGAAAATCAAATAATCACCACTTTTGGCACCCCCGATTATCTTGCTTTTGACAATGCCTTGTACTTCCAATCCATAGCCCTGACTAGAAACGCCCTTGAAAAGAGGATCAAGCTTAAGTTTTCTGCTAATTACTATCCTCAGGGAAATGGGCTTATGGAATCCTCAAACAAAAACATGATAAGCATTCTAAAAAAGACAGTGGCTTCACATCATAAAAACTGGCACACTCAACTTTACTATGCTCTTTGGGCAGATCGAATCACCCTAGAGGAAGCCCTTGGTAACTCCCCATATTGCCTTGTTTATGGAAAAGAAGTTGTCCTACCAGCTAATCTCACCATTCCTTCGTTGCAGTTGGCCCAATCCATCCAAGAGAGTGACTCTTCCCCATTACAGTACAGGACTGATTCTCTGCTCAAGTTAGAAAAGGATAGAGAGAAAGCCAAGAATAAATTCTTCCAACATCAACAGTTGGTTAATAAATGGTTTGAAAAGAGTTATTCCTTAGATAGAGACTTCTCAGTGGGATATTTAGTGTTGAGATGGGACAAACTACACAAGGAAAACAAAGAGTACACCAAGTTTCAACAACTTTGGCTAGGACCATTCATTGTTACAGAAAAGATTGGTCCTTGTATAGTTCAACTACAAACACTAGAAGGGGTCATTAACACCTATCCAGTGAATGTTTTTTTGCTCAAGAAGTATTTTGTTTGAAAAGGTTTTTCAATCCTGTATATAGGTTTGGTGTGTTATTTTCCTTTCTATTTTATGAATGTTTGCTTAATATTGGTAACTTTTTGGTAATCTCTACACACTTGGAAATAATGGGCAATCAGTTTTCCTCAATATTCGATAATCTCAACCGAAACAGATTTATCAGTTTCTATATTTTCTAACTCATATCAAGATCTGTTATATCTAAATGATAACCATATTTGCAGAATTTTATATTAATGCTCTCTCATCCAGGTTAATATATTCTACATGCCTTACTCTGATGGTGATAGTTGTGGCAGAAAAGATTCATCCTGTCTAAGGTCTCATCAGAGAAATGCGGCATATCTTCATAGCCTGGTCAGTCTTACTCTTTGGAATTTAATTGTGGCCATATATTTTATTATGTGGATTGCATGATGATGGGTCTCCTCATGAGCCAAGTCATTAGGTTCATAGGTGCTCGGTGGAATGACACCTTTGCCATATTATATGGGGAGGTGGATTCTAGTTTTCTGGAAGATGGGAGATCTTATCACAGGTCGACTCATTCATGATCTGCAGAGCATCAGTGAGTAACGCTGCCATCATGTGGACGCCAAGCCATGGGAGTGTCTTGTAATCCATGTATGAAATAAAACCCCAGTTGTTCCCAAACAAGAGAGTATTGTGCATCAAGACAAGGGGATCCTGTCTAAGGCCAGCCTCACTATGATCATAGGCTTGATTTTGGATTGAAACTATCACCAGATGGTTCCCAATCCATGGTAGTTTCTTTCGACCATGTAGCTCGAAGACAAGAGGTCTCCTTACCGAGCCGACTTGTTTAGTTTCTAGGTCAGGTTTGTGAATGGAACTGATCACTAGAACATGGGGTAATGGTCCTATGCCAATGCAATCTTGTTGTTTCTTTAAAAAAAACAAAAAAAAGGAGAAAAAGGGAAGGAATAAATGATGGTTTCAATGGCCTCTGTGTGAAAACCCAAAAGTGGTAAAGGTCTGACCCTAGGTTCAACTTTAAACTGCATGCGTATGCCATCTTGATTTCAAATTATCCAAATCCTCCAATGACATCTGAATCAAAGTTGCATCTTTTTAAAATGACCATGGATGGAAGTGCATTAAAGGTTTGACCCCAGGTTCAACTTTAAACTGCATGTGTATGCTAGCTTGAGTTCAAATGATGCAGATCCTCCAATGACATGTGAATCAGAGTTACATCTTTTTAAACCTACCATGGATGGAAGTGCATTAATGATGTTGATAATTCTTCGTTGGTTACATCCATATATTAACATTTCTTGGGAGTTAATCATTTGTCTACTGACAAGTTTGATTGGAAAAGGTTATTGTTTTGTAGAGATAACTGGTTCTTCCAGCCAGTTGCCATTTTTTGTAGGTACAACAGATCCCATGTTCTTTTGACATGGGATCCCAATCACACATACGAAGGTAGATTGGTAGGATCCTTCGTGACCTTTTTGGGCTCTATTACATTTTTATTGACTCTTGGGATTCCCTAACTTAACCAAATTTCCAACAAAAAAAAATCATGCTTGATTTGTTTGTTTTAAGATGTGGAAAGACTGGTTTTGCTTGGAATTGTTTTTCCATCCCGCATCCCGCATCCCGCAACCCGTAAGTTGTGGAATGCGGGATATTTTATTTGGATATTTCAATTTCCCTCTTCCCGCAGCCCGCATCCCGCAAATGCGGAATGCGGGGTGCGGGATATTTTTTTATATAGATATACTTTGATCAACCCACACCCCGCATCTCGCAAAATGCGGAATGCGGGTTGCAGGGTTGTCATTTTTTATCATTTGGTTTGAGTGTGTCCGCAACTCGCGTCCCACAAAAATGCAGAATGCAGGGTGCGGAGCAGATTGAATAAAATTTTGTTGTTTTGTGATTCTGCATCTCGCACCCCGCATCCCGCAAAATGCAGAATGTGGGTTGTAGAATGATTAATAATTTTTTTTTGATTTCATGTTTTTCCCCCACATCCCACAAAACCTGATCCTGACCATTTTTTTCACCCTCATCCTATGGTCTATGTTATTTCCTACGAATTATAAATATGGTGGTCCTATTTACAATTTCTTCACTGCTTTGACCACTGTAATTTGCTCTGCTGCATGAATTTACCTCCAAATTTTACCAAGCAATTTCGACAGTGTTCACTACGATTTCAGGTTGGTTATCAAGTCGCCTTCTCACAATTTGAATTGCTTACTATGCTTCCTTTATAATTCAATTTTAATTTCTGGTATGAGCATTCAAACAAGACATGGCAACATCCAAAACACCTCGAATTACCAGGTGCAAAAACCTCCAGACATATATGCTTACCAAAGACCCGAATTTCGGTGTCTTCTCTGATACCAGTGCCCGAGTGACTGAAAATTACCAGTTGGATTGTCCCGAGTTTATTCCATCTTTGATAACAATGACCTTTTATACTTCCAAGGTCACCAAGTCGTTTATGAGAGACTTATGGATTCTGGCCTTCATATGATTGCTGCAAGACCAGCCGTCCTCCCTTACAATGATCCAATCATATGGATTATAGACCATGCTAATCTGAAAGACCGTTCCTTTAACACTAGTACCAGAACGCAATTGGTCAATTTCTTCTATGAAACCTTTATGAATATTTATGCCCTTAAAACTTTTAGGAAGCTCCTCGATGCAAAATTTGTTAAAGCTTCCAAGTCTAGGTTCAATTTCGACCAAATGCTGAAATCCTGGATGGTTGAACCGCACAAGTTTTCCCAGAGGAAAGACAAACTTTACCCCATAAAATGGTTTAAGGAACCTTACTCCCTACTTGCAGCGATGTTGTGCAGGCTTTACAGCCTCCCCAACTGTTCTTACTTCAAGGAAAAATGGGCTCCCATTGCTCACCATGTCATAACTATGGGCTAATCCTTCCCCTAGGCTTCAATCCTGTCACTTGAGCTTAAAAATTCCATACAAGAATTCTAGAAAGCTACTGCTACGAAGAAGCCCAACTTTTATCTTTCTACCTTCATTGTGGATATCTTCTGTGCCGAGTTCTATTACCCCAATATGGGATGGAGTTGGGTATTACAATCCCCACCTGTGCATATGTATCATTCTAAGATATGGGATACCAATTATATAACTAGGTTTTATGATATATGTGAGAGTTTCCTCAGCCGGGTCTATTTCCTAATTTTCAACAAGGAAGCTCCTGCATTCTCACCTAAAGATAAAACCCTCATAGCCACCATGGGATATTGGTATGTCAGTGAATCATTCACCTATATCATGGTTTTTGGTAGCAATGTTGCTCATATGATGCCTAAGGTCATGCTGGACAGGTTGTTCCTTGAGGAGATTTCATTTCAAATAGTCACAGAGGGTATTTACATGAAATGTGTTGCACCTAAGAGGAACGTTTGTCCCAAGTTTCCTATAACCCTTGGCTCCTTAATCATACCTACTTCTACTTGGGCATCAGAGCTCAATGACCACATAGTGTCACTCAAACTTGGTTTTTCTAGTAAAAGGAAGCATGATCCCAAGGGGATTGTTGATTTCCACCTCAAGCAAAACCATTTTAAAACAGGATACACTCATGAGGAAAATTGAGATGACTTCATCTATCAGGGAATTAATACTTTTTCTGAAGTCTTGGCGAGGGCTAAAAGAAAAGAAGAACAAAGTCATATCTTGCAATACCAAAAGGAAATCAAGGACAAAGTTCGACATTATAGGTCTATGGAGTTAGACATTTAGGAAAAGGTAAAAAATATAGGGAAGAAAGGGAAGATCAAGTTGCAGCAAAGGAGGATTTGGCACCCAAAAATGCATCCATGGAAACCAGTTCAGACATAGGTAAAGGAAAATCTCCCATAGAATAAATTCCATAGGCATCTGTGGAGTAGCAGGTCAAGGCCTATTTGCATACTTTAGAGCAGATAAAATAGAGACTGAGTAGAATAACTTCAGCACTAGACACTCAAGAAGTTGCAACCTTTCATCCAATTGAAGCTACTCAGGTGACCACTATGGTTGAAAAAACTCAATCCGAACAAACCCAAGTTGAGGAGAAGCCTTTCAAAAGGTTGAAGAGCTCCATCCCCGTTTCTACTATAGACTTGACTCATTTAAAGGAAGAGGATGAAAGGATTTCCCTTGTTCCTATTACCATTGAAAATGGAAATGGTAATGATTTACAAAATTTTACCAATGGTAGCATTGGAAAATCTTCTTCACCTCCCCCACAATCTCAACCTTCTTCCCAGTCTGGCCATCCTCTTCTCTGTTACTTCTCTCATTAATAATAGCTTTATCTTCATTATCTGTTGGTTCTACTGTGGCACCTTTTATGTCCCAACTTTATCAAGATGCCACTTGTCTACCCAAATCTATTACACCTATTTCAATGGATATGCCCATTCCTTCATCTATTGTACCTCCAGTTTTCAAAATTCCATTGCATATTCCTTCATTCCACTCAGTGTCATTCCCTGTTCCTGAGAAAAATTCAACAATTTCACCATCATCACTCAAGGCCACTACTTTGCAAGTTTCATCTATCGAAACTTTTGCTCCTGACATTTCTTCAGCCCCTAAAGTAACTCTTTCTCAGAATGTTACTTCCTCTCCATCCACTTCTCATATTACTATGATCATACCCTCTCACACCACCACTCAAAAATCTTCTCTAATATCCGTAGGCATTACTATACCCCCCATTAATGAGATGAGGTATGAGTTCAATGAAGACTTTTTGATATCCCTAGGAGAATATCGGTACAGTAAAGCTAATAAATTAGTAGTGAAGTGGGGTAAGAAGAGGGGCAGGGATCAGAGTAATATGGACATTTCTTTGTTAAATGAGGTTTTATGGACCCAGTGATCAAGTGACCCACATGCGTATGCCACAGATGCTCTATCTGTTCTAGGAGCTTTTACAGGTGCCAATTTTTAGGCTGTTAATACTTTAAACAGAGAGTTTGATAAACAAAAGGCAAAAACTGTTAGTTTGAAAGAAGAATTGGAATAGCTCAAGAGACAATATGAGGCCAAGCATGATGAAATTCAAGTGAATAATGATGCTCTCAATGCAGAGCTGTAAAGAGAAAAAATTCTTAATTCCACTTTGGTTTATAAGGTTGCATTGTTAGAAAAACAGTATGAAGATGTAACTGCAAGTGTGGCTTCAGCTTCATTTTCCAAGCTTTCCCAAGAAGAATTTAAAGAGATGTCCATTCTAATCAACAACTAGCACCATGATTTGGTCTATGAGTTAATTAAAAATCTAGATAATATCTTTGAAACTCACATGGATTTTGACAAGATGTATGTTGTTCTGGAAGACCTAGTTGAGAAGAGACAACAAGCTTTGAAGGATTATGATGAAGCGAAAGACTAGAAAGATACATGAAAGATAAGCGAGATAATGTCACTCTCTTTACTAACTTCCAGCTTAAGAAGTTCAGGGCTATCTTGAGAGCGTGGAAAGATCTAGATGAAACAATAGTTGAATCCATAAAGAAAGCACAGACCATTTGTAGCAGAAGATGGTATGCAGCTGACAATATCATGGATGAATTATCCTTTCTTGCAATGGTGCTTATTGAAAAAGCATGTTCACATGGATTGATCACTGAGCAAGTGGAGAAGTGAAGGGATGAAGACAAGAAGAAGATCAAGAATCTTGACCACACCAGCATACGTGATCTAGATCATTTGATTAAATATCCATTCGTGGTGGAAGGAAATATCCACATCTACATTTGATTTTGGCATAAACTAGCTAACAATTAGATTGAATATCATAAGTGCAATGCCTAGGTTGGCATTGAATCTGCCAATTACCCTGATATCAAGGAATTACTACATATTTGGAGGATGTGGAGAAATTTCTTGGGATACTAGCTTAGTTTAGGTTTTAATCCCCTTTAGGGGGGAATCTATTTTTTGTAATAATTATTTAAGAAGATGATCTCGAATGTATTAAGGATTTTTTTTTTACTTTTGGAGGAAGGAAGACTAACACAGGAGATTGAAAAACACCTCTGTTTTTCCTAAGGTTTATGTAATTTGTTACAAAATTCTGAATAAATACAATATTGTTGTTTCTTATCTCTTGTATTTAGTTTGATCAAATTTCTTTGATAGATCTTGATTTTTTTGTTCCAAATGATCAGATAGTGTTGTGATTCATTTGTAATTGATTAATGTGTTTTCTCATAATTGATATTTCTCTTTGTTATTGGTCAATACACTGATAGAGCTATAAGGAATTTATTCTTTAATTGTCTTTATCTGATTCTACAAATGATTCAGCAGCGAAAGCTTTACATCATATATGTTGGTTTTTCAACTAACATGTGCACGTGCAGCTTATCTTGAATTATATGATCTTAAGTTTCTATTATTTAATTTTCATTAAACAATCATGATTTGAGTAAGAAGAGTATCATCTCGTTTACATTTCTGTTAATGTGGTGATTTATTTGTTCTTCAAACACCTTAAGACAACCTGTAATCAGTGCAACATCCTTTACATAATAGTTTAGATTTAGATTAAGTTTCTTTTCCTAGTTACGTTTAATTTTTTCCGTTTCTTTTCATCAACACTTTGTTTTCCAATCTGGGAAACAGATCCTTTGTGGATCAAATCCAACCATAAGACAACGGAGGCTACAAAAGTATCTGTGGGAGATTACTATCCCAAACAGCTCGAGGATAAATAAATACTTGCATGGGATTGCTTAAATCCTTTGGTTGGGTTTTCTCCATGTGTTGTAAGCCTTAGACACCCTTATTAGCCACATACACATTTGGGGATTCAACAAATAGTGCTAGAAGGAGGGCCAACACATCATGCCTAAATGAAATACTCACACACCTCCTCCAGCAAGAGATTTGATTATTACCCATAGTCACGCCCATGCATCTACATCAAGGGAACAAATAACACAAGGTTCAGAAACTGTCCTAGTTACCCCTAGACAAGAACAGACTACCCAATCAGACAGATACATTCTTGTATCATCCATCCTAGGACCCATCACAGTTGAACAAATGTTGAAGGGTAATTCCCACAATGTTACTGAGATTTGAAGACAATTTGCTAAAGAAAATCCTACTCAGGATCTTCCCCAAAACAATAATCAAGACAGTCTAAGTCGAGGTGACCAAAACCCTGAGAGACATCGCGACCTTTTCAGCGAGCCATCCACTCCTAGGTTAGATCTAGGTTCCCTTTTTAGGAGTCAGCAACTCCTCGACATAGCATCCGAGCAAGAGGACCGCCCCCATCTCCTCCCTCTTCTTCATCTTCCTCAGGCGAATCGTCGGATTCTGAATCTTCAGAATCCTTAAAGGAATCTATCCCTATGGCTGACGGACAACATAATAGCCAATGGTTGGATGGGGATACCGTGTCAGTTTTGCATGATCAGCACAAGTTGCTTAAAACCCCCGAGAAGTGGCTTCCAAAATTTAATCCAGATGACAAAATTCCTGTGGAAGACCACATCAAATCCTTCATGCAAGCCATCAGACTTAGGAATGTTATACATGAAGATGTGGTTTTCAAACTGTTCCTTTATATGTTTGAGGGAAAGGCTTCTACCTGGTATTTTTCCTTAGAAGCTAGCTCCATCCTGTCATGGGATGTGTTTTCTAAACTCTTCACTCAAAAGTTTGGGGATGAAAATATCCCGGAGGAGTTAGTCATAGAGCTTTCTTCCATGAAGACTAAGGGTAAAGAAAGAGTCAAAGATTAAAATCACCAGTTTTCATATTTAAAGAATAGGATCCCAAGTATAGTACTTCCTATTCAGGCATTACTTGTAGCATACTAAGGGTCTTCCAACCCAAATAGCCATGTGGGTTAAAAGGGCCTGTAAGGAGTCCTTGCAAGACACCTTCTTCGAATCCATACAAGTCGAAAGGGACATGTTCTGTCTAAAGGACAACCCTAACACCACATTTGAACAAGCGTCTACCTTGTGCAGGAAAAGTGACAGTTCCCCTAAACCCGCTACTACCAGTCAAGATCCATTCAATATGGGTGAAGTGAAGAAGCTCCTCCAAAGAATGTCTAATGAGATGGTAGATCTCAAGAAGATAAGAAATGAAAATCAATCAAACAATAGGGGATTCAATAGGCCACCTTTTAGGAGGCCCACCCAACCTCCTCAAAATCCACCACATCCAAATCCTAGCGAGGGATTCACCTCAGAAGAGATTTTTTCTGTCTTGAAAGCCTTAGCTGCAAGCACGCCAGAAATTCCTGACCCCTATGAAGATCAGTCCAGTCAAGATATGCAACCTCCCCAAGAGGAAGAGGAAGATGAACAGTAAGTCATCTCCATGAGATTCTTTTCAGAAGAAGAAGAAGAACCTGACACAATTTTAACCTACAACACACACACAATACCAGGTCTAAAGGGCCACCTTCCCAGGAGTCATCACCTTCGACACAGACCCTTAGAAAAGGTAAGACTCAAATTCAGAAGGACACCATCATTCCTGAGCCATAATACAACTTGGCCGAGAACCTTAAAAGAGTAAAAGAAAACATATCTTTATTTGATCTTCTTAAAATCCCTTCCATAAGGGATCCCTTTCCCAAAATCATGATCATAAAAAAACCCTAAGAAGATCAGAATAATAATTTTGACTCCACTCCCCGTCCAAACCATCCAAAACCTGGAAGCAAGGGCACCCATCCCTTCTTACTTACCTTTGAAATATTTAATAGGAACGTGCATAACTGTATGGTAGAATCAGGTGCTTCATCCAATGTTATGCCCCTTTCTGTGTGTAAGAAGCTCAATGCCACTTGGGAATCCTGTCCTATTCAAATTGTGCAATTAGATAGATCCAAGGTTAAAGCTGTAGGGAGACTGAGGAATGTTCTTCTTAGATTATCTGCAGATCCTCGAATTCATCAAACTATCGATATTGTGATTGCATATATTCTAGAGACTTATGATATGTGGCTGAGTCGGTATTTGTCAGAGAAACTTAAAGGTTACTTTTCTACTGATTGGTCTCACTTGTGGTTTCCTCTTAACACAAAGCCTAACAAGCTCAAAGTTGACAAGGAACTATTCATGAAACAAACTGTAACTGATATCGACGGTTCCAACAAATCTGTTTCCTTATTTAACAATCAAATTGAACATTTCACATTTGACACTTTCTTTGGAGACTTACCTATTGATGTATCACCAACAGAGAATGAGCAGAAACACTCTCAGATAACCCATCTTACATCTGTCCCATTCTCTAGCACTGTTGTTCATAATGTATATAATGTAAATACCAATTTCAGAATTGATCCTATAGTTTGGACTTAGTTTGGACCTTGTTTTTTAATGGCTCTGGGTCAAAGGAGGGACTAGGCGTAGGATGTGTACTAATTGATCTGAAAGGGATCAAAATGATGATCGCATGCAAATTAGAATTTGAATGCACCAATAACGTCATTGAGTATGAGGAATTGGTCCAAGGACTCAAAAAAGCCATTGATATGGGAGCTAAAGCAATTGAATATGTAGGAGACTCAGAAATCATAGTGAAACAGGTACATAATCAAATACACTGTTTCTCTTTGCGCTTAGTGAATTATCAGAAATTGATCAAGGATATGACTAATTCCTTTTCGGCATTTAACATTAAATCTGTCACTAAATCATAGAACTTTGAAACAGATTTGTTAGCCAACCTTGCATCCAGACTAATCCCTCCTGAAGGTTTTTCTCCCCAAATTTTCTCTATTGAATTAATGTACAGGCCTTCAATACCAGACAATGTCACAAGCTGGAAAGTGTTCGATGACGACCAACAAATAATGGACTTCCTGTCAACCCGGGACACCTTCGCAGGTATGGCTATTGATGAAACTGATCATGAGAAGTCGTTATCTTACCCTTCCAATATTATCTCCAAGTCTGTCATTAGTTTAGAAAAGTTTTATGACTTACAAGATAAATTCAGAAAAACCACCAACTATAAGACCCAGAGCTCATCCCTTAATTTTTCCCCTGTCAATCTGGGAACAAAGCAAGAACCCTGATGTATCAATATTATAATTCATTGCTCCAATGACGAATGGAGAAATTTCATTAGACTGTGCAGGGAATTTAATGATGTTTTTTCCTGGACATATGATGAATTCAAGACTTTCGACACTACTTTCATGCATCATAGCATCCCTATGAAATCTGAAGTAAAGCCATATCAGAAGAAGTAGAGGAAAATGCACCCCGGTCTGGAACCTTCTGTCAAGAAAGAACTAGACAAGCTACTCTCGTCCAGGATCATCTTTCTGCGTATACTTTAGAAACCTCAACCGGGATTCTGAGAAAGACAACTATCATTTTCCTCCAATGGAGCAAATCCTACAGAAATTAGTCGTATCAGAGATGTTTTCATTGCTAGATGGTTTTTCAAGTTACAACCAAGTCCTGTTTGCACCTGATGATCAACTCAAAACCACCTTCCGAACCCCTTATGTAACATTTTCATATAGACGAATGTCGTTTGGATTAATAAACACATGAGCCACGTTCCAGAGAGCTATGGGCATAGATTTCAGGGTCTTGATCCATAATTTTGTCATTATTTATTTACATGATGTAACAATTTACTCTAAGAAACTATAGGATCATTTGTCTGGTTTAAAACAGGTATTCAAGAGATGCATGAAATTTGGCATTTCCCTCAATCCCAAGAAGTCCATATTTGTGATAATGGAAGGTAATTTGTTGGGTTTCATAGTCTCGAAGGAATGTATGATCATTGATGTAGAATGCACTAAAGCAATCTCCAAGATTGGCCTCCCTAACTCTCATAAGGCAATGTAGTCATTCTTGGGTAAGATCAATTTTTTTCGTAGATTTGTTCCAAATTTTGCTCATGTTGTGAAACCCCTGCAATTTCTAATAAAAAAGGATGTACCATTTAAGTGGTCTTATGAACAAAAGAATGCATATACTGAAATTCGGAAAGCCATAGTAGAAGCACCTACTCTTATGTTCCCATATTTCAGTAAGGATTTTATATTGTATACATTTGCTACTGACTTTTCTTATGCAGCTGTCCTAACACAGAAAAATCAAGAGGATGCCGAGATCCCATTTCCTTCATGAGTTCAACATTCAAAGGGGTTGAAATCAAGTACTTCCAGTTTGACAAACAGTCCTACACAGTATATAAATCAGTAAAACATTGCAGGACTTATCTTTTGAAGTCAAGGACTAAGGTGATTGTCCCTTATGCTGCCATTCACAATGTCCTTGTACAAAAGGAGTTGGGAGAAAAGAGAGCTCATTGGATGACCGTCCTTCAAGAATATGATTTGGAGATCAAGCCTGTGAATATCGTCAGAGGACAAGGTTTTTGTCAGCTCACTGCCCAGTCAAACGACCCTGAACATCAGCACACTGATTGGGAACAAGAAGAGGCTACTCCTACAGGTTTTGTTAATGCACTTGAAACTGTAGCATCTAAATGGTATGATCACATCAAGTTCTTTCTTCATAATTGGTTTGCTCCTGAATCCCTTGATCCCAAAAAATGTAGAGCATTAAGGATGAAATCATCTCCTTATCAACTTATTGATAATTTTCTATTTAGGAAAAATAATGATGGAGTGTTTCTTAGATGCCTGGAAAAGGATCAGACTAATGACTTCCTATTTCAATTTCATGCAGGACCCACAGGTGGACATTTCTTAGGTGATACAGTGGCTCACAAAATCATCAAGGAAGAATACTATTGTCCTACCCTATTAAGAGATGCCCGTGCATTTTTTAGAAAATGTGACCCTTGCCAGAAGTGCGCTAGCAAAGTCAAGAAACCTGCTTTCCCTTTGCAGCCAATAGTAGTCCAGTTTCCATTTTAGCGGTGGGGATTGGACCCATCAAACCTGTATCCTCATTACAACATAAATACATCTTGATAGCCATTGACTATTTTACAAGGTGGGTCGAAGCAGTCCATTTAAGACTATGTAACACAAACCAGGTAATTTCCTTCCTTGAAAATCAAATAATCACCAGGTTTGGCACCCCCGAGTATCTTTTTTTTTACAATGCTTGATACTTCCAATCCATAGATCTGACAAGATATGCCCTTGAAAAGGGGATCAAGCTTAAGTTTTCTGCTAATTATTATCCTCAGGGCAATGGGCTTGCGGAATCCTCAAACAAAAACTTGATAAGAATTCTAAAAAAGACAATGGCTTCACATCATAAAAACTAGCAGATTGAATAAACTTTCGTTGTTTTGTGATTCTGCATCCTGCACTCGGCATCTCATAAAATGCAAAATGCGGGTTTCCGAATGATTAATAATTTTTTTTTGATTTCATGTTTTTCCCCCGCATCCCGCAAAACCTAATCCTAACCATTTTTTTCACCCTCATCCTACGGTCTATGTTATTTCCCGCGAATTATAAATATGGTGGTCTTCTTTACAATTTCTTCACTGTTTTTACCACTGTAATTTTCTCTGTTGTGTGAATTTACCTCCAAATTTTACTAAGCAATTTCGACAGTGTTCACTACGGTTTCAGGTTGGTTATCAAGTCACCTTCTCATAATTTGAATTGATTATTGTGCTTCCTTTATAATTCAATTTTAATTTCTAGTACGAGGATTCAAACAGGACATGGCAACATCCAAAACACCCCTAATTACCAGGTGCAAAAACCTCTAGAAAGACATGCTTACCAAAGACCTGAATTTCGTTGTCTTCTCTGATACCAATGGCCGAGTGACTGAAACTTACTAGTTGGCTTGGTCCCGAGTTTATTCATCTTTCATAACAATGACCTTTCAAACTTCTAGGGTGACCAAGTCGTTTATGAGAGAATTAGGGATTCTAGCCTACATATGATTGCTGCAAGACCGGTTGTCCTCCCTTACAATGATGCAGTCAGATTGGTTATAGACCACACTAATCTGACTCGACCATTCCTTTAACACTAGTACTGGAACGCAATTGGCCACTTTTTGCTCTGAAACCTTTGTGAAGATTTACCCCCTTAAACCTTGTAGGAAGCTTCTTGATGATGAATTTGTTAAAGCTGCCAAGTCTAGGTTCAATTTTGACCAAATGCTGAAATCCTGGATCGCTAAATCGTGCAAGTTTTCCCAAAGGAAAGACGAAATTTACCCCATCGAATGGTTCAAGGAACCTTAATCCCTACTTGCAGTGATGTTGTGCAAACTTTATGGTCTCCCTAACTGTTCTTACTTCAAGGATGAATGGGCTCCCATTACTCACCATGTCATAACTATGGATGAATCCTTCCCCTGGGCTTCAATCCTGTCACTTGAACTTAAAAATGCCATACAAGAATTCCATAAAGCTATTGCTAGGAAGAAGCCCAACTTTTATCTTTCTTCCTTCATTGTGGATATCTTCTCTACCAAGTTTTGTTACCCCAATATGGGATGGAGTTGGGTATTACCAGCCCCAACTCTGCATATTTATCATTCCAAGATATGGGATACCAATTATGTAACCAGTTTTTATGATATGTGTGAGAGTTTCCTCGACTGAGTCTATTTCTTGATTTTCAACAAGGAAGCTCCTAAATTCTCACTTGAAGCTAAAACCCTCATAGCCACTATGGGATATTGGTATGTCGATGAATCATTCACTTATATCATTGTTTTTGGTAGAAATGCTGCTCATATGCTGCCTAAGGTCGTGCCGGACAGGTTGGTCCTTGAGGAGATTTCATTTCAAACAATCATAGAGGGGATTTACATGAAATGTGCTACACCTAAGAGTAAAGTTTGGCCCAAGTTTCCTATAACCATTGGATCCTTGAGCATACCTACTTCTACTTGGGAATCAGAGCTCAGTGACCACATAGTGTCACTCAAACTTGGTTTTTCCAGTAAAAGGCAGCATGATCCCAAGGGGATTGTTGATTTCCACCTCAAGAAGAACCATTTTAAAACAAGATACACTCATGAGGAAACTCCAGATGACTTCATCTATTAGGGAGTTTATACTTTTTCTGAAGTCTTGGCGAGGGCTAAAAGAAAAGAAGAACAAAGTATTTTTTTCAAGACCAAAAGGAAATCAGGGATAAAGTTCGACATTACAGGTCTATGGAGTTAAACATTCAGGAAAAGGTAATAAAAGACAGGGAATAAAGGGAAGCTCAAGCTACAACAAAGGACGCTCTGGCACCCAAAAACAAATCCATGGAAACTAGTTTAGACACATGTAAAGGGAAAGATCCCATAGAAGAAATTCCCCAAGCATCTGTGGAGTAGTAGTTCAAGGCCTATTTGCATAATTCAGAGCATATCAAACATAGATTGAGCATAATAACTTCACCACTAGACACTCAAGAAGTTGCAACCTCTCAGCCAGCTGAAGTTGCTCAGGTGACCACTATGGTTGAAAAGACTCAATCTGAACAAACCCAAGCTGAGGAGAAGCCTTTCAAATAGTTGAAGATCTCCATCCCTGTTTGTACTATAGACTTGACTCATTCAGAGGAAGAGGATGAAAGAATTTCCACTCTTCCTATTACCGTTGAAACTAACAATGGTAATTATTTATAGAATTTTACCAATGGTAGCAATGGAAAATATTCATCACCTCCCCCACAATTTCAACCTTCTTCTTAGTCTAGCCATCCTCTTTTGCGTTACTTCTCTCATAAATAATAGCTTTATATTCATTATCTGATGGTTCTACCGTGACACCTTTTATGTCCCAGCTTTATCAAGATGTCGCTTGTCTACCTGAATATTAGTACACCTGTTTCTGTGGATATTCCCATTCCTTCATCTATTGTACCTCCAGTTTTCAAAATTCCATTGCATATTCCTTCATTCAGCTCAGTGTCATCCCCTGTGCCTAAGAAAACTTCAGCAGTTTCACCATCATCACTCAAGGCCACTACTTTGCAAGTTTCATCTATTGAAACTTCTGTTCTTGATATTTCTCCAGCCCCTGAAGTAACTCTTGCTTAGAATGTTGCTTCCTCTCCATCCACTTCTCATATTACTATGATCATACCCTCTCACACCACCACTCAAACCGCTTCTCCGATATCCACAAGCATTAATATACCTCCCATTGATGAGATGAGGGATGACTTCTATAAAGATTTTTTGATATCCCTGGGAGAATATCGGTATAGTAAAGCTGATAAATCAATAGTGAAGCAGGATAAGAAGAGGGGCAGGGATCAGAGTGATATGAAAATTTGTTTGGTAAATGAGGTTGTATGGACCTAGCGATCAAGTGAACCACAGGCATATGCCAAAGATGCTGCATCTGTTCTAGGAGCTTTTGTAGGTGCCAATTTTTATGTTGTTAATACTTTAAACAGAGAGTTTGATAAACAAAAGGCAGAAATTGTCAGTTTGAAAGAAGAATTAGAACAGCTCAAGAGACAATATGAGGCCAAGCATGATGAACTTCAAGTGAAGAATATTTCTCTCAATGAATAGCTGCAAAGAGAAAAAACTATTAACGCCACTAATTTGGTTCAGAAGGTTGTATTGTTAGAAAGATAGTATGAATATGCAACTGCAAGTGCGGCTTCATCTTCGTTTTCCAAGTTTTCCCAGGAAGAATTTAAAGAGATTGCCATTCAAACCAACAAGGAGCACCATTATTTGGTCTATGAGTTATATAAAACTCTAGAAAATATCTTTGAAACTCACATGCATTTTGACAAGATGTCTGTTGTTCTGGAAGACCTAGTTGAGAAGAGACAACAAGCTTCGAAGGCTTATGATGAAGTGACAGACTAGCAAAGATACATGAAATATAAGCTAGATAATGTCACTCTCTTTACTAACTTCCAACTTAAGAAGGTCAAGTCTATCTTGAGAGCCTAGGAATATCTAGATGAAACAATAGCTGAAGCCATAAAGAAACACAGGCCATTTGCAGCAGAAGATGGTATGCAGCTGACAATATCATGGATGAATTATCCTTTCCTGCAATGGTGCTTATTGAAAAATCATGTCCACCTATATTGATGATTGAACAAGTGGAGCAGCGAAGGGATGAAGAGAAGGAGAAGATCAAGAAGCTTGACCATGTCAACATACACGATGTAGATCAGTTGATCAAACATCCATTTGCAGTGGAAGGAAAGATCCACATCTACATCTGATTTTGGCATAAACTGGCTAAGAATGAGATTGAAGATCATAAGTGAAATGCCCAGCTTAGCATTGAATCTTCCAACTACCCTGATATCGAGGAATTTCTATGTATTTGGAGGATGTGGAGAGATTTCTTGGGATACTAGATTTGTTTAGGTTTTGATCCCCTTTAGGGGGAAATCTATTTTTTGTAATGATTATTTAAGAGGATGATCTCGAATGTATTAAGGAATTTTTTTTACTTTTGGAGGAAGGAAGACTAATACAGGAGATTGAAAAACACCTCTGTTTTTCCTAAGGTTTATGTAATTTGTTACAAAATTCAGAATAAATATAGTATTGTTGTTTCTTATCTCTTGTATTTGATTTGATCAAATTTCTTTGACAAATCTTGATTTTCTTGTTCCAAATGATCAGATAGTGTCATGATTCATTTGCAATTGATTAATGTGTTTGCTCATAATTGATATTTCTCTTTGTTATTGGTCAATACACTGATAGAGATCTAAGGAATTTATTCTTTAACTGTCTTTATCTATTTCTGCAAATAATTTAACAATGAAAGTTTTACAGCTTATATGTTGGTTTTTCAACTAACATGTGCATGTGCAAGTTATATTGAATGATATGATCTTAAGTTGCTATTATTTAATTTTCATTAAAAAATTGTGATTTGAGTAAGAAGAGTATCATCTCATTTACATTTCTATTAATGTGGTGATTTATTTGTTCTTCAAACACCTTAAGACAACCTGTAATCAGCCCAACATGCTTTACACAATAGTTTAGATTTAGATTAGGTTTCTTTTCCTAGTTAGGTTTAAGTTTTTTCATTTCTTTTCATCAACACTTTGTTTTCCAATCTGGGAAACAGATCCTCTATAAATCAAATCCAATCATAAGCCAACGGAGGCTACAAAAGTATCCATGGGAGATTACTATCCCAAACAGCTCGAGGATAAAGCAATACTTGTGTGGGATTGCTTGAAGCCTTTGGATGGGTTTTCTCCCTTTGTTGCAATCCTTAGACACCCTTATTGTCCACATACATAGTTGGGGCTTCAACACAATGTCACCACTGTCCATAAAAACCTTCATACTAACATTTGTTTTAGGTGTTATCTTTTTTGGTCAGCCTTCTCTGCGCAAGGTCTCACCAAGCCAAAACTGCCAGTTTTTCCCAAATATTCCCAAACAACCGTTAGTTCACTCTGGATCCATTCTTGACTATATGAAACTAAATTTAATACCTTTTGTAAGTCATACCACACCTCTGTACCTTTCCAAATCCCTTGGTTGATTGGATTTGAAAAAGTCTTCCTAGTTTCATGGTTAGGTGACCCAGAAGTGTGGGAGTAGGCTTCAATGGATGCTGATTATGAAACCTAAATGGTCCCTGCTATAAATGTGTTAGGGAGGATACTTTATTATTCCTAAAATTTTCCTTGATTTCTCTCCACTTCGTGCTTCCCTGTTTGCAAAAGTACCAGCCACATTTCTAGTTTTTTCCTAGTCTCAAGAGCTTTCTGATTTAGTGCAATTTTCATGTTATATTTTGGATAAAAAATATATCAAAGATAATCTTATGATGTGATTACAGATCAAAGACATTACAGTAATATCAGAGCTCTAATTTCATTTTGAATAATCCTTTAAGTTTGAGTCCTTCTAGTCAAAACTAGTAATTTCCTAGCACCTAGTTTGACAATTTTCTGCACCAAGTCTTTGTCTGGAGTTAATATATCTAAAATCTGATTCGAGGATATTACACATCACTTAGCTATAAGTAGGTTCGATCTCACTAGAAATTATTTTACGCTCATTTTCCGTACTTAAATTTGGTAAAGGGAATGAACATGAATTTGTTTATGACATTAAACATGGAGGACTTTAGAGCATAACCCTTCTTGACCCATTCTATCTTTCCAAAACACCTAATGGAAATGGACTCCCTTAATTGGTGTAGTTTCAAATGAGACAAAGTGATTCTCTAGTAGAGAATGAGAAGGTGCACCAGATAATAAAGGAAACATAACAATCTATCAATATTGAAACTAACCATATGTTTTTCTAATGTTAATGGATATGGTTTTGTATATATAAGAATGACGTACATGACAATGGAAAAGATCAAGTATGGTCACCATGCTTTCATTAACCACAAAATCATCATCCCTTACTAGTGTCAAGGTGAATAAAAAAAATGGATTTGTAGACCCGATTAGTAAATCTGCTGGTTATAAGGGGGGAGGAGGGATTTTAGCAGTGCCTTAGTTGTATCACAGTTTTTGGAAAATGGTTTATTTATTCTCATCGGGAAATTCCCATATACATGTTCTTTTGTACTTCTATAGATAATACTATGACACCCATAAAGGTTCCAAACATGGTGGAAATGTACAGACAACCAACTTAGAAAATATCAATATGGCGATCTACAGAACATGACAAACAAGGTGGTGGTGCTGTAGCGATCAACGCAAAGGTATACACATTTTAGAAATGGGTAGGTTTTCGGGGTTGTGTATTGCACTATATCAAGGGACCATTAGGGCATCCTCTTCACTCCTTACACAAAGCAATCGTAGGAATCCTCGATCAATTTGTGGATGGTTGACGAGCTGAGTGCCATGGTGGATACCCTAGCAAGTCCATCTATGAAAGGGGGTCGATTTAGTGAAGACACATCATTGATGTCCAAACAATGACCAATGGAATGGGAACATAACTCTTTGGATGCATTATTAGAGGTTATTTTCATGGAAAATTATAAAGTGTTAAAGAAGATTCAAACATGATCATGTGGTCTAAAATGGAACCCACCCGAAGATATATAAGGATTAGAGAGAACTGAAATAGGATAGGATGGAACCTACCCGATGATATATACTAGTTACTTTAGTTATGCTTGAATATTTGGAGGATTTAAATGTGGTAGGTTCTAAAATATGTTTGATATTGGTAGCAAGGGGTTGTAGGATTTTCAAATTCACTAGGGATCCTTTTGTTCAAAGCTCGAATTAAAAATGAGGGAGGAGGGGGGCTCCATGGCTTTTAAATATCTAACACATTTGCACGTGAGATTTAATCCATAAATAGAATTCCATAAATGAAAAATTGATACTTGTGTCATATTTTTTGTCTTTCATGGCATGAAACATGGTTTATTTTTATTTTTGAGAGGGACCTGATTTGAGGGTCCCAATGGAATCCTTGCTTATGTGGAGAACCCAAATTATACTTGAGGGGCCTTCTTCCATTTCTAGCATTTCCACCTTTATCATTAAGGAGAGAACATCCCATGAAGACCTATAGTTCTTTAATCCATGGTTCTAAAGATATCCTAACAATTCTTAACATCTCGACTTGACCCTAAGGAATCTAAATAAGATTGCCTCCAACAATGTGATCTAGGTCGTATATCTAAAGGAGTAATCCAAAATTGGGCCATTCATGATGCTTTAAAACATTTTACCCCCTAATAGACCCAGCTAACTGCAATCTTATATGAGCCTTTGATCTTATTTAGTGGACCAAATCCTCACAGATTCTGGTTTTTTATAATTTGTCCACCTTTCATTAGGATTTTCCCCACAATATAATGTGAGCCCATGAACTTATTATGGTGTGGTGAATATGGACCATTCGTGGTGTTTCAACTTTTTCCATCCCTCAATGATCCTTTCCTTCATTATAATGAAATGTTGACCCTTAAACTATTTGAGCATATTGCATCTTTACCATTTGTAGAAATCTTTATTTTTCCAACCCCTAATTCGACCACTTCCTACAACAAAACCTAGGCCATATATATGTAGGAGTGGGATAAATATGGTTAATTTGTGATGCTTTAACATTTCTCACCCCTTGACAAACCCATCTCCCCAAGATGAGTCGTGTCAATTGTTGATCTAACTTAACGTGGTACATCCAAGCCATTCATAAGACTTCCTTTCTTCTTACCTTCCAATGAACCTGCCACCAGAGATGTAATGCGAACCATAGATATGAAGGACTAGTGGCTAGATCCACCATTTCTTAATCTTAAGTCCCTTTCATTCTCCAATGAACTTACTTAATGTTAAGCCATATTGATCATTGACATGATTTCAATGGGAGAAACATTTACCATCGACGATAATCAACCGTTCGATAAAATTATATATATGTAAACTTGATTTGGATTATTTATAGAGTAGATTGAAGGACGAAATATAAAATTGAATGCACACATAAATATGTTGTAGAGAGAACAATTGATCCACAAGTTTCTGTGGATATTCCACTGGAACAGTTCGCCACAACAGATCTTACAACCGAGTTCTTTTTATTATCTTTTTTTATTGAATGCTAACAATACACCCACACAAGCATCAAACGATGGTAAGAAGTCACCCACACAGGCATCAAACGATGGTAAGAAGTTGGTTAACCTCTCCAGCCATGTCTTAGACATTGTTGAATACACGATTCTGAAGAAGGGTCTCAATTTTGTCGTAGCCCCCAAGGCCATTCCCATCGAAACCATTATCTGCAATATTGAGGATAGCATCCAAGATTTGAGCTCGATTCATCAAGAAATGATAAGACAGGAGTGTGCGTTAGTGCTAAGAAAAGCCAAGCCACCCAAAAGTAACATTACTAAAGAAGAAGAACTTGCCTTAAAAAAACTTAGGGCTAATGAAGACATAGTTATTCTTAAGGCAGACAAAGGTGGAGCCACTGTGATTTTGGATAGGGATGACTATAATATTAAAATGCTTGACCACCTCACCACTAGCGGTAGCTATAGGAAACTAGACAGTAATCATATCTCTAGAGTGACTAGAGAAGTTAAAAAAGCTATTATGAACTCCAATTTAGATGAGTATTTGGAAAAATGCCTTATCCCCACCAGAGATATCACTCCCAGGATTTATGGCCTTCCCAAAATCCATAAAGAGGGGGTTCTGATCTGGCCTATTGTCAACACTATAGGATCCCCCACCTATGAGCTTGCTAAGCACTTAGCCAAGGTCTTAGGTCCTTTGGTTGGCAATATTGATTCCTTCATTAAGGACTCAAGCGATTTTGTGAAACTAATCAAAGAAGAGAAATTAGAACCTCATGACATAATATTAATCTTTGATGTGGTTTCACTCTTCACAAAGATACCTTTAGATGAAGCGATCTAGGTTATCAAGGATGCCAATGACCCTCACACTGCCAAGCTAGCAAAAATCTGCCTTAGATCAACCTTCTTTAGTTTCCAAGGTGAATTTTATGAGAAAACCACAGGTGTAGCCATGGGATCCCCCCTCTCACCCATAGTTGCTAACCTCTTTATGGAAAAATTTGAGAGAAAAGCTCTAGACTCCTATCCTCTAAAACCATCAAAATGGAAAAGGTACGTAGATGATACGAATGTGGTCTGGCCACATAGTGAAGGTGAACTCAAAAAATTCCTAACACACCTTAACAGTATCTCCCCCAACATCAAGTTTACAATGGAACTCGAGGAGAAGGGGAGCATCCCTTTTCTAGATGTCCTCCTTACTAGGAAAGAAGATGGCACTCTTGGACACGAGGTCTTTCGTAAAAAGACTCACACGGATAGCTCCCTCCACGCAGACTCCCACCACCACCCTTCCCAAAAGATAGGAGTTCTCAACACCTTGGCAGTGAGAGCCTCCAGGATCTCGGATTCAGAAGATACTGAAAAGGAGAAAGATCACCTAAAAGAAGTTTTCACAAACATGGGTTACAAACCCAAGGTTATCATGAAGACCCTTAGCAAGGACCACAACAAGAGCCGCACTAGTTTGAAAACCTCCGATAACAATACCACCACCAACCCAAGGGCTTACTTACCCTATATACAAGAGGTAACCGATAAGATCTCTAAAATTCTTAACAAAAACAACATTACAATCTCGTTCAAACCCTTAGAGACCATTAAGAAGAGAATGAGATCCGTTAAAGATTCTATTGATCATACACAATTCAGAGGGGTTTATAAGGTCCCTTGCTCTTGCAAGATTAGCTATATAGGTGAGACGGGACGTTCCTTCCACACCCAGTTAAAGGAACATGGGGCCAACATTAGTAAAGAACGTATCCGTACCTCAGTCCTTACAGAACATGTTGCCAAAACCAAACATCACATTTTCCTAGAAGACACCATAATCCTTGCAAAAGAAGACCAATATTTCAAAAGAAAATTCAGAGAAGCCTTGGAAATAATCAAACTTCCACACAATCTAAATAGGGATGGCGGCCTCGAGGTAAGCACGAGTTGGCTTCCCTTGATTCTCAATCGAAAAAATAATTTTACCCCTCAATCTGTCCCTTGGCTAAGTTCTCTTGGTCTTAACTTTTTTAACCTTGCCTTTTTACTCCTTTTAGTCTCTCGCCCCATGCCTTTTCTTCTTACCCTCGTACCTAGTCCTTATTAAGACCTAAAATCCCTAACACATTAATAAATTCTATATTATAATTAAGAATTATATAAATACAATTTCCAACACATTAAGAAAATTTTTAAATTAAAATTTATAATATAATTTAAAAATAAAAATGAATTTAAAATATAAATTTAATTATTATTATTAACTTTTATATAAGCAACAAATAATTTTAAAAAATTTTAAGATTTTTTAAAAAATCTTAAAAAATTTTAATTATAAAAACTTATTAACTTAATGTTAATTTTAGAACTAATTTTAACTCTACCTTAAAAATTCTTCAATTTTTTATAATTCTTTAAATAATAATAATTTTTTTAATTTTTTTAATTCTTTAAATAATAATAAAATTATTTAATGAATTAAAAGACTAACTATGTTCTTTTTAAGGTCTTTATTAAACTTAATTTAAGAATTAAAATTTCTTTAAAATAAAAAAATTCAATCAACTTTTATAATTTTATGGCTTTTATAAAAAAGTCATAAATTAATATTTTTAAATAGTTTTAATATATTAATTCAGCACGATTTAATAAATTAATTCAGCACAATTTAAAAAATTTAAATTTTTTTAACCTATTAAACCTTAGCCTCCCACCTAGGCTGATATTAGATCTTTCTCTACACGGTTCTAGTATTTATCTATTAGTCTAGTGCTCTCCACATTTGACATTGTCCTTATGATGAATCCTGATGACATTGACTTAGTCCTTTCAATACTGTGGTTTCTTGGACAACATCTCTATATGCATCATATTATTTGCTATTAATCTTCTTTATCATTCACCTTATTCCTTGTTAACTTTTGAAATGACATTCTTTATAGTACTCTCTAGATTATAAATGACACTTTTAAATTCCAGATGATCAAACCAATTCCACTGTTAACTTAAAAGTTTATGATTGCTCTCTAGCTCGTTATTAAGATAAATATACAAATAAGTAACATATATATAAGTCTACATATAATCTAGATTGATTCTACAACACAACTATTTTACCTGCAATAATCATTAATTGGTTAATAATCAGAGGATAAAATAAAATATAAATCTCCAATAGGCCCAAGACTAATAAAATTCTCAACACACCACATGCCTGAGTCCCGCGATAAAATTAAATATAAATCTCCAATGGGCCCAAGACTAGTAAAATTTCTGAATTGCAAGATTCCCCAGAATGAATATATTGGGGTCCTAAGTAAAAAATCACTTAGGTGAACAGGATAAGAAAAGAATACAGTTGGATGTGTGTCAGCCCTGTCGTTTAGTTAATCAACAAGCAAGGCCAGGCTTGACTGACCAACTACTACAGGTTGAGTTGCATTATACATTTACATCTCATACAGGCTTAGTTGCACTATAAAATTATATGTCATACCGACTACTACAGGATGAGTTGTACTATACATTTACATCTTAGTTGCACTATACAATTATGACTCATACAGGCTGAGTTGCACTACACAATTACATCTCATTCAGCTCCGACTACTACAGGATGAGTTGTACTATACATTTACATCTTAGTTGCACTATACAATTATGACTCATACAGGCTGAGTTGCACTACACAATTACATCTCATTCAGCTCTGTAGCGTAGTTAATCAAGAAGCCCTTTTAGTGTAGTTAATCAAGAAGCCAGATATAAAAGGACCAAAGTATGGCAAAACAAATTAAGAATGGTATGGACAAGTGTTTGTCAGATTGAAAGGGCTGGTGCTAAGTATGCTACGCCCCTGAATTTCTCCATGGAGTACTTCTTGTGGACAGCTCTAAGTTTTCCCTTCCACGAATTCTGGTGAAAGCCCGCCATCAACTTGGCACATTCTCTGCATAGCAAGCAAAACCCCAACAAGGGGTATGAGTAGAGTATTAAAACTATTAAGTGTTCAAATTGCAAAATTAAAAAAAAGTTACAACTCACTTAAGTTGGTCTTCAGTATAGGCAGTGTAGCGCTCCATTGTCCTGTTCCAAGGTGGAAACCTTCTGAGAGTGTGCTGGCCAGTGTATACTGCAGCAGCTGCTAGCATGGATGGAGGGTATCTCAACATAACATATTCCACCAGGCACAGTTCCACCAGAAAGGAGGTCACCATCTCCAGCTACAGAAGCAGAGAAGAAGAGCCACGTCATAATAATCATTAACATTAACATATAGCTACACAACAACATATGACAGTCATGTCATAATATTCATTAACATGCAGCTACACAACAACATTGAACAAAACCCCCAACATAGGGATATGCCAGCGCAATAAGATATCATTGTAGAAATCAAATATGTAACCCACATACTAAAGATTGTCCAGAAGGCACAACACCAAAATTGTTGATGCTATTAGTACCGGAGTGAAAGGAGATGCTAACACATCAACCAAGTGACCTATATGCGAAAGCAAGTTTCCTAATTGGAAGAAACTTTGATGCAGAGAATGAAGACCTTATAATCATGAATGAGGCGAGGCTTACTTACATGCGTATCAGCTTGAGCTGCCTTGAGAAATCTATTCAAGAAGACATAAGGAGATGGTACAGAGATATTAAATTGCAAGGCCCTGAGCATGGAGCTCTCCTGCAATCATAAGGAAGTTATTATTGATTAGCCAGTTTAAGAGAAAACAGACAGACTTTTATGGAGTTCGAGGAAATTCATTAATTTTGTTTTCATACCATCTGCAAAACATCATTTTCTGTATAAATATGGTTACAAATGTACAGAAAATCCTGAACAGAAGGAACAATGATCTCCTCATATTTGGATGCCACAAGCATGGCAGCTATCCCAACAAGCTGCAACTCAGTTCTTTTCAAGTCTCTTTGGGATGAAAGATATCTGTCCATAAGATTGATTGCCAGGAAGAGAGTCTCAGTCATGAGGTCATATTTCCGGTGGACCTGCAGGAACAGGAACAAAATGACATCAGTGCTTGCCATTAATGGAATTCGAATTTTGAGAAAGATAAATCTCAGTTTGTCATTCGTAGAATGATGGTGAAAGGATCGACCTCAATGATCCAGTCTACCACAGCAGCTCTCATACTATGGTTTATGTCGGTTTGATGGGACATATAGTCCGGAGGAACACAGCTAAGGCCCTGCCATGAGTTCCATCACACTGAGTTAGTTATTGGTGAGCACTTTTTTTTCACAGGTGAAAGGTGAAAGTTCTGATCGGATTACATCAGTAAAGTTAGATTACATAATTCATTTATTCATTACAAAAAAACTCCATGAGTTCCATCACATCACACGGAGTTAGTTATTGGTGAGCACTTTCTTTTCACAGGTGAAAGGTGAAAGTTCTGATCCGTTACATAATTCATTTATTCATTAAAAAAAACTCAATAAAAATAAATATGACACTTAAAAAATAACACTCATTCCTCTCCCAACCACTCAAGTTACAACCATATTTTACATATAAACTAGAACCAACATTGAGTACAATCTTACCAACCCTTGTACAATCTTAGTATTTTAAAACCACACTCATCATCTAAGAGGGTTTGAATGTGTAATAAATAAACATGGCATCATGTAATTACGATTCCGATCTGCTATTTGAATAAACAGACTAACATGATCTACGAGTCCAATACATCAACTTATGCTGTATATTCCAAAGATAAAAAGTTTGACCTCTGTTTCGCGGTATAATGTAGAAATATCTTTTATATATTCAGAAACCGCCAATGGGTTGCCCTCGTCGCCTTCGTCAATGTCAGGCACTGGGTCCTCTGCATTTATTTCTATTTCCATTTCAGAGCTGTCGCCTGTATCCTCCTGCCATGAAATTGAAAAGCATATGATCTTAATTGGGTGTATATCAGAAGCAATCATATGCATGAAGAGGCAGCCTCCCAAAACACATAGAAGGTAGCTATGTGACTGACCTTTTCATCAACTGATGAATCCACTAACATGGCTTCATTCTCATTAATCTTCAACAACGCTGCCCGAGACCGAGTGATGATTCTGGGAGGGCCTGATTCGGGGAGGGCCATTGACTTCTCAACATGAGGCTTGATGTTGGGTTTCTCCTTTCTGGATGCCACTGTTCTTCGCTGCTTGGGTCCCCGTTGCACATGCTGCTCAGCTCCTGGAACAACCTGATTACACACACAGCACAGGACAAATGCCAATTATAGGGCAATCTATACATAGATTGACTATGGAAATACCTCATTGTAGGAAGATCGAATATGATCTGACCTGTGGCAGATGTTGATTTTTGGCCAAAGTAGCAGCGAGTTGCCTGAAAAAAATCAGAGACAGAGTATCGTTTACTGAAGGTTTTGTGCCTAGAGCTGGTAAACCCATTCACATTGATTCAAAGAAAATCCATTCCTCACCTTGTGATCGGACGATTGACGACTGCAATAGGATTCTTACCACCAACGCCATGATTCCTGAAGGGAAATCGTTTCACACAAGTTTAAAAATGGGGGAAAGTTTTTTCTAAAAGCCAAGTTGATGATGGTTTTGATTGAAAGAAAATTCAAAATGTATATATATATATATATGTGCATACTCTGCTCCGGCTGCTTGTTTACTAACACGGCATTTGGGGGCCGGAACAAGGTTCCCAATATCTCCCAAGGCTCTGCGACCACTGATCTTCCTCATTGTCCTCTGAGAATTCTGATTCTTCTTCCCTTCTTTTTTATTCTGAAAATTCTAAGTTTTCGTCTTTTTTCTTCTCTTCCCGCCTGCAGGGATTCACACCCGATAGTAATAGCTAAAACAGAACAAATCCAATTGAATTATAAGTCTTCCTCTTTTCTCTTCTCTTCCCGCCTGCAGGGATTCACACCCGATAGTAATAGCTAAAACAGAACAAATCCAATTGAGATGACCATCGGCTAACACAAGAAATATCCAAAGGATTGATTTTGGTAGAAGAAGCACCTGAAGTGGCAGAGGAATGACACCAGAATTAATAATCACCGAAGGATTAATTTTGGTAGAACAAGAACCTGATCTGGCAGAGAAATTATTGAAGGGGATACCGGTGTTAATAAATGTCCAACTACACCATTGATGGAGAAAGCTCCAACGGATATATGTCCAATGATTTTTGGGCTTATTCTTCGCATTTATTTACTCATAAACCATTTAAAAAAAACATAAATTATTGTATTTTTACTATAATTTATACCATTTTGGAACTATAAAGACATGTTATGGTCATTTTATACAAATCTCCATTTTATTAATAAAAAATTTTTTTAACCGGAATTATTTTTGTTTTCAAATGATATTTGTTTGAACAAAGGTGAATAAAAATTGGAATTTTGTGCTTATTTTTAGCATTTATTAACTCAAAAATATTTTTCAAAGAAACATAAATCATTGTGTTTTAAAATAATTCATGCAAATTAGGAACAATAAAGATATGTAGTTTTATGTTATGGTCATCTCATACAAATGAGGATGCGGATTCTATTAATTATGTTTTTTTAATGTTAATTATATTTTTTCGCTTTCAAATGATGTTATCTAAGGAGTTTAATAAAAATATTCAATAATATCGTGACTTTGTTTTTTTTTTAATATTGGATTTTATTTTATTTGGTTAAGTAAAATTAAATTAGTATCACTTTAAGATCAAGTTATTTTTTATATAAAATTATTTTTTTTAATTTATTAATTCTAAATTTTAAGATGATCTAAGATCTATATTACAATAATTTATAAAACTAGTTGTGATTTGTAGCTTTATCATTTTGACACTCTCAAGCCATAAGGGCTAATCTTTCTCTCTAATATGAACCCATACAATTTAGCCATAGGAGAGCTTAAAGTAATAATCCTATAATTTGAAGAGTAATTTTCTCACCAATTTTAAGGATAAGAATAACCAGACTTTCTCTCTAAAGCTTAGGGAAACTCTCATTCATCATGAAAATAAAGAGATTATGAATGTGGGAAAGAAGAATAAAGCTTCTTGCTTTAGGATTTCTCTCGTTCCCTTTTGCACGGTGCTTAACCCCGCTCTTAATATCTTTTATGGTGAAAATGTCTTACATTCTAAGAAGGGTTCGATCGTTCACTCCAACATTAGGATTTATAGAAAATTTTAAGGTACAAGTTCAAATCACACAGGGTGTTATAGTGGATTTCACCACTCCAAGTGAATCACACTTTGTATGGCCTTCCCCTATCCCGCTGCAGACTCATTAGACCCTATGGACCACTTTTTGTCCTTTGATGTTTCCCTGATCATCCCTAAAAACACATGAAAAATGATACACGCGACTTTTTAACCTATAAGCGTGTATATACGCGGGTTTGACCACTAAAACCGCATACATCGGGATGTGTGCATAATCCAAATCCTTTTGGAGTTTTCCTTGACATGGATCTGACTCATTTGACTCTTGGCCTTCCATATGCCTTGAGATCACTCAGATTCGACCTTTTATTACCCCTTTGAAAAGCTATATAAGGAACCCCTTGGTACATTGAAGGCATAAGAGAGAATTGAGAGCAAAGACACTATAGTCCATTGTTGCCGGAACGTATGCTTGAGTCTGCATCCCTTTGTCCCTTGGAGCACTTTTGTGTTCTTCCCAAGCTTGCCTTTTGCTTGTGAGCTTGCTATCGAAAGATGGAGGATTGAAGTGGTGGAGGCCCAAGTGGGGGATTCAGTTTCTCTGGTTCGCAAACGTGCCATCAGAGGTTGTATCTTGTAATCTTTGATTTGTATTAATAGAAATATCTTTTCCTATCCAATAATGTGTGTTTGAATGAATATTTTATCCATTGGATTATGTCAAATGCTTATACATTATTGATTATATATGCTCGAATAGATCTAACACCATGATATATAGAATGCTTGTATTGTTTACTTGTTGTTGAGGAAGTAATCTATCAATTCAAGCTGAAGATTGGAAAGCTCAACGGGGATCTACTTCAACCGTCAGGAATAAGGTACGAGGTCTAATCCTTTAGTGTTAGACATTTAATTTCTATTGCATATTGGAAAGGATTGATTTCTGGAGTCAAGCTGTCTGTTTTGGTACCCCAAGCCATATGATTTTTTCTCCGTAACAGAATTGGCGACTTTGCTAGGGAGTTCCTAGTAGTTGTCCTTTGGGCGTTGATTTCTCGGCATTCAATGTATTTGAATTGCTCTTTCTCTCTTGTTTCTGTGTCGGGTATGGGGGCATGTGTACCTGGTAGAGTCTGATTGGTGTGAAGTTTGTCTCAGCCTGTCTGTTTGCCTTGGTTTTATGCACCTTTCTTCCTATACATGAGTTTTTGACTTACAGTTGCGTATACACGCGGTTTCCTCTGTGATTTCCGCTTATACATGCGGGTTTACTGCGAATAGTTGCGTATACCCTTGATTTTGCCTTTTTAAGGAAGATAATTGGTTTCTAGGTGAATTTTGATATTTGCTGAGTCTCCTTTGGCACTGCCTGAGTCTGTTTAGACCTCTGTTTCTGACCAGAAACATTTTTTTTAGGCTAAATTTTTCCTTTTTAGGAAGGTTCTTGTCATGGCATTTTCAATTTTTTGTTTGAGATTAGTGCATTAGATTTCTTTTACCTTAGTGCTTTGCTTGAGTGTTGTTTGGGTGTGCTTGCAGAGTCTAGGGGCTGTAGAATCATCCTTTTGCTTTTTGCATCTCTTTTATTTTCAAAAAATCCAAAAACATTTGCTTATCATCATGCATTGCATTTTGCACTTTGCATTGTACTTGCACTAGAATTGCTTTGGAGTACTAGTTAGGACTTCATATAGGAAAATTTGCATTTATCATTTGAAGAAGAATTGTGCATTTCATGTAGTAGCATACCCTGTTTTCATGGACACAATGCATTTGCATTGATTGTTAGGTGTGCATTTTACTTCTTGTTGCGTCATAACACCATTAGTTGCACGACCATATCCCGTTTTTGAGTAATAAAGCCAACTAAAATCAACGCTAAATTAAAATGAACTACACTCTTTTCTTTTCTAGGGTGCACCAAAAAGCTTAGGTTTTAGGATCTTGGAATAGGTAATTGTAAGTCAATTCTCCAAGATCACTAAACAACAACATCTAGGTGTCTGTCCAGGTGAGTGTGTGAAATCCTTGGTATAACCAGTGTTTCTCAGGATCCTCCTCTCAAAAGGGAGTTAAGCACGAGGCAGTGTGAGTGGTTATTGATTGGGATGACCCCTAGTCATAACTGAGTAGCCCGAGAGATATTTCTAGGATTGTATTCGTATCTGGGGGCTCTTTCAAGAGTTTCAGGCTTTGCTACCCTGCCAATACGGTCAATCCCTCCTGCGACTATCTGTATGAGCATTGATTATATTGAGGTGACCTTAGTGGCCTTACCTAGGATATCGAGGGGGTACTTTGCAGGGGTTATTTTGCGGGTGTCCTGGCCAGGTTGGGGTCGGACAGCACAGTCGCTTTACGCGTTGAAGCTGAGGGCCACAATAATTGGTTACGTACCTCCGCTTGTTGTGTATGGGAGTCTCAAGCCTCTCCTAGGTGAGACATACCTGCTTCATTCGGGATCTCACTTATCCAGCCCTTGTTTGCTTGCATTTGGCTTTAGATTTTATTAGTGATTGCTCTGTGCATGATAGTTGGCCTAGGGTTTACGTAAATAGAGAGACTTTGCTATTTTTTGAGTCATTGTGGATTCGAGTGCGGTTCCATGCTGTTCTCGTCGTTTAGCAGGACTTCCGCCTTCTACTTCTCCTCCTCCTTTGGGAGAGGGACCTAGATAGTCCAGGCGGACTATGTCACACATTGATTCACACACCATGGGGGATTCTTCAGAAGGTATTCCTGAACCACCTCCTCCCATTCATGTGGACGATGGGGAATTTACTCCTACTTATGATCCTTCACCCGACTTAGTTGAGTTAGGTCCTATGATTTCTGAGATAGGAGCCATGCATGATCGACCTACTCACTCTAGGGCTGATTCCGCATTGACGCGTTTCCAATATGGAATGCTGGAGGACGCCGAGACTCATTTTGAACCCGCCACTACTAGCTATGGTAGTTATGGTATGGCTGGTTTTCCTACACATGATTTGACATTTCATGTCGAATCTGACTTCGAGCCTAACACTATGCCTGGGGGCAATCCCATTCCTTACCATGTGGAGAGGTTTGGGAACACTAGTCACATTGCACCTTCCGTCCCAGTGGTGGAAGCTACATCATATATCCCTCCTAGGTCTAGAGTTAGCAATCCTATTAGGATACCAGACCCGAGACGAGTGACAATAGGCGGTAGTACATACTTGATTACTCAGATCCCTTCGTCATCTATCCCTAGTTCTTCAAATGTCCACCCTCCACCTTACTCATGTGGTCCTTCGAGTTGGCACATGGCTACGAGTCAGGTTCATACTACGGTTACTAGAACGATTGTGTCTCAATTTTACATACCACCCGTTGCTTCGGGAGGCTATGTTCATGCTTCTACAGGTCAGATTAGTACTTTCGCGGCATATATCCCTACTTTCGGTATGTATATTCTTACTTCCAGAGCGTATCTTCCTACCTACGAAGTGTCTCATGGGGCATCGCATCCGATGACCTAAGGACCCTATTATGGGACACAATATGGACAGGTTTCTTCACCTTATGGAGGCGGGTATCAATGACCTGCTTACTCTCCTAATTACGGATTTGTAGCTCCTACTAGTTAAGGTCCACCATACTATGGTACTTCCACGCCACCGTATACGGGTCAGACAGGAGGAGGACACTATGGCCAAGACCATGGTGGTAATCAACCCTATATGAACCAGGGAGCAGTCCATAGACCTCATCATCCTAGACTCCCTTTCCTCGCGACGCTTAATCTTCCTGACTTATCAAGACCGACGAACGATCATGTGGCTCACGACCCGGCTTGGTTGGCTGTCCCTACCAAGATTCCTTCAGACATACCTAAGTTCGAGGGAAAACCAGGAGAGGATCCGAGCGAACAAGTTACTACATTTCACCTATGGTGCTCTTGGAATTCATTACATCAGGACTCAGTCTGTTTGAGAATATTTCAATGCACCCTCACAGGGCCTGATGCGAAATGGTATATAGAGTTACCTAGGGGAGCTTTCACGTTGTTCGATGACCTTGCGATGACTTTTCTTAATCACTTCCAGCTACCAGTGCGTTATGACGTTGGTACTGGACTCTTGTAGACTTTTCGGCAAGATAAAGCCACACATAATTCTGATCATATTCAAGAGTGGCGTAGATGGAAGAGGTTAATTAAAGCCTTTATACTGCCGGAGTTCCTCCTCGAGTGGTTCCTCAAATCATTATTGCCATATATAGCGAAGGATGTTTCCACATCCGTAGTGCAGAATGAGGAACAAGCAATTTTTAGGGCGCAGGAACTGGACTTGATCTACGCTCAGTCCAATTTGTTGTATCAATTTTTTTCCAATGCTCCTCATTCTAGTTTCGATCCCAAAGTCAAACCTGGACCACATGCCGATGGCATTATGGGTTGTGCAAGTGCGAAACCTGCAGATTCGGTTGCAAAACAAGTTGGTCAGTCGTCAATCAACCAATTTGCTTCAGGACAAGCTACGGCTTCGTCTCAACCCGCCCAAATGGCGAATGTACTTTCTGTGCAATCGTCAGACTAGAAGGGCAACCAGCAGCTCGAACGAAATAGAAAAAAGGGTAAAAATGATAATCGAAAGGGGGGGAATAAGAATGAGAATGCTAGCAATAATGACAAGAACGGTAAAAATGCTAGGGGGGACAAGCAAGTGAAACATAAGGTTAAGTTCCCTTGCAAGTTATGTAAGGGCGATCACCTCACTTACTTGTGCCCTCGGATTGAAGAAGCTTCGAGATTCTTAGCACAAGGCCCAGCTGTGCTAACTAACCCTTTACCGCATAACCAGAATATGAACTCGAAGTCCCATGACTAGTCTAGTGATGATGATCCATCGGAGGGTAGTGGTCATGGGTGCATTAACATGGTCCATGCTGCGAAAGTTGTGACCCGTGCGAAAGATTATAGTTCGTCACAACCCAACCTAGGCAAAGAGCCTGATCCACCAGGGTCCCCTTTGCTCATTGAGAAACCTACGAATAAACCTAAGACTACACCTCACATTCCTAAGGGAGTCCTTAAGCGTTCTAGGCATAATCCAAATTCCCGAGCCGCCCATAATTATTCAGTTGTCGAGGATTTGGGCCACACTCCTTATGCGATGTCTGCATTTGAAGAGCTTCAAAGTTGTCCTTTGCAAAGGAAGGCGTTGCTTTCTGCCCTTGGTGTGAACGGAGATGATTCTTCTTTGGTGATCAAATTTGAAACCACAGGACTGCAGCCTCGCTTGCCCTACTATGTGTCTCTTTTGGTGCACGTAGAATGTCTTAATATGATCGCCAAGCGTATTGTGATTGATGAGGGCGTTGCTACTTCTGTGATGTCTTTGTCCTGTTGGAAGGGTCTGGGTTCTCCTGAGCTATCTAAATCAACGACTATGTTAACTGCGTTTGATGGGAGTTCTTTTAGGCCACACAGTATCCTTCCTTCCCTTAAAGTCCGTTTGGGGGGGAAGACCATTGAGATAGAGGTCAAGGTGGTTGATGCGCCCCTTGACTACAATCTCTTGCTGGGTAAGAACTGGATGTATAGTATGCAAGCCATTGCTTCTTCCTTGTTTCGCGTTGTATGCTTTCCACATAACAACAAGATTGTAACGATTGATCAAAATGGCATTCAATAATCCATCTGTTATCGCATCTTCGGGAGCTTTGATCCCGATCGTTGAGCACTCTCAGCTGGCAACTGGGAGTGTGGGTGTAGGCATGTATCCATCCCTCATGGGAAGCTTTAGTTGTTCTGCACTGGTCCTCATGATAGGATCTTGTTCTGATGAGGCTTCGACATCTACGACCTCGGTGTCTTTTCGCATGACCCATATGGAAGATCCTTGGATTCTTCCTACACCGAGTACTTCAAGTGATCCTGTCGAGACGAGCATGTCGTTGCCTGCAACTATGATAGGTTATCAAGCTAATCTCAAGAGTGTTGCAGAGCTTAGGTATTCCTCTTGGTGGACGGAGGAGGAGGAACCTTATGTGTTGCCGGCATGGGCAGTACAGTCTTCTCATGCCCATGACTACCTTGATACGGTTTTCCCTTTGGATGAAGCAATTATTGAGGCTATGTCGGGAGTTGAGCCACCATGGGAGGAAATTCATCATAGATCGTACTTTCTTCCTGAGATCGACTGTTTGGAGCATGAGGATTTTAGGGCGGTTCTTAATCAGAGAGTTGGTAGTCCTGTGGTTCCATTAAGCTCTCCTTGTCCGATGGCTGATGGAAACATGGCAAACATATCGTCAACAATTCCTATAAACATCTCTCGCAATTCTGGCACGATAGAGAATGTCTATATTGGGGCAGAATGTTCCCATGCTGAGATTCTGGAATACACCGAGCTATTTAAGGAATTCCGTGATATTTTTGCTTGGTCTTATGATGAGATGCCAGGTATTGACCCTCGAATTGTCGAACATGAGATTAAGACTTACCCCAACGCTAAGCCTGTTCGACAGCGTTTACGCGCTGTGAATCCTAAGAAAGCACCTGCCATTAAGGCAGAGATAGAGAAGCTATTGAAAGCTAGTTTCATCTATCCCGTTCCCTTGACAGAGTGGGTTTCAAACCCCGTTTTGGTGGATAAGAAGAAGGGAACGATCCACATATGCACTGATTTCTGCGATTTGAATCATGCCTGTCCTAAGGACAACTTCCCCACACCATTTATAGATCAGATTTTGGATGAGTGTGCGGGTAGCGAGGTGTTCTCCTTTATGGACGGCTTTTCCAGATATAATCAGATACAGATTAAACCTGAGGACCAACATAAGACTGCATTTATTTGTCCTTGGGGAATGTTTGCATATCGGAAAATGCCTTTCGGCCTTAAAAACACCGGAGCTACATTTTAGCAGGCAATGACCTTGATCTTCCACGATCTCAAGTCTATTATTGAAGTATTTTTGGATGACCTCGCTGCTCATTCTCATATGAGAATGCGTCATCCCTATCACTTGAGATTGGTATTCGAAAGATGCCAGCACTATTCAGTTAGATTAAACCCTCATAGGTGCATATTTTGCGTGAAGTCAGGTTGTTTGTTAGGATTCATCGTTTCGAAAGAGGGTATAAGAGTCGACCCTTTGAAGGTTGAGGCAATACTTCAGTTGTCTCCCCCAAAAAATATTCGTCATCTTTAGTGTTTGTAAGGCATGGCAAAATTCTTACGAAGATTTGTTGTCAACTTTGCCAATTTGACTAGAGGCTTCATACGTCTCTTGAAGAAGGATACTCCCTTTGAGTCGGATGAGCGAACCCAAGAGTCCTTCGATGCACTCAAGTGAGCCCTAGCATCGACCTCGGTGATTAGTCCCCTAGATTATAACCATGATTTTCTATTATATGTGGCCGCGTCTTTAGAGACGATTGGTATGGTTTTGGTTCAAGATGATGAGGAGCTCCAAGAGCATGTCATATATTATCTGAGCTGAAACCTTATTGACGTAGAGATTCATTATTCTCATGTCGAGAAGCTTGCTTTATCTACCATACATGCGGTTCAGCGTTTGAGACATTATATTCTCCTTCGTCATACCTTGGTTGTGGCCCATGTCAATTCGTTTCAATTCGTCCTCACCCATAGGATGATTGGGGGAAAATATAATAAATGGATTGTCATTCTACAAGAATTCGATCTTGAGTTTGTTTTGGCAAAATCGAAGAAATATTTAATCTTTGCAGAGCTTATGTCAGATTTCCCGAGCGAGCCCGAGGAGCTGGTTTGTGAAGATACTTTTGTCGATGAACACATCTTCTTAATCTCAACATTAGACCCATGGTATGGGGATATCATAATATATTTACAAGCACTGAATACCCCTACTCACCTCTCACGAGATGAACGACGACGATTGCGTCACGTTTCTAAGAACTACCTCATAGTGGACAATACTTTGTACCATCGTGGGGTAGATTCCATTTTACAACGTTGTTTAACTCATGAAGAGGCTGAGGTTGTGCTGAATGATTGCCACGGAGGGACGTGTGGTGGTCATTTATTTGGGCTTTCTAGAGCTCAAAATATTTTGAGAGCGGCCGTCGATATTTAAGGATTGTATTGATGCGGTCAAGAGGTGCCACCCTTTCCAGGTGTTCACACATAATATGTGCTCAAAACCTGCCCCGTTACATCCCATTATCATCGCCGGTCCCTTCACTAAGTGGGGGCTCGATTTCAAGGATTGCAACCTAGCTTCGACTGGGGGGCACCATCATATTATAGTGGCTATTGATTACTTCATGAAATGGGCTGAGGCTATGCCTTTAGTAAAATCTGACGGTGAGACATCCACTCACTTTGTATTCAACCAAATTATTACTCAGTTCGGGATTCCGAAAGAGCTTGTCACTGACCATGGCTCGCACTTTTAGAATCGTATGATGGAAGAGTTGGAATCCAAGTTAGGGTATAAGCAAGAGCACTCCTCTTCTTACTACCCTCAAGTGAATGGACAGGTAAAGGTAGTGAATAAATCACTCAAATCCATTCTCCAACGAACCATCGCACAAAGCAAGACGAATTGGCACATTATGTTATACCCTGCTTTGTGGGCATATCGAACCGCTGTTAAGACTGCCACTGGTTTTTATCCATATCAATTTGTACATGGAGTGGAGTCGATATTGCCGGTTGAATGTGAGATTCCTTTGTTGAAGTTAGCTGTGGAACTCTTACCAGACACTTCACCTTTGGAGGAGTGTTTGATTCACCTTGAGCAACTTGATGAGCAGCGTCAGGATGCCTTGGTGGCTCTAGAGGTTAATAAGCATCGCGTAAAGGCCCAGTACTATAAGTCTGTCCATCCAAGAGTGTTTAGTGAAGGATACTTAGTCCTTTTGTGGGATCAACCGAAAGAACCCTTGGGGGCAAGGAAATTTAATCTTATGTGGCGTGGTCCTTACATGATCAAGCGTGTGTTAGAGAAGGGTGCCTATGAGTTGGTGCATTACGAAGGGACGACCTTGGCTGAGCCTAGAAATGGGCTCTACCTTAAAAAATACTATGCATGATCTTTAGCCAAGGCTGCTTAATGTATATTATTGTATAGCTTTGCATAGTTAGGTCTTTTTCTTATCGTGATCGAGTTTGTGATTAGTTTCCGTTTCTTATGGTAGATGTCAATGGAATCTTCCACCTACATAGGATTCGCGGATGGTGCAAGCCGTCACATTCAACACTCAGCCTCTATTGCTTGGGTGATTTATACTCCTATGGGTCAGGTACTGTCTTCAGGAGGTGTATGTCTATGGCCATCTTCCAACAATGTTGCTGAATATAGCGCTGTTATTGAGCTTCTACAGGATTCCATTCTACATGGCATTCTATCTCTTGAGGTACGTCTTGATTCGGAGTTAGTAGTGTCACAGCTCAATGGTTTGTACCATGTTAGAGATCCGATGTTATTGAGAAGGTTCTTGCATGTGAGATTATTAGAACAACAATTTGACAATATAACATATATACACATTCCAAGAAATAATAATCAAGTTGCTGACTCATATGCTAACTACGTGTTAGATTGGCATTTGTTTCATTCATAGTAAATTAATCATAATCACTATGTATTGTCACACAAAAACATGTCTTTTTGATTCCACATAATCAAGAAAACACAAAAAAATTAAAGAACTCAAAAAATTTAAAAAGAGTGAGGGTCAAGATTCGTTACCTATATCACCATATGTCGATCCTGGTGGTAGGGGCATATCCGGATCCCCTCGGAAATCTATCCCTGCATAGGATTAGTCATCGATGGCAACTATCTATCATCGCCACCATGGAAAGAAGTCAACTGGATATGGGTTGGCCACCCTACCACCCCCCAGTCTGTGCATAGCATCTACGCAACGCCACTAGGCCGGATATCGAACCCCATGGAGAGGAATGACCACTCTAGGGCTCAATCCTGGAACACGCTTGAAGAAAAACATGCTTAGAATACTGCTGAACCCGAAGTTTTGTACCTTACCTACCTTACACTCACTGAGCTGGTGTTTCATGTTGCTCAGTAGTGTAGTACTCCAGTCATAGATTGTGGGTCTCATGCACTCCACTGCATAGAACATCAGAGTCCGCGAGGCCTGGTGGAGTGATGCTAAGCCGACTATCCTACCCAGTGTCAACAATATGGCCTTTAGGCCCAAAACCTCTATAGAATTGCTAGGGACTTGGCTCCCCACCTTCTCAGTGTCTGGATAACAGTAAACTACGATGTACTCGTCGATAGTTAGGCCACCTCCTGGCCCACCATGGGAACGAAGGTTCACCACCTCCCCTTGTCTAGAAAGCCTTGTGATAAAGTATATATCCTCCACCTCTATGGTGAGGGAAATCCCATCAATATGGAAGGACTCCGAGTCTGGATCCCAATAGTCTACCAGCATCTGTAGCAGTATTGGTTTGGCCCTCAAACCACCAAGACACCAAAACTTGTAGAGTCCACATGCACGTAAAGCTTGTTGAGCCATTAAGCCGACCCTTACTGCTTCCTCTACTTCACCATGCTCACGCTCTCTCCATTCTAGCACCATCCTGCAATAGAAATTGGAAATTTGCCCATTAGTTTAGTGAAAATTCATATGCGTGGCCTCATACGCTGTTTTCAAAACATCCACGTATGTACGCGGGTTCGGGGCCATTTTCTGCGTATAGCCAGCCCTATATGCAGAAAAAACCTCGATATCCACATGGGCCGCAGCGCTCATTTTGGGATGGCCTAAAAACTCATTTGACCATGAAAATCTATAAAAATTATATCAAAACGCAAGAGGAGAGCATGAGTAAATACCTGGAAGAAACGGTTGTGAATTCTGCCAGCTGGATCTCTTGGAATTTACAGTTGAAAATAAGAGCTCAAATGGGTAAAAGTTTCAAATGATTTATATTTTTTACTATTTATAGAAAAATTTTCAAATATTTGAAAATTTTTACCCCCTTTTCTATAGTTTCGACATTTTCTAACCATTTTGGACCGTTTTTGACATAATTTGTGATGTAGAAGACCTTTTTCAGTGTCGTTTCAGCCATTGGATTGACCCATTCATGCCGATATCAGGTATCATGTCTAAACTAGCATATAGGTTAGTTTTCACCATCGTTTGCATTTTGCATGACCTTATGACCATATCACCCTGTCCTTAGGTATGAACCCACTCTATTATGTCACAGAACCTTCTTGCTGCTTTAGAAGTGGCATGATACGAGTGGTAGAGCTTCACCTTACATGGGTACCCTAGTTAGCTCCTTATTTGCATTTGGTGCCCATGCTGACATTTTCTCCTTTAGGGTATGGGAGTTCGTTGTATAGTACTGCCATGACATTTTGCAAGAGCCCCATACTCCTCTTGATCTTATACTGGCCTTTTTCCCTCAGGAATCCCTCATGTCAAGTTGTGAATGCATTATCATGAGCTTTGCCTGCCTTATTGAGCTTTATGTCGGCTCCACTGACATTGCGTTTCAGCCATATAGCCTGAGCTTGTCTCATGTCTAGCCATGCAGAGCCATTTTTTATATCCTTCGCAGCTTGATTCCCTTTTTACCGAGAGGGGATTTTCCCCCGAGTGTCGATATCCTACACATGTATCCTTGCATTGAGCATAGGTATGTTCCACTGCTTGGAACTAGTTTGTTTTCCCTTATGACACTCGTCTCCTCCTATTTTGTAACTATAAAGCTATTTTATTCTTTTTTCAAGCTTTTCAAATAACTGAAAAAGTCCAAAAAAAAAAAAAAAACCAAAAGCCGGACAAGATAAGATGTTATCTTTGGCAGCTGTCGAGTCATGTCGCCTTCGAACAGAGCACTGTATATCACATCCATTGGTTGGGTTATAGTTTGACTTTAGGAGTTGTACTCATTTATCTGAGTTTATCTCTACCGACTGGTTAAGCTTCCAGTCCCTATGGAGCCTCTGTCGATGCCTCCTATGTCACAGAGATGTCCCAGTTTGTATATCGAGTCTATGCTGCCTTCATTCAGTCACCATACGCTATTATGCTCTTGTTCGAAGGAAGTTGAAACCTGAGTCAGCCATTCCTCAGTTATCTTGACTTTGCATGTCGGCCATTCCCGGTATAGTTACTGGTTTGTGCACCTTATGATCGAGTCCTTCCACATTATGCAAATTTTCTGAGTACCCCATGTTGGATGATGTGGGATGCCTTAATTCCCTCCTTCCAGCGGATTTCATCCCATCGACTTCAGATCATTTATTCTGGGATTGGAATCTAGAGTCATGTTGAGTGCCTTAAGACTTGCAGTCATTAGTGGCAGCTTCTCTTGCCATCGATAGTTTCTTGGGAATACATCAATGTCCCCTGATCGATGGATCCTCTCAAGTGTTCGACCTCAACACATTTATTCACACTTGTTAGTTTGAACTCTAGTACCTTGATTCCCATTTTCATTATCGGTGGGTGATCTTGTGTCTGTTAACGGTATACATTAACAACTGGTAATCAGACGATGGACTACTATGTTTGACCTCGACACCTCTATTCACATAGTAGGACATGTACTCGTAGCGGTTTGTGTAGAAGACTTTCCAGATTGGTGGCATCTCTTATATGCTACCTCCTTGATCATGCCAGTGTTCATGAGATTTCAACTCTCGTGACTTGATTCCAGTATATGTCAGACATTTCTAGCCACTATGGAGATCTTGATCTATTATATATCTTCATCCATTTTGGAGATCATGGTCCTTTGTATATCTTCATCATGGATATTCTGATCTATGTATATTGTACGTGGTGATGACCACATATGCGATATCATGTTTAATGCCTATTCATGCCATTGTACTCTTATGTATCAGGGACTGCTATATGTATTTGCAGTTATATGCAGAGTTGTATTATTGTACTATGCTGATTGGGTGGCTAGTCTTCCATTTGGGATCCTTCATCACTCTATTTTTGGGATGGACTTATAATGTATTTCGGCCATCGTATAACCCCTCTGATCTCATACATTAGGGGGTATCTGTTATAGCAGATTTCACCATTCCATGTGAATCACACTTTGTATGGCCTTCCCCTGTCCCGCTGCAAACTCATTAGACCCTATGGACCACTTTTTGTCCTTTGATGTTTCCCTGATCATCCCTAAAAACACATGAAAAATTATACACGCGACTTGTTAACCTATAAGCGCGTATATACGCGGGTTTGACCACTAAAACCGCGTACATTGGGATGTGTGCATAATCCAAATCCTTTTGGAGTTTTCCTTGACATGGATCCGACTCATTTGACTCCTGGCCTTCCATATGCCTTGAGATCGCTCGGATTTGATCTTTCATTACCCCTTTGAAAAGCTATATAATGAACCCCTTGGTACATTGAAGGCATAAGAGAGAATTGAGAGCAAAGAAACTATAGTCCATTGTTGTCAGAACTTATGCTTGAGTCTACATCCCTTTGTCCCTTGGAGCACTTTTGTGTTCTTCCCAAGTTTGCCTTTTGCTTGTGAGCTTGCTATTGAGAGATGGAGGATTGAAGTGGTGGAGGTCCAAGTGGGGGATTTAGTTTCTCTGGTTCGCAGACGTGCCATCAGAGGTTGTATCTTGTAATCTCTAATTTGTATTAATAGAAATATCTTTTCCTGTCCAATAATGTGTGTTTGAATGAATATTTTATCCATTGGATTATGTCAAATGCTTATACATTATTGATTATATATGCTCGAATAGATCTAACACCATGATATATAGAATGCTTGTATTGTTTACTTGCTATTGAGGAAGTAATCTATCAATTCAAGATGAATATTGGAAAGCTCAACGGGGATCTACTTCAACCGTCCGGAATAAGGTACGAGGTCTGATCCTTTAGTGTTAGACATTTAATTTCTATTGCATATTGGAAAGGATTGATTTCTGGAGTCAAGCTGTCTGTTGTGGTACCCCAAGCCATAGGAATTTTTCTCCGTAACATAGGGAGATCTTATACATTACCCTTTGAAAGCATGGATATATCCGAAAAAAGAGAGAAATGCTAGTTTAGTTTCTAATGACGAGAAAACACATTTCTAAATTTGGATCGAATTTGACTTACAACCATAATCTAAGCATTTTTTTTCACTTTTAGAAAGGTTTAGTAGCTTTTCATTATATTTGGTTATGTATTGATCCTTCTTGATTTTCTATAGAGTTATATATTCTTTTGTTTTGATATTTTTTATGGATTTATAATATAGTTATAATATTTTTCTTACCATGTTACAATTTTGGCATATCGGGGATTAGTCGATTGATTCATCTTTGTGAAAATAGTGTTGAAAGTGTATTATGTATGCTACTCAACATATTCAGTGCAAAATTATGATATAAGTCTTCTTTATTGATATTATTGGAGAAGATGTTGAAATCGTTTCCTAATTCCTTTATCAAAAGGGGAGTTTTGGTTTTATACAAAATATAAAAATATTTTTTTCTCACTCAACAGCTTCAATGTAAAATTGTGATAGAAGTATTCAACATTGTTATTATTAGAGAATATGTTGAAATTATTGTTTATATCCTTTAGGAAAATGTGGGTTTTGGTTTTATACATTCATAATATTTCTTGTCATAGTGCTGCAATTTTTCTATTCCAGGGATTAGTCGGTTGATTCATCTTTGTGAGGGAGGAGTTGAAAGTGTATTTTAAATGCAAAACCACATCTTCAATCTAAAATTATGAAACAATCCTTCCATACTTCTCCACCGACTGCAACTAACACGTGCTACTCTTTCCTGGAAGACTATGCCCAACTCACATTGCTCTGTCCCAATACACTATCTCCAATTCATGCTACTCTATCCCATCGGACTGCACCCAAGTCATGATACTTCCTACCGATGAATTACACCCAAGTCATGCTACTTTCTATCCACTCAATTTCTTGGATTTTTGTTTGGATGACTTCCATGACTTCTTTCCTTCTAATTTGTATGGTTGTAACACCCCGGTTTTAACCCCATTGCATTAGATGTATATGATGTATATATTGTAAATGATCATGGTGCGGAGCTAAGGCCAAGGCCCCACCATTGATTGGCTATGCTATGTTTCGGATTTAAATTGTCACCGATGGTATATCAGGGCATGCGGCACATATCAAGTTTTGTCATCATGTAAATATGTATCTTTAATTAAATAACCCAACCAGCTACATTCGCGGCAACTAAATTGAGAAGGGGCATGATTTTCACAAGGATAAGGGTGGGGGAATTGTCAAACCTTGAGCCATTAGAGAAAATCCATGTGTTACCACCTTGTCTTATCCAACCACCACCATTAAAAGCTCTGCTGTTAGTTGGGGAAGTTATGGCTGGGAGTGGGGGTGGCAGGGTTGTCAGTCCTTACCCACACGCACAATCCACCAGTGGATTGAACCTCACGTTGGGTAGAAGAATGAATAATACGCATTCTAGCCATTGTATGTTCATCTACATGCATTGGCGAAGCTGTTCATCCTCACGCAGGGACCATTGTTTGTTCATTATTCTCACGCACAGGATTTTTCCTGGTTTTGACTCACACAACGAGCTAGGAGCTGTGCTCTTTCATCCACAATTTTCCTGTGAAGGGCCATTCACGTTTTTGGATGTATGATCTCCTTACAGACTGGTATGGCCATGTAATTTTCCATCATTTCGATGTTGAGATTGGGACTATTGTTCTTCCCATGAGTTATGGTTGCCGCCATTCTCCTCAAGATTCGTTGTGTTGCTATGGTCTTCCTTACGTTGTGATTGTTGTGGTCTTCTTTACATTTGGGGTATGGTGCAGGTTTCCCTCACGCATAGGTTGGGAGACTACATTTTCTTTCCCCAGTATGGGTTGCGTAAGTTTTCCCCAGTGGCTTCGATTGTGCAGAACGGGCTGATGTTCCCTATGTTTGTTGGTTGTGTATGCTGTTATTCTTTGGGGCTGCCGCAGACTATTTGGATTCATTTTCCCCTCTTAAGCTGCAATTGCTGATTAGTTGCATGCATGAAATGGTTGGTATTCGGAATGTGTTGGGAGTAGGGATGGGGGCTTGGTTTGCTTGATAAACCTGGTGTGTTTGGAAACCACACAGACAGAGCTAGAGGGATGGCTTTCTTCTCCACAACCCCTGAATAGCATTGGAAGGGAAGGCAGGGCCTGAGGGACTATGTAGCAGAGAAGGGACTGATTCCTTGTGTTGGGTGTGTGTGGGTGTATTAGAAGTCAGGCTAGTTTTGGTGTAGGTGTTCCTAGCTCTGTAATGATCTCACCAGCTTCGCATTTAGCCTTTCCCAACTCTTGGATGGCATGATAAACCTGACCATGTTGGCTTGGTTGTCTTGTTGATGGCCTGATAAACCCAACTGTGTTGGCTTGGCTGTGTTTTGTGTATCCTTGGCTATGTGTAAGCTTGCTTGTTCCTTATTCCTTGGAGAATCATGCCCGGCTCAGGGGTGGCAGCGTTGCTGAGAGATTAAGGAGCACGCTGGCCTATGGTTGGGTGGAACGTTGCAGTGACATAGCTGGTTGCAGAATGAGTTCTTATAAGATAAGCAACCTTGTCTATTTTACTTCTGCAATCCTATTTACTATTAATGATTATGATGAACATGTTGAACGAATGATCGTATGAATTTAGGTTTGCTTCCGCTGTGTATGATAAATGATCATGTATGCATGTCTAGTTCAAAGCATTTGTTTCTAGCATTTCAGCAATTTTATGAACGCACATGTTCATGGGGTTGGTTTCCCGGATGGTTAACACCATGGTATCGTCCTCTTCACCAGTCGGAGGGTTGGGGATGTTACAGTGTGGTATCAGAGCTCATGTTGCAGCATGGGCTTGAATGGACCACGAAGATGCAGTGACAGAAGCAGGATTTCTTTCTGCCCAGCAAAGATTAGAATTTGATGACAACAAACTTCCAAAAATTTGTCTAAGTGTTGAACTGTCGGTTCATCGGAACACTTCACGGGAAGGAATTCCGATGTAGCGGAGAGCTAGGCGAAAGCATACCCGATGGAGCACAGTTGGAAGGAAAATCGCGGAAAATTTTCTAAGTGTTCGACGTCCATCGATGGAAAATAGTTGATCGAGCGCCCGCCGTTGCGGATGAATAGACAACTACACGATCGACGGGTAAGGCCTCTGACCGCTGACGCAGTAAAGAGAGTTCAAAATTTCTCTAAGGCCCGAAATCGTCAACTATCGAAAGAAGATAGTGTTTTGTGTGCCGCCGTTTCAGAAGCATAGAGCACTAGTCTTCCGATGAGAAAAGATTGCCGATACTGATCAGGTTATGCCTCAGCAGATTGGGCCGCCGATCAGGAGAAGATCGAAGATGATGGGTTGCTGTTGTGGCTGTTGATGGAACTATTTCACCGATGAAAAGAAGAGAATGGAGTTGATTAAGCGGCGAAAAGGAAGACTAAAGGGGGAAATTTTCAAAAATTTTCTAAGTCCTGGAGTCGTCAGTCATCGACGATGGTTAGTGGATTGAACGTCTGCCGTTGTGGCTGCCTAGATGACTAACCACCCGATGCACAAGACACCCGACCGTCGATGCAACACAGAGGATGGTTTCATCATCGATTAGGTTTGGATAGTTGGATGCGGATTCGATGCAGTGGAGGAAGTTAGCTGTGCAGACCGCCGAAATGTTGGAATGTTAGTTGGGATGAGACCTGATCCTGTACAAGGAAATTTTGAGTTTTCCATGGGATTTCCCTGCAGATTTTGACTATTTTCCAACGGGGGTTTCAGCGATTTTTCAGAGGATTTTTCAGGGCTAAAAAGGAGAAAGTGGCAGCGATCTTATGTGCCAAATTGCGCGAAAATCATAGATATAAAAAAATAAAAAAATAAAAACGAGGGCGTTGCCCTCGAACCTCCCTGTAGTGGTGCAGGGAAGCCATAAGGGGGCAATCCCCCTTAACCGCCATCGTCCCGCCTCGGACAGACGTTCTTTGAGGAAGAAAATTCTATGTTTTGGGAAAATTTGTTATTTTATGATTATTCCAGGAGAAGGTAAGTGATTCTGATTTATATCAATATTATGCACCTAACAGTTGTGTTACTAACACGTTTGTAGAATCATAGTCACCTTCGAGGGCAATATTCTAGGTAGTGCAGTTTGATAAGTAAGTTGCAGTTCAGTTATGAGAACCCATGATGGATATGATGCTCGGGATTCTTACGAGCATGCATGAGATGCCATGGGAGAAAATTTCCGTAATGGAAATGATGACATAGAGTCTAATGGAAGGATATTCCAAGAGACATCGTCAGATGTTGCAGCCACCATGAGAAGCTTGATTAAATCCCAGGAAGAGCAACATCAGTTGAATGTTGCTATGTTTCAGAGTTTGATAGAATTACAGAAAAAGATAGACTCTAGATGAGGTACAGCAAGACTAGAAGGCAATAAGAGCAGTACTAGGAGAAGGAGAAGGACTTCTAGTGGATCATCTGACTCCGAAGAATCCAACAGGGATTCAAGTTCTTCTTCTCATAAAAGAAAAAGAAAGAGACACCATAGGGATCGCTCTCGAGATGAATTTAAGAAAGCTAAACCTCCTACATTTGATGGTGAGGTAAATACTGGACAAGAGGCTGGAGCTTGGCTTCTTGGGATAAAGAAGTACTTTCAAGTGCATGATTATTCAGGAAACATGAAGGCAAGAGTTTCCATATTCAATCTAAATGGAAGAGCATCCATTTGGTTGGAACACTTCAAGCAAGTAAAGAGGATCAATGAAATGAGGCTTAAGTGGAAACACTTCAAGAAGTATTTAAAGCAGAAATACCTCTCTAATAGGTATTATGATGACAAGATTAAGGAGTTCCATGAGCTGAGATTGGGATAGCAGACCATGGAAGATTATGCAAATAAGTTTTTGGAGCTGCTAAAATATGTCCGATACATCAGAGATGAAAAATTGAAGGTCCAACATTTTCTGAGTGGATTTCCTCAGTCTTACAGAGATAGAATTGAGTTTTATGAACCTAGAACTCTTGAGGAAGCAATAAGGAAGGCTAAGTATTGCTATGAGCAAAGAAAAGGTAAGCCAGATTACCATAAGGCATGGAAGGACAAGAAGAATGAGAAGTTTGACTAAAGAAAGAAAGGTTTCAAACCTCCTAACTTCAGGAATCAGTAGAAGCAGTCATCTCAAGCTGCGAATAAACTAGTCGAAATGATAGGAGAAAAGCCTAAGGATCCACAACAGAATAGAGGACCACTTCAATGTTGGAAATGTGGAGGACCCCACATGCACAGTAATTGTCCACTCGAGAATGAGAGTGCAAGGCCAGCTTACAACATTCAAGAAGCAAAAATAGTGGCCCAAGTAGCAAGGGCTGTCCCTAGGATCTATGCAGCACTAGAGGACCGTTAAGCAGATCACCAGTCAACTGTGGTTGAAGTAGCAGGTAAGATTGTTGAACAATCTGTTTCTATTTTGATTGACCCTGGTTCTACTCACAGTTACATTACTCCTAGAGTAGTGGAGGTTTGTGCTTTTAAGAAGGTAAAGCATAGAAAATCTTGGTTAGTTTATCTAGCCACTGGAACTAAGAGAAAGGTTAGTGAGGTGGTAGATAAATGTCCATTGGTCATGAATGGATTGGTCACTTGTGTATATCTGAATGTTCTACCACTTGGTTCCTATGATGTTCTCATTGGAATGGATTGGTTAGAAGCTCACAGGGTGAAGCTTGACTGTTACAATAAGACTTTCGAATGCATGAATGAAGAAGGGAACCTAGTAGTTGTGAAAGGCATTCCAAAGGTGATTTCAGTATGGTAGGTTTCAGCAATGCAGTTAAAGAAGTTCCGTAGGAAGGGTTTCCAGTTGTATGCAGCTCATATTTGGGAGACATCAAGAGATGAAACTCCTAGGTTGGAGGACTATCAAGTGTTACAGGAATTCAGGGATGTGTTTCCTGAGGAGATTCCAAGGCTTCCTCCCAAGAGGGACATTGATTTCACAATTGAACTTGTGCCAGGAACAACACCCGTGTCCAAGGAACCCTACAGGATGAGTACACGAGAGATGCTAGAGTTGAAGATGCAACTGCAAGAATTGTTGGAAAAGAAGTATATTCGGCCGAGCGTGTCTCCTTGGGGAGCACCGGTTCTGTTTGTAAATAAGAAATATGGTACACTTAGGTTGTGTGTTGATTACAGACAGTTGAACAAGGTTACTGTGAAGAATAAATATCCTTTTCCTAGGATTGATGACCTCTTTGATCAAATGAGAGGAGCAAAGGTATTTTTCAAGATTGACTTGAGGTCTGGTTATCATCAGGTGAGAATCAAGGGTGAAGACATTCATAAGACAACCTTCAGAACAAGGTATGGACATTATGAGTTTGTAGTGGTACCATTTGGTCTCACAAATGCACCGGCTACATTTATGTGCCTTATGAATAGTGTCTTCAGCAGGTATTTGGACAAGTTTGTTCTTGTGTTCCTTGATGACATTCTTGTTTATTCTAAGAATGAGGAAGAACATGAAGAGCATTTGAGATTGACATTGAAATTGCTCAAGGAGCATTAGATGTATGCAAAACTAAGCAAGTGTGACTTCTATAGAGATAGAATTCAATATTTGGGTCACATTATCTCATAGGAGGGTATATCTTTGGACCTTGAAAAGATTGAATCCATTATGAATTGGCCTACTCCAAGGAATGTGATAGATGTAAGATCTTTTATGGGACTTGCAGGATACTACAGGAGGTTCATTGAGGGATTCTCCAAAGTTGCACATGTCATCACTTCTTTGCAGAAGAAGGGGATGAATTTTGAATGGGCATCGAGGTATGAAGAAAGTTTCCAGCGGTTGAAGAGTCTTCTCACCAGTGCACCAGTATTGAAGGTTGCAGATCTAGAGAAGGATTTTGTGGTGTGTACCGATGCATGTGGACAAGGGCTTGGAGGAGTCCTTATGCAAGACAACCATGTGATATGTTATGAGTCGAGAAAGTTGAAGGAACATGAGAAGAACTATGCCACTCATGATCTAGAGCTTGCAGCCATAGTACACACTTTCAAGATGTAGAGACATTACTTGATGGGTAGGATATTTGAGCTCAGAATAGATCACTATGGATTGAAGTATCTATTTGATCAGCCTACTCTGAATGCTAGGCAAGCAAGATGGCTGGAATTTTTATGTGAGTTTGATTTTGAAATCAAGCACATAAAGGGAAAGGAAAATAAGGTAGCTGATGCATTCAGCAGGAAGGTGCAGGAAATGCATGTGGAATCTCTTAGTATTTCCCAATCAGACTTGAGGCAGCAGATTGTTAGTCATGCTGCTAGAGATGAATTGTATGAGTAAGTAAAAGAAAAATTGCAACAAAAAAGTCTTGAGAAGAGGTATGAGGGATATAAATTGGAAGAAGATGGACTTCTCACTTATAAATGTAGAATTTATATTCCGGATGTAGTAGGTTTGAGGAGAGTTATTATGGATGAAATCCATCAAGCTCTGTATTCTGGTCACCTAGGATATCAGAAGACAATTGCTACAGCTAGAAGGCAGTATTTTTGGCCAGGAATGAAAAGGGATATGGCTAAGTACATTTCGAGGTGTATGAAATGTCAACAGGTAAAGGTTGAGCATCAACACCCTGCAGGCTTGTTGCAACCTTTGCCAGTTCCAGAATGGAAATGGGAAGTTATTTCCATGGATTTTATTACAGGATTGCTGATGACTTGGAGACAACATGATTCCATCATGGTTGTGGTACATAGGTTGACTAAGGCAACGCATTTTATACCAGTTAATTCTACGCATAATACTGATGACATTGCAAAGATCTTCATGAAGGAGATATTCAAATTGCATGGATTGCTGAAGGCAATAGTCTCTGACAGAGATGTCAAGTTCGTTTCCAATTTTTGGAAGGGGTTGTTTGCAGATTTGGGTACAAAGCTAAACTTCAACACTGCATACCATCCTCAGACAGATGGGTAGATAGAGAGAGTTAATCAGGTGCTTGAAGATATGCTTTGCATGTACGCAATGGACAAACCAACCAAGTGGGAAGATTACTTACACTTAGTAGAGTTTGCTTATAACAATGGATAGCAGGCATCCTTGGGGATGAGTCCGTATGAAGCTTTGTATGGAAGAAGGTGTAGGACACCAGTGACTTGGGATAATCCAGTGAACAGGATTGTGCTTGGGCCAGAATTGCTCAAGGAAATGGAGCAAGAGGTTGTAAAGATTAGATAGAATCTGAAAGCAGCACATGATAGATAGAAAAGCTATGCAGATAAGCATAGGGTGAACAGGGGGTTTAGTGTTGGGGATCATGTTTACTGAGTGAGGGCAAAGAAGAGTTCCTTGAAGCTTGGAATTTGTGCCAAGATGTCACCTAGATACTGTGGTCCGTTTGAAGTGATCGAAAGAATAGGGCCAGTTGCATATAGACTTGCATTGCCTGCTAGCACTAAGGCTCATAATGTTTTTCATGTTTCTTTGCTTAAGAGATATGTACATGATCCTAACCATGTGATAAATTGGGATGTGATTCAGGTGGAACCCAAGGGAGAGTTCCAAATTGAGCCAATGCGTATTTTCGATAGGAAGGTCACAATGCTCTGGAACAGGGCCATAGGGTAGGTAAAGGTGCAATGGGAGAACTACGGACCTAAAGAGGCTGCATAGGAGCTGGAGGATGCCATGCGATTGACACATCCATTTTTGTTAAATTTTGTAAAGCACCGAGGATAGTGCTATTGAAGGGGGAGGGGAATGTAACACCCTGGTTTTGACCCCATTGCATTAGATGTATATGATGTATATATTGTAAATGATCATGGTGCGGAGCTAAAGGCCAAGGCCCCACCATTGATTGGCTATGCTATGTTTCGGATTTAAATTGTCATCGATGGTATATCGGGGCATGCGGCACATGTCAAGTTTTGTCATCATGTAAATATGCATCTTTAATTAAATAACCCAACCAGCTACATTCGCGGCAACTAAATTGAGAAGGGGCATGATTTTCACAAGGATAAGGGTGGGGGAATTGTCAAACCTTGAGCCATGAGAGAAAATCCATGTGTTACCACCTTGTCTTATCCAAACACCACCATTAAAAGCTCTGCTGTTAGTTGGGGAAGTTATGGCTGGGAGTGGGGGTGGCAGGGCTGTCAGTCCTTGCCTACATGCACACTCCACCAGTGGATTGAACCTCACATTGGGAAGAAGAATGAATACTACGCATTCTCGCCATTGTCTGTTCATCTACACGCATAGGCAGAGCTGTTCATCCTCACACAGGGACCATTGTCTATTCATTATTCTCATGCACAGGATTTTTCCTGGTTTTGACTCACACAGGGAGATGGGAGCTGTGCTCTTTAATCCACGATTTTCCTGTGAAGGGCCATTCACATTTTCGGCTGTATGATCTCCTTACAGACTGGTATGGCCATGTAATTTTCCATCATTTCGATGTTGAGATTGGGGCTGTTGTTCTTCCCATGAGTTATGGTTGCCGCCATTCTCTTTAAGATTCGTTGTGTTGTTGTGGTCTCCCTTACATTGTGATTGTTGTGGTCTTCTTTACATTTGGGTTTTGGTACAAGTTTCCCTCATGCACAGGTTGGGAGACTGCATTTTATTTCCCTAGTGTGGGTTGCGTAAGTTTTCCCCAGTGGCTTCGATTATGCAGAACGGGCTGATGTTTCCTATGTTTTTTGGTTGTGTATGTTGTTACGCTTTTGGGCTACCGCAGACTGTTTGGAGTCATTTTCCCCTGTTAAGCTGCAATTGCTGATTAGTTGCATGCATGCAATGGTTGGTCTTCGGACTGCGTTGGGAGCAGGGATGGGGGCTTGGTTTGCTTGATAAACCCTTGTGTGTTTGGAAACCACACAGACAGAGCTAGAGGGTTGGATTTCTTCTCCAAAACCTCTGAATAACACTGGAAGGGAAGGTAGGACCTAAGGGACTGTGTAGCAGAGAAGGGACTGATTCCTTGTGTTGGGTGTGTGTGGGTGTATTAAAAGACAGGGTAGTTCTGGTGTAGGTGTTTCTAGCTCTATAATGAGCTCACCAGCTTAGCATTTAGCCTTTCCCAACTCCTGGATGGCCTGATAAACTTGACCATGTTGGCTTGGTTGTCTTGTTGATGGCCTGATAAACCCAACTGTGTTGGCTTGGCTGTGTTTTGTGTATCCTTTGCTATGTGTAAGTCTGCTTGTTCCTTATTCCTTGGAGAATCATGATCGGCTTGAGGGTGGCAGCGTTGCTAAGAGATTAAGGAGCATGCTGGCCTATGGTTGGGCGGAACGTTGCATCGACGTAGCTGGTTGCGGAACGAGTTCTTATAAGATAAGTAACCTTGTCTATTTTACTTCTGCAATCCTATTTACTGTTAATGATTATGATGAACATGTTGAACGGATGCTCGTATGAATTTAGGTTTGCTTCTGCTGTGTATGATAAATGATCATGTATGCATGTTTATTTCAAAGCATTTTTTTCCAGCATTTCAGTAATTTTCTGAATGCACATGTTCATGGGGTTGGCTTCCCGGATGGTTAACGCCATGGTAGCGTCCTCTTCACCAGTCGAAGGGTCTGGGACATTACAATGGTGCACCCTTTCCAAAATGCACCCAATTCCATAAGTTTTCCCAAGCCAATGTGCACCTATATCTCATGTTTTCCCAAGCTATCATGCACTCAACTCCCACAAGTGGACAATGTGCTCCACAAGTAAGTGTTGACTTCACAAGCCGACCCAACCGGTGGGTTCCTTTAGTCCACATGCCAAACTCAATGCGCCCCAAGCCTCATGCTCCCATCCATCATGTCATAAGAAATTACCAGCCCCAGAATGTATCCTATATAAGAAATGGATTAAAAAATGTATTAAGATTTAATTAGCATCACTAATCATGTAATTAATCAAAGGCCTATTTTGTCAATTTTTTTTTCCGGTTGCACATGAACCAATGTAGCGTTTGTCACGAGGCTCAATGTTGGCTTAACTAAAAATTTTCAAATCTTTGAAAGAGGCTAATAATGGAAAACTCCCTCCAATTTTTGTATTTTCGGATTTCACACAGAGGCTGCCCACGAAGTACCTCTGCTTGAGAGGGAAGTTCATGATCTGCATGTTTACTGGATCTATCCTTGATGAACGAAGTCAATGAAACTGACAACAACCAAGTGTATGATCAAATAAAATCAACATGTAAGAATAATATTCACTTTTTTTGTGCCCTAGGTTATATACTTTCATAAACGTATTTTGTTTCAGACCTAATTCTAACAGAGGAACTTTTTTTTCCCTGTGTAAATAATAGAGACTGAAGCCTTGTATCAACTAATGGTGCACAAAATTACAATGAGCACAAGCAATGCTTTTAATGTGCAAAGGTGAATTGAAATTCCAGGTTAGATGCCTGGTTTTTTATGTATAATTTCTTTACGGCCTGTTTGGAGCACGGTAAACCATCCTTGGGTATGGTAAAATTCCAGGCCTCTAATAAGACCTGTTAAATTGATTTTCTATTTTTTGTTGTGCAATATTTGTTTATAAGTAGGTGATAAAGTTATATATTAGATACTGTATATGTATATGCAAAGTAATCACTTTTTTCTTTAATTTTTTGATGCAAAAATATGTTTGGACCATCTAGATGCAAATCTAAAACCTTGGTTGGAAGGAGAAAATAAATCAAAGGTTCTCTTACCAAAGGTTAGTATTTATGTTGTATTTACATTTTTTTTTGTTAAGTTTTCATATGCTAGACTATATTCAATATTATTCAATTCAAAAATCACAGCAGCATATTAAGAATCACTGATAGAAACACAATCACAAGATAGACATAGAATTTATCCTGGGAAACCCTCAAGGGGAAGAAAATCAAGCAAAAAATTTCTCTGTATAAGATGTATAAAAGACAACCCCAAAATAGTTGTTTTCCTCCTTATGTTTCGTCTCTCTCTCTCTCTCTCTCTCTCTCTCTCTCTCTCTCCTATGTGCTACATAAGTGAGTGAGTTTGTGTTCAAATAAGAACCACAACTCCTCTATTTATACATATTTGTCAACTTGACTTTTGCACTAGACAAGTCGGACTCAATAAAATGTCTGGGCTGACTTCTCCTAGAAATACTCAAAAATAGTATTTTATATTATTTATTAGGATACTAAAGACCCAACACAAGTGGAGGATTTACCTCATGACTCTATGATGACCAAATACAATAGTAACACTCAGTCGGAGGAATAATAACATCTCCCTTGGGTTACATCACTAAAATACATTTAGAATATCCTTTGAAGTTATAATATTTCAACACTCCCCCTTAACGAGAAGGCTATTCTACTGACAACATCATCACAAACTATAGGAGAATAGAGAGACAATTACAACAGTACATCGAGGTAATACATCTATACATCATAGGAAGTTTTTCACAATTAGTAACTTGGAACAGTTACTCTTCATCTTCTGCATTACATGATCACTTGATCCTTTTGCAACAATGCTTCGATATTTTGATCCTTTGTAGAAACACTTTGAACTTCTGATCCTTTGTAGTAGTACTTTGATCTTGTGATCCTTTGTAGCAGCACTTCGATCTTTTGATCCTTTGCAGCAGTAGTTTGATCTTCTCAATCCTTTGCAGCAGCACTTTGATCTTATCGATTCTTTGCAGCAACACTTCAATCCTTTCGATCCTTCATATCATCACTTTGATCATTTTGATCCTTTTGTAGTAGCACTTCGATCCTTTCATTCCTTTGCAGTCACACTTCGATCTACTTGACCCTTCACTACTATACTTCGATCTACTTAATCCTTCACTGTCGTACTTCGATTTACTTGATCCTTTTCCACCATGGTACCTGCACTACACATGATCTACTTTTGGGATGATTAATCCCTATTCATTTTAGGACATATGTCCAAGGACGATGCAATCCATACCCGATCCAATTGCAGGACAATTACTACCTATCACTTTAGGACATAAGTCCAAGGATGATGCAATCCTGACATGATACAATTATGGGATGAACAATCCCCATCACTTTAGGACATAAGTCCAAGGACAATGCAATCCATACTTGATCCAATTGCGGGATGATCAATCCCTATCACTTTAGGACATAAGTCCAAGTATGATGCAATCCTGACATGATACAATTATGGGATGATTAATCCCTATCACTTTAGGACATAAGTCCAAGGATGATGCAATCCTCACATGATCCAATTATGGGACGATCAATCCCTATCACTTTAGGACATAAGTCCAAGGATGATGAAATCCTCACACGATCCAATTACAGGATGATCAATCCCAATCACTTTAGGACATAAGTCCAAGGATGATGCAATCCTCCATCAGCATGATCCATGAAATCGATCAGCAGAATCATTTACAACTAAATGTATATCTTGACCACACCAGTGTTGGTCCTATCGTCCGTGAGGACTCATCGTATACCATCCATACCACATAGGTTAGGACCACTCACAATTGAGTGTTATACTACGGTATCTATTCTTATGCGTAGGTATACTCTTCCATGTAAGAGTATAATCTGCAAGGCTTATCTCGACTGCATACACAATGTCATTCCATTATCACTGTCATCCATCATCGATGCCAGTCTCATCATTACTCCCCCTTTCATGGGAAGTCTCAACCTGCTCCTCTTTTGTCCGAGGAGGGTTCATTATTTGTAGTCCCATCACTTTTCCTCCTTGCGAGGAAATTCCTTTCGAACTACACCAAGCTTTTCACAAAAACACTCAAACTTCATTCGAGAGAGAGGCTTGGTCAGTATATCAACAACTTTCTCATCGGTACTCACATACTGGAGCTTGATGGCTCCCTTTTGTACTATATGCCTTATATAAAAATATCAGATTTCTATATGCTTCGATTTGTCATGGAACACCGGATTTTTTGTCATTTTTATACAACTCTAGTTGTCATAGAAAATTACTATGGTGTCCACCTCCATGTCAAATATTCTTGACGTTACTTCTAAATCCATATCGCTTCACAACAAGTGAAGCAAGATGCAATATACTCTGCTACAGCCGTGCTGAGAGCAACACTGGATTGTTTCTTACTAAACCATGAGATCATGGTGGATCCCAGACAATAACACCCACTTGAGGTACTTTTTCTATCTGTGGCACTTACTTCCCAATATGAATCAGTGTACCCATACAAATTGTAGTCATGATCTCTCCCATAGTACAGCCCCAAATCAATTGTACCTTTTAGGTACCTCATCACATGCTTTGCAGCTATCAAGTGAACTTGTCTAGGTTTAACTAGATATTGACTCAAGGTGTTCACAGCAAAGCATATATATGGCCTTGTGTTTGTCAGATACATTAATGACCCAATAATTTTTCTATAGTGAGTCATGTCCACTAGCTCGGATGTCTCATCAGACACCGACTTTAAGTTGGTGTCCATGGGGATGGCCATGACTTTACAATCCAACATATCAAATATTTTCATGATTTCTATTGCATACTTTCCCTGATTCAGAAAGATTCCTTCCGGGCTCTACCACACTTCCAGCCCTAGGAAATAATGCATCAATCCAATATATTTCATCTCAAATTCTTCTACCAGCTTCTGCTTGCAATCTTTGATTTGTTTGTCATTTCTAGTCAGAAATAGATCATCCACATAAAACAATAGTATGATTGGTTCATCATCCATAATATTTATATAAATATTAGGATTAGATTTACTCTTGGTAAATCCCATGCTTGTCAAGAAGCTATCTATTCTTCCATACCAAGCTCTAGGAGCTTGCTTTAGTCCATAAAAATCCTTTTTCAACTTGCATACATGAGTCGCTCTGTCTTCGACTTCAAATCCTTGTGGTTGTTCAATGTAAACCTCTTCCTCAATCACACCATTAAGGAAGGCTTTCTTTACATCCATTTGTAAGTCCCACTTCATCATGGAAGCAAGTGCCATGATATATATGATGGAAGTGTACCTTGCTACTGGAGAAAATGCCTCTTCATAATCGATCTCCTCTTTTTGAGAGAATCCTCTAGCCACAAATATTTACTTGTACTTTTCAATACTTCCATATGCAACACGTTTTGTCTTGTAGATCCATTTCGAAGATACCACACTCTTGTTTTCTGGTTGGGGAACAATATCCCAAACATCATTTTTCATGATCGACTGGTATTTTTTCATCATTTCTTCAACCTATTATTTCTTCTGTGCAACTTCCTCATAGATGTTGGGTTCTTGGTCTATAAGATCACACATCAAAGCTACATATCTGGAATATGGATTTGATATTTTGTTGGTTCTTGTGGAGCCTTCTGGTGCTCCATATATTTCTACTTCTTATATGATTTCTTTTACCCAAGCAGGTTTTCTCTTTCAAGAGATATCCATAGTAGGGGGATCCTAAGGCTCTAGCATGTTATGGTATTCTGATGCTGTTCTTTCAGGAGTTGGTTCAACTTCTGTCTTTCTGGAAGGTACATCTTCTTCATTTAATTCTTCAAGATAACACCTTCTGTATTTCGTAAGAGCTGCCTCTTTGTTGAAGGTTGCATCCCTGCTAATATCGATATGGTGAATTCTTGAAATGTATATCCTGAAGGATTTAGAGACTTCATAGTATCCTACAAATATTCCCTTGTTTCCAGAAGGATCTAATTTGGTTCTCTTCTCTTTTGGAATATGTACATACACTGGATAGCCAAATATCTTGAGATGGCTTACTTCAGGTTTCTTTCCGGTAAACATATTTTTAGGAGTGTTGAATCAAAGAGCACTATGAGATAGTTTATTTTGCACATATATAGTTGTTCTTGCAGCTTCATCCCATAGGTGCATAGGGAGGTATTGATCATGAATCATGGTCTTTACTGCTTCCATGATAGTTCTATTCTTTCTTTTCACAACACCATTTTGTTGGGGATTATAGGGAGTGGTTAGTTCCCTCTTGAATCCTTCCTCCTTACAGAATGCTTCAAATTCCTTTGAAGTCTATTCTCCACAATTATATGATCTCAATGTCTTGATTCTCTTTTTTGACTGGTTCTCTATCAAGGCTTTGAATTCCTTGAATTTCCCAAACACTTCACTTTTATTCTTCAAAAAATGTATCCAAGTCTTTCTTGAATAATCAACAATAAATGTGATATAGTATTCATATCCACATAAGGATATGGAGGGAATAGTACCACCTACATTAGAATGGATTAGTTCCAACGTACCTTTAGTCTTTGTGTCACTTTTTTGAAAGGGATTCTTGATGTTCTTTCCTTGTGCACATCCCTTGTGCCTGGTTGCCTCATATTTGATCTTCATATCTGGTAACCCTGTTACCACCTTTCTCACATAGGACAATGCTTTGTAGTTGATGTGAGAAAGTCTCCTATGCCACAATTCACTTGAACTGGTAGTGTCATGGAAAAGGGTTGTTTCTCTTTGAGCTTGTATAGTCCTCCTTATTCTTATCCAATGACTACAACATCTTCAAGTGTCTTCCCTTTCGACCACGAGAGTACTTGTCCATCTATAAAAGAAACTCTATATCCTTTCTTATCTAGAGCTGAGATGGAGAGTAGGTTATTTTTCAAACTTGGTACATAAAATACTTCCTTCATCTTCATGGAGGTTCCAGATTCAAGCTTGGATCTTGATTCACCAATACCTTTGATGAGATATTGATAGTCATAGTACTCAACTATATAATTAACTTAATTTCTTTACTTGTCTCTTTGGACAAACTGAGACCATGGTTGAGTAAGAAAAACAACCTACAAGATCCCCATGTGCTGTGGGTATTTTCTTCAACACACAATTTTTGGCGGGAATCTTCTTAAGGCTACTTGGACCAAGTTTCCATAATTATCCAATTTCTTGATTTTCACTTATTTGCCATATTTCTCTAGAATGATGTCATAATGCAACACAGATTTCAACTTCATGCCACATCATCATTTATGCCATTCCATTCCATGCGGACATCATCCTTAGTGTGTGCATCAACCTTAACGTGGGCATCACTTAGCCCCTTTACAACATTGCCATTTTTCCTTTGTCTTTAGTATGTAAAATGACATTTTTTTTCTATTTTGGTAGGTTGATATTTTCCTTATTTGATCACCATAAGAAAAACCAAAAGCATGGATAGATAGCCATTTAAACAAGTGAGACACCCAATGGGTAGATGCTAACATGGTGAATCCATCAAGACCACTTTCATCTTTTGGAACCTCTTTCTCTCTCCTCGGCGGGCATTTTTCTGGAGCAATGCAAATATGGTTGAGAGGCACTTTTGGAAGATTGATATCTTCTTCCTTAAAGATTCTTTGGTCAGGCTAATGATATGGTTGGATGCACCATACAACACTCAAGAGATCCACACTCTTAGAATATTTTTATCATCATCCTATGAGCTGTGGAGAACATTTCCCTAAGGACAGTTAGGAAAATTTTACTAATAATTCCATACTTGGACAATTTTTTTTATCTTCTCCTAGGCTTGGTCTAATTTCCCTAAACTAGAGTTTTGGTAGGTCCATAAATTCTTCTTCATGGTCTCTTTAAATAAAATGAGACCATGGTTGAGTAGAAAAAACAAAAGCCTACAATATCCCCATGTGGCACAAGCATTTTCTTCAACACACAATTTGTGGTGGGCATCCTCTTCAGGCTACTTGGACCAATTTTCCCATACTTAGCCAATTTCTTGATTTTCACTAATTTGCCGTATTTCTCCAGAATGATGTCATAATACAACAATGATTTCAACTTCATGCCACATCATCATCTATGCCATGCCATGCCATGCATACATCATCCTTAGTGGGGGAATGAACCTTAATGCAGGAATCACTTAGCCCCTTTACAACACTTAGCCATTTTTCCTTTGTCTTTAGTATGCAAAATAACATTATTTTTATTATTTTGGTAGGTTGATATCCACCTTATCTGATCACCATAAGAAAAACCAAGAGCATGGCTAGATAGATATTTCAACAATGAATAGGACCATATCATCTGATGAATTTTATCATCAAAGGAACACCCCCTTATGGGTATTTCCGAATGGTCTCTCAAACTCTTTTTCTAACACTTAACCAATTCTCTTCAAACCCTAGGTCACCAAGGTGATTTCATTTTTCCTTGAAATTTGGCAAGTGAGATACCCAATGGGTAGAGGAAAACAAGGTGAATCCATCAAGACCACTTTCATCTTCTGGATCTTCTTTCTCTCTCCTTGATGGGAGTTTTTCTAGAGTAGTACAAATATGGCTGGGAGGCACTTTTGGCAGATTGATATCTTCTTGCTCAAAGAATTTTTGGATAGGATAATGATATTGTTTGATGCACCATACAACACTTTAGAGATCCACAGTATCATAATATTTTTATCATCATCCTATGAGCAATGGCGAGCATTTCCCTAAGGCCATTTAGGCATATTTTACAAATAATTCCATACTTGGAGAACTTTTGATCTTATCCTAGGCTTGGTCTAATTTCTCTAAACCACAGTTTTGGCAAGTCCATATATTCTTCTTCAGGGTCTCTTTGTACAAACTAAGACCATGGTTGAGTAGAAAAAACAACAACCTACAATATCCCCATGTTGTGTGGGCATTTTCATCAACACACAATTTTTGTCGAGCATCCTCCTTAGGTTACTTGGACCAATTTTCCCATACTTAGCCAATTTCTTGATTTTCACTAATTTTTTCATATTTCTCCAGAATGATGTTATAATGCAACAATGATTTCAACTTCATGCCACATCACTATCTATGCCATGCCATTCCATGTGGACATCATCCTTAGTGCAAGCATCAACCTTAATGCGGGCATCACTTAGCCCCTTTACAACACTTACCCATTTTCCTGTCTTTAGTATGCAAAATAACATTTTTCTTCTATTTTGTCAGGTTGATATTTTCCTTATCTGACCACCATAATAAAAAACAAGAGCATGGATAGACAACCATTTCAAAAATGAACAGGACCATATCATCTGATGAATTTTATCATCAAAGGAACATCCCCTTGTTGGAATTTCCAAATGGTCTCTCAAACTCTTTTTCCAACACTTAACCAGCTCTCTTCAAACCCTAGGTCACCAAGGTGATTTCATTTTTCCCTCAAATTTCGCATACTTAATGGGTAGAGGACAACAAGGTGAATCCATCGAGACAACTTTCATCTTTTCGATCATCTTTCTCTCTCCTCGATGGACATTTTTTTGGAGCAGTGAAAATATGGCCAAGAGGTGCTTTTGGCAGATTGATATCATCTTCCTCAAAGAACTTTTGGTCAGGATAATTACGGGTGCACCATATAACACTCTAAATATCCACACTCTCAGATATGGTTGGATGCACCATGCACCACCAATGATTTCAACTTCATGCCACATCATCATCTATGCGATGCCATGCCATGCGGGTATCTCCTTAGTGCGGGCATCAAACTTAATGGGGACCATATCATCTGATGAATTTTATCATCAAAGGAACACCACCTTGAGGGAATTTTGAAATGGTCCCTCAAACTCTTTTTTCTAACACTTAACCAATTCTCTTCAAACTCTAGGTCACCAAGGTGATTTTTCCCTTTAAATTTGGCAAGTGAGATACCCAATGGTAGAGGCCAACAAGATAATCCACACGCTCTGATTATTTTTCTCATCATCCTATGAGATGTGGCAGGAATTTCCTTAAGTCCACTTAGGAATATTTTACCAATAATTCCATACTTGGACAATTTTTGATCTTCTCCTAGGCTTGCTCTAATTTCCCTTAACCATAGTTTTGGTAGGTTCATAAATTCTTCTTCAGGGTCTCTTTGGACAAAATGAGACCATCATTGCATATAAAAAATATAAGCCTACAATATCCCTATGAAGTGTGGGCATTTTCTTCAACACACAATTTGTGGTGGGCATCCTCTTTAGGCTACCAGGACCAATTTTCCTATACTTTGCCAATTTCCCGATTTTCACTAATTTGTCATATTTCTCCAGAATGATGTCATAATGAAACAATGATTTCAACTTAATGCCACATAATCATCTATTTCATTTCATGTCATGCATTCATCATCCCTAGTGCGAGCATCACTTAGCCCCTTTACAACACTTAGCCATTTTTCCTTTGTCTTTAGTATGCAAAATAACAATTTTCTTCTATTTTGGCAGGTTGATATTTTCCTTATCCGATAACCATAAGAAAAAACAAGAGCATGGCTAGATATCCATTTCAACAATGAACATGACCATATAATCTCATGAATTTTATCATCAAAGGAACACCCCCTTCCAGGCATTTCCAAATGGTATCTCAAAATCTTTTTCTAACACTTAACTAGTTCTCTTCAAACCCTAGGTCACCAAGGTGATTTCATTTTTCCTTCAAATTTGGCAAGTCAGATACCTAATGGGTAGAGGCCAACAATTTGAATCCATCAAGACCAATTTCATCTTCTAGAGCTTCTTTCTCTCTCTCCTCGGTGAGCATTTTTCTGGAGCAGTGCAAATATGGCTGAGATGCACTTTTGGCAGGTTGATATCATCTTCCTTAAAGACATTTTGGTCAGGATAATGATATGGTTAGATGCACCATACAACACTCTAGAGATACACACTCTTAGAATATTTTTGTCATCATCCTATGAGTTGCGCCGTGCATTTCCCTAAGGCTAGTTAGGCATATTTTACTAATAATTCCATACTTGGACAAATTTTTATCTTCTCCTAGGCTTGGTATAATTTCCCTAAACCACAGTTTTGGAAGGTCCATAAATTCTTCTTCGAGGTCTCTTTGGACAAAATCAGACCATGGTTGAGTAGAAAAAACAACAGCCTACAATATCCCCATGTGGTGTGGGCATTTTATTCAACACACAATTTGTGGCGGGAATCCTCTTCAGGCTACTTGGACCAATTTTCCCATACTTAGCCAATTTCCTAATTTTCACTAATTTGCCGTATTTCTCCATAATGATGTCATAATGCAACAATGATTTAAACTTCATGCAACATCATCATCTATCCCATGCCATGCCATGCATGCATAAACCTTAATGCAGACCATTTCATCTGATGTCTTTTATCATCAAAGGAACACCCCCTTGCAGGCATTTCCAAATGTTCTCTCAAACCCTTTTTCTAACACTTAACCAGTTCTCTTCAAACCCTAGGTCACCAAGGTGATTTCATTTTTCCTTCAAGTTTGGAAAGTGAGATACTCAATGGGTAGAGGCTAACAAGGTNGAATATTTTTATCATCATCCTATGAGTTGTGGCGGGCATTTCCCTAAGTACACATAGGCAGATTTTACCAATAATTCCATACTTGGACAATGTTTGATCTTCTCCTAGGCTTTCTCTAATTTCCCTAAACCACATTTTTGGCAGGTCCATAAATTCTTCTTTGGGATTTCTTCTTGATGTTATTAATTTGTCTAATGCACTTTTCTTCAACAATTTAAAAGAGTTGATTCATGGATGAGTATGCTCAGAAATGTGTAATTATGCCACTCCAGATTTCATACACGGGGTGTCAAGTTTGGTCATTAGATTAATTAATGAAGAACATATGAAGTTGGTTAAAGAGTCTAATCATATTTGAAGACAACCCGTTGATAGTCCAAACAAACCATATGACAATTTAAGCAAACTGATTAAGGGCATAATAAGGATCAGTAGACCAAAAGACCAATATTGAACTCATATTGGATGAATTCTGAATGTGACTATAATCAACCTATAATTTTCCACTAGAGTTTCAGCACTACAAGTGATGCAATTTATGGAATGAAAGACAAAGAATATAACTGAACAAGTGCATGAAAGGACACATTCCCTTGTAGCTAATGAATTAGATTGAGTTCATAATTAAGTAGAGTATTATCATTCTTACTCAGTTTGATATTAATTTCTATTACTATTTAGTTATACCCATTTTGTTGGTTGACAAGTCTGCATTATGCTCATTTTTATAAGCTGAAAAATGTGTGTCATATTTTATTTGTTTAAGTCTTGCTAGACTTTTTGGCTGTCTAGTTTCCATAATTTGCTGAAAACTAAAACATTAGTGTGTTAACAAAGTTCTCTTTGATTCATTATTGAATATCAAGGAACTTATTTTTCATTGTGAAAAAACCAGACAGGAGTGCATTATACACAATGAGAATGTTGGGCAAGCTAAAAATCAACAAAAATTGCCTCAATCATCAATATTTTCATAATACAAGCAACATAGAAAACAAGAGATGAAATGAAAAAATGTGAAATTTCTCATTCCTTCATATTCCAAACTCTGAAGCACCAGTTACAAGTCAAAATGTTGGATAAGACCCAACCAGGATTTCTCCCACCAGGTCCGTCATCCTCACCTATGTCTATCGAATAGTTTTGTAACCCTTCCCCCTGCATCCTTGACTGTCTTCTTTTTTCGAGCCCCAACAGTTCCACTCAACAGTACCAGTGCTCCAACTCCTTCTTCCATCCCATCTCTTGGCACCCTGATTATGATCTTTTGAGGAAAATACTATCCACACAACATATAATGGATAGTTGCTACTTGGTCATTGCTCATCATTGGAACTAATTATGCATCCATCCAAGCTGGGATTGGAAACCACAGTGTAGAAACATTAAATTATTTGTTTAGGCATAGATAGATTTTGCATCTCTTCACATATCTCAAGTTGGTGTCGGAACTGGCTGCAGTCCACTTAGTTGTTTCTTTGGATCGAAATTAGTGCATGCTCATCCACCAATCCCATGCCACTCCATAAACTATAGGAACAATGATATGAGCTAAATGTTCTTTCAAACAGACGAGGGAGCTATGAAGCCCCTACATTGACAATAGGACTCTAAACTTATGTTCCGAAATCCTCCCATTACGACCTTTGATATCACCACATTGGGAATTATTTCTTCGGAATCCATGAGAGGGGAAATAATGACGCTTACGGGTCGAGTTTTTATGCACATAAAAAACCAAAAATGAGGTCCAAATGAGATTTTCCTCACCAGGAGGCCCTATTTATTGACTAAGTCTTAAGAAATGTTATTATGATTTAGGGATTCTCATGATGTAGTATATCTATATCTTGGGATTAATGTGATCTATGTATGATTTCCTCATCTCTTGGAGGACGCGAAAGGTCACTTTAATCTACTGAAAAATCATGTGTTTCTCCTGAGACTCTAGAGGCTAGAGCATATCTAGACTCTTCTGCACACGGAGCAGTTTCCCTGTACTTTTGATGATTATAATTTGTAAAATTTGAATAGCTAGGAAATATTTTGATAGTAGGAAAACTGGACAGGCATCTTTTCAGTACAGAGAAAGTATGAAATGTCAGGAATACTAAGGGTAAGCTCAAGATGCACCCAATTCTATGGCAAGGGTATGTGTTAAGGTGAGGCACACCAAGTGTTACTTTTTCATAACCTCTAGTGATCAAATTTGAAGGGCTAGTTTTAATCCCATTTTGAAGGGATTTTTTATGTATTGCATTGGAGATGATGATCTCTCAATTCAATGTAATTTTGTTGCAATTGGTTTCCAAATAATTAAATGTTTAACTTGGAAGATTTTGCATGACCGATGCAAATTGTTTGTCCTGCATTCACACTACAATGCAATTTCTGTTCACTTGTGACTATGTGCATAAAACCAACTAATGAACACTGAAACCCATCACCAAGAAGTTATGAAGAATGTATTTCATCGTTTGTAGTTTCATACATACTTTTCAGTATGGGTTTCCAATTAAAATCTCATAGATATAAGAAAAATGAACATATGGATTACACATTACACTTGTATTAGACATTAGAAACACATTAACTATATCAATATATATACATTGCTGATAAATACTTACAATTTATATTACAATAATATTAGTATGTACATAGATATCATATGTACACCATATTATTCTAGAAATCTAGGTTGCTTGGGAGGTTTTTGCAGTTCCTCCTTTTTAGAATAAGAAAAATTGGTATAGTTTCTCTTGTTTTTTCTAGAACCCTCCAGTTCTACAGAAGCTTCATCATCCATATGTTGTAATTGTTTTTTTTCTCTTTCACTTGGTTTGCAAGATTTATCACTTTTGTATGAAATTTATCCTTTTCTTATGGGAATTTCTTCAACATCTCTAATTATTATTATGCTTCTTTGAGTGCTCATATTCCTTTATTTTAATATCATCCTTCATCCACTTTAGCTCAGATTAAACTGCAGTTAATTTTCTCTTGACCTGTTGTACCTCCTTCTCGAGCTCTTGTGCCCTCAAATCTGTATCAGATGGAGTATACAAAATTGCTTCTACCATAGGTTTCTCCTGCAAAGCTTTAATTTGGGATTTCAAATCTTGTATCTCACTATCACATCCCAAATGTAGTTCTTTTCCCTTATCCAATAGTTTTTAGTGAAGGTCTCTAATTTCGGCCTCCTTCTCCTCCATCTTCTTCTTCAATGTTGGATATGACAAGCCAAATATAAACTCTACAGCATGGATTGTTGCAGCAACTTCATTCAAGGTCTTCTCTCGTTGTTGCAAGGACTTCTGAAACTAGAGTACGCTCTCCATAGTTACATCACCAAATTTTGTAATGAAAAAAGTTTTGGTGTACTAGCCTTTTTACCCTTGAATTTGGATTCTTTTGGTGTGATGACCTTTTTACCCTTGAATATTGATTATTTTGGTGTGCAGACCTGTTTACCCTTGGCTGTTGATTCTTTTCCTCTTCCATCTCTTTTAGTCTTGAGAGTTGCTGAAATCCTTTCAATTCCCTTAGTTTTCAGCAACTCATTTTTATTTTTAACTGTTTTATTCATTTTTTCCAATCTTGTTTCATATTATGTAGTCTCATTTTGATGTTTAATGATAATTTCTCTGATTTTATTTTCAAAATCAACCTTCAAAGCAACAATAAATGTTTCTTTTTGCTTCAATTCTTGCTGAAATTCTGCTTCCATACCAAATAAAATCTTCAGTGGTGGCATGTTCAAAACTTCAGGCCTGATTTTCAGCTCATTTTCAAGTCTCCCTATAGTTGCCTCATCTTTTTTATTTTAATCCAGAAACATGTCTTTCAGCCTGTCAAGGTCAGAAATCGATCCATCTAGAATTACACTAAATTTAGAACATTGATCCTTAATAAGTTTATCCTTTTGGCCAATTTTGTTTTTAGTTTCCACAATATTTTTCTCTAAGCCTGTAACACGATGTATGAAATCAAGAATTTGGACATCCTTAGTTCTGCACAATTCAATGGCTAACTGTGAAGGAATTATACCATAAGGTATATTGTTCTTTGAAATGCACCATTTTATCAAATAAATAAAAAACAAGCCTACCATCAAAATAATATTTGGCATGAATTAGGTCTTCATCACTAGTCGGTGAACGATCCATATCATTGTTCACAAATTCCTCCCATTGATTTGCATTTACATTTCCATGCATTCCAGCCAAATTTTTGACAATAATGTATTCTTCAGGGAAAAGTGAAGGCATGTCATTTTCCACAGATAACATATTGTCCTCTAAAGGTTGTCCATGTACTGTTGATATAGTGATAGTAGAAACTCCTTCTACTTTGTTCTTTAAAGACGATTGAGGTAATTCCTCATTTTTTTGTTGTTCTTTAGGATTCCCAATGTATGTTCTAATAGATTTTGACCCCACAACAATGGGTCAACATAAATCAATAATTTTTTGTACTGTTCCCAGGTAACTGAATTTGACCCTCTTCATTTTACTATCTTGCAATGCAGAGTACAATTTCCTAGTCAATAGACGAGGGAAATCTATGACCATGTCTTCAACCTAGTGTATGTACAGCTTCATGCAATCACCCGAAATATCATGCCACTTGTGGTGATTCATAATGGTCCTAAGGATAATATTAATCAGGGTTTTGTATATTCCTTGAGGAACATATTCAATTTTTAGACCATTTCTGGGAACAACAACCCATTTCCCACAAATTTTACTGGCCATCTGGATATTTTCTAGCTTGGGGGTTTTCTAGGAGTTTAACATTTCCCCCCTCTACGTGGAATTTTGGTTTCTCTGGCAACCAAATCGAGGTCTAGATGAAACCTCTTCCCAAAAATTTGCAATTCCATAGCCCCATGATCATAACTATAGATGGCATAATGTATCTCCTCATTTTGGAAATTAAATTGTCCAAAAATAAACATATCCACTCCTCTTAAAAGGATATTTAACATACCAATTGGCCATATTCTTGTATCACTCCATTCATCAGCATTATCTTGGATTTTTTTCACTTTGAACCATTCAACCTAGGAATCCCGTGCTTCTCCTGATGTTGTGGTAGAGAAGGCCCCTATTTTTGTTGCCAGTGCAAGACGCCCCTATTTCATCTGTTGCCGTAATACGTGACGACCCGAATTTCAATTGCAACCGTGGTTGGTTTGGTATGCATGCTGAGGAATGCAAACTTAGGAATGCACGCTTAGGAATGCACGCTAAGGAATGCAAGCCTAGGAATGCATGTTGAGGAATGCACACAAATGGGTTTTTTGAAATTGATTTCACGTGTCTTTTTTTTCACAATATCAAGTATATTGGGTTATGACATCAATGTCCCTATGTCATATGAAATATTTTTTTTTCATAAAATACATAACTTATCCAAAGAATGATACGTTTTATGAAGTGAATATTATTTTTATAATACCAATACATACACTCAATATATTTAGAAAATGGCGAAGAAAAATATATTTATAAAATGGCTAAGAAAAATGTCTATATAAAATGGATAAACATTTCCTTACATCTTTTTTTCTTCAACTTAAACCACTCAATTGGACTTCAGCATCAGGCCTATGCATGTATTATAGGAAACTTTGAAATTCTTGTAGACCAGGAGATTTTCAGACATAAGATAACATATAATAGTTGGGATTTCAGCAGTCTTAATGTACATTAGTGAATGATAGAAAAATACATATTAATCTTATGCCAATTAAATAATATATATTTTTTAACCTACTTCTCTTCATTCATCAATTGGATGACTACAATTCTTAGCAAATGCCTAAATCATCACATTTTTTTTTCACCATTTTGGATATAATGTTGTTTTATGACCATCTTGGACTTTTCTCTTTTTTGCTTGTCTCTTTGTTATTTGAACAACACTTGATTTTACATGATTCTTAGCTACCATCATTTCGATGCCAACAATTGTCACTTGAATATCTTGATTTTCAACACTTTTCTATGCGCCATTTATCGAGGATGGAACACACATTCTCTTGTGATTCATGGCTTCTGTCAGTTGCATATCAACTCTAGTTATTCCATTCAATTTTATTTTTTTAACAATACTCCCTATCTCATTTCTTGAGCATGAAACATATGCTTTACCATAATTTTCAGCTGCCATCATAAGTGTTTCAACAACTTGGGATCCCTTTTCTTATGTTATACTGGTTTGCAATGCCTCATTTCTAGAGCATGAAACACTTAAATTGTGATTGTTATTGTCACCAAGCATGTTTGGGGTATCATAAAATTCTTCCCCTTTCATTTGTTTTGTTTGATCACTTCGACCTGGCTCATTTCCCGAGATCATTGAGATACACAAAGTTAGGGATCAAGAAAAAGATGTAGAAGCACAAATCAACTAGTTTTACAAAGACATAATGATATGTAATAAATTGAATGAACACAACACTCACTAGTGGAGGGAAAGACATGATGTTTTTTTGTCTTAGCACCATTTTTTTCTTGTTCTTTCCAAATTGATGCGATTCATGATAAGATTCTTCACCATATTTGCTTATTGCACTTGATCTTGGAAGATAGTTATTGAAATATGAGGAAATATTAATAATTAATGAACACATACATTATGGCTACTCACACTATAAAATAAAAATTGAACTAGATACCATTTAAAATTAGGACAAACTTATTGTTGGTGGTGCAATCAATAATTTCTTAGATTTTTTTACCCATGAGTCAAATAGTTGTTTCACTTGTTGACTAGTGACACCAGGGAAACATGATGCCAGTTGTGTTGCAATTTCCTCATTCAATGGATTTCTTGACTTCTCATATTCAACACGAATTTGAATTCTAATATTTGAAGGAAAAAATCTTCTTTGTCTAAAATTTTGGAAAGTACCTTCTGATCTCATAACAAGCTTGAAAAATTGTCCTCTCATCTCATTTACAAGACACATTCTGTCATGTTCAAATGTGCCTCTATTCTCCTTAGCAACTCCTCTTCCTCCCCCATGGTTTCTATTCAAAATTTCCATTTCTTTGTGCTTACGCTTCATTACTTCATTCCTTAATCATCCCAATGTATAAGGATGAATAGACAAAGTCATATCAAGAGCATGTTCCCCTTGGAAATGCATATAAGGAACTATCATATCTCCTAAGCAACAAGAACACAACCAAATCCACTCACTAGCAAGGATACCAATTCTCCAATGACAATGGATCAAAATGTTTACCATGAATGAAATGATATCACCATTTGAAATAGATAATAATATGATACTAATAGAATGAATCTACATACATTTTCTCATATGCATATGCATCGTCCCCTCTACACCCTTGTAGTTGCAACATGTGGAATTCTTTATAACAATTCCACATCCTTGCCAACGTGTTATACTTCTCTTCATCTGGTAGGCCTTCAATAACCTAGAAACAAGACATAAGTTTCAATGCATATGAATATATACTGAGTTTTATGTTCAAAATTAATAACGCTAAGATCCATTCTATATTAGTCAAAAAAATAATAACACCATCATTTATTGTTATTCAAGTCAACACCATCATTTATTGTTATTCAAGTCCCACATAAAGAATAATTGATATGTTAACATAATTATTAGACCTTTAAAATTTCTTCATGCCGTATGAGGATCTTGTCTGATGCCGATCCATCTGATTGCCCATAGTTAATATCATTGTACTTTTGCATTTTATGATGGTATGGTTCTAGTGGCTTACATGGAACACCAATTTTCTCCATCTCCTCCCAAATTTTAACAAATTTTGTTGTCTCAGTGCCTCTAGCTGGATGAACCTTTTCATAATCTTTTGCAATTCTTTGAATTTCACAAAACATATTCAAAACAATTTTAATCCCAACATGGTGAGCACAATATACAAGCTTAGACATTGCGCTAGGAGACAACTGTAATTGGTAGCACATGTTTCAATGGGCATGGGTTAGTGCAATACTAAGAATATTCATTTATAGTTGAGAATTAATTATGAAATTGTGTACCTTTTCATCATTTTTTCTATCCATGGGATAGTTCTTCACAAAATTCATATTTGTACAAGATAAGTTTGGTTGAATGTCTAAAATATGGTCATCTAAATTTTCATCCCATCCTTTGCTTGGTTTGAAAGCTAGATTCAACTCCTGGCATTTCAGAACATAGTAAGATTAAGAAATCAATGACAATACATAAACATAAATTTAAAAACTTGTAATAAATGTGCATAGCTTACCAAGAGAAAGTTTTTTGACATTGCATAAAATTCAGAAACACTACATATAGTATCTCCGTCTTCAATTTCGATTTCATCTATAACCATGTATATTCTTTTTTTATGGCATGTGCACCAAGGGTAAAAATTATTTCCCATTGGAGTATTAATGTTGCAGATTGATCTAGAAACAAAGAGTCAATATCATCAAAGAATAATCAACAAATACTCATGAAATGGTGTTAATCGGGACCGGAATTGGTTTCCTCTCTGTATATTTAATAAACAATGAATGGTTACAATACCAAGGTCAAGCAATAGCTTGAATCCATGAGGAATTTGAATACCTAAGGAGGCAATTCAAATTCAATGAGTGATTCTAGCTTAACTAACTCTCAACCATTGGTTCACACTCACTTAACCACTTGACCATAACCCTAATTGACTCACCAAACCCTAACTGAAGTCGAAGTGCAATAAATGAATGAATCTCAACTGAAGGAGATCAAACACATGTCATAGCAAGCCAACCATCAAGTGCTAGTTCTCCATGAATTCAATGAACCCCGATGAGGTTAACTGAAGCTGAACTGACCATCAGAAGTTGGTGGAGGCGCCCTGTTGACTCTAGATCATTAAATAATAATAAATAATCATTAAATAATATATTTAATGAGAGGAGGCACCTTAACTGACTGGTTGAACTAATTGTAACCACCAGTTAACAATTAGGTGCATTAATATCACTCAGATCACCCCCGGAGTGCTCCAGTTAGCCTCCTTAACTATAGGAGAAGGCTAAGTTAGCCTCCTTGACTGTAGGTAGTTGTGGGTATGACTGGATGATGGAAATTAATGCTCCAATGATGTCAATCAATGTCAATTATACTTAGGATAGTGGTTTAACTAGGCCAATTTGACCAAAAGAGTGTGTATGATGGTAATGTCTCCAACACCCCCCCTTAAGCTATACTCAGGAAGAGTTAGAAAACATAGATGCATAAAAATGCTAGGGCCCTGGAAACTTAGGCCATAGGTCACCTTGTACAATGCTGAAACTGAAATAATGCTCAAAACAAACTAAGTGAAGAAAAGAGGGAAAACCCAGTGGGACAACCCCCCCCTTCAAGCTGAACACTAAAAGTAGTCTGGATCACCCTGATGAACTCACCCCCAATAGTGAACGGAGGTAAGTGAACTTATTTTTTGAAAATCTCTTGGTGAAATTGTCTGCAATTTTCTCATCAGTCGGGCAGTATTGCAGAATGATGGTCCTGTCATGCACTAGCTCCTTGATGTAGTGCATGTGAATCTCTACATGCTTGGTCCTCTTCCTAGTAACTGGATCCATAGATATCTTAATAGAAATTTGTGTGTCACAAAATAGGATAGTGGACAAAGTACTACCAAGATCAAACTCTGAAAGAATTCCTTGGAACCAAACTTCTTGGATGCAAGCATTCACCGCTCCTCAATACTCGACCTCTACTGAAGATACTGCTATGGAAGCTTGCTTTTTGCTTAACTAGAAAATAGGGCCACCACCAAACATGAATACATATCTAGAAGTTGAATTCTGATCAATAGAATCACCTACCCAATCGAAATCTGTGTATCCAACTAGCTCTAGCTCGAAGTCTGCAGCATAGTGAATGCCGTAGGTCCTGGTTCCCTGAATATACTGGAGGATCCTCTTGGCTGCCTTCCAATGAATATCATGAGGCTTCTGCATGTATCTTGATACAACATTCATAGAATAACAAATATCAGGCCTAGAATGTGTCAAGTACAACAATTTACCAATCAGTTGTCGATAGATAGTGCAGTCCATGGGAGGTGTGTGTTTTCCTTCTTCAAGGCTGATCCCTGAAAGGAAAGGAAATGGTGCAGGCCTACATTCAGCCATGTTAAAATTGAATAACAGTTCTGAAATGCATTTGGACTGAGTGACCATAAGCCCATCAGAATTTTGCTTGATTTCAAGCCCCAAAAATTGTTTTAGAAGCCCCAAATCACTCATTTCAAAGGCATTGTGGAGAGCAGTTTTGATGGCTGAAATGGAGGAAATTGTGCTACCTGTGATCAGTAAGTCATCAAAATATAAAAAAATGATAATTATATGACCATCATGCTGCTGTAAATATACATTTGGATCTGATCTACATCTCTGAAAGTTTTGCGAGAGAAGGAAGGCATCCATCTTGGAATACCACTCTATTGGGGCCTTTTTTAACCCATATAGTGACTTCTTTAGCTTGCAAACCAAATATGGATCAGTGATGTATCCCTTAGGCTGCTTCATTTATATCTCCTCATGAATATATCCATGTATAAAGGCTGACTTATCCATGTGATGCACCTCCCAGTGCTTGGATGCTGAAATAGCCAAAATAAGGTGAATGGAGTCCATTTTTGCAACCAGTGAAAAGGTCTCATGGTAGTCCACTCATTGGACCTGAGAGAAACCTTTTTATACCATAATTTCCTTATATTTGTAGATGATTCCATTAGCAGCAACCTTTGTCTGAAACACCCACTTTCATTGAACCAATTTCCTTCCCAGAGGAAGAGAAACTAGCTCCCAAGTAGTGTTTTTCTGAAGAGAATTCATCTCTTCATCCATGGAAACTTGCCATATCGGATCATTCCGAGCATGGTAGTAGGATTTTGGATCTTAAATAATCATCGAATAGTAAGTTTTAAACAGAAAATTATCAGAACAAGAGTGTGCAATACCTGCTCTTTGGAAATCAGATCGGGTTCTCCTTGCATCATCCGGATTTCCAATGTTGTCTCCTGCGGAGGAGAGTGTCTGTTGGGCCCATGTAGGAAAATGATTTTTCACTTTAGGTTATGATCCAGTATCTAATGATTTCTGCACACTGATATCAGAAATCAAAGGATCCAAATCAGGGTCATCACCCCCAATTTCATCATCCAAATATTCAGTGGAATAGGAAGGAAATTCAGCAGTTTTCTCCTTCACTAGTTCCACCTCCTGAAGAGGCTCATTGAAATTGACACTTCTCTCGATGATGATCTGTTTGGTATTGATATATAGTAGATTGAATCCTTTATATTCATCAGGATACCCAATAAATATACATTCTATGCTCTGCGGTTGCAAAGCCCTTCTTTTATCAAGCGGAATCCGGGCCCATGTAGTGGACCCAAACACCCGTAGGTTCGACACATCTGGCTTGTGTCCGAAGTATGATTCAAAAGGAGTCTTTCCTTTCAATAATGAATGTGGAACCCTGTTATGAATTTATGCTGCAGCATGCATGGTTTCAGCCCACAAATTTGCAGCAAGCTTCTTTGACTACAACATACAGGTGGTCATCTCTTTGAGAGACTGGTTCTTCCTTTCCGCTACTCCATTATGCTGGGGAGTGTAGGGAATTGAATGCTGGACCTGAATACCACTTTGGGAGCATATGTACAGAAACTCATTACTGACATACTCCTCTCCATTATCAGATCTCAAGATCTTGATCTTAAGCCCAGATGCATTTTCGATCAAGGCCTTCAATTCAGAAATTTTTTCACATACTTCTGATTTCTTTTTGAGAAAGAAAACCCATGTATACCTTGAAAAATCATCAACAAAAGTAAGGAGGTACCTTGATCCATTAATGTATGTGACAGGCATCAGACTACTGATATCAGAATGTATCATCCCTAATATGCTTGTAGCTTGGTTTGGCTTCCCTTGATCAAACTTGTGCTTAGGGTGTTTTCCAATCACACATCCCTTACAGTCTCTCGTGGTTTCCTTGATGACCAGGAGGGCTTCAACCATGGATTTTTTTCTGTAATTGCTGCAAATGTTTAAAATTAATATGGCCAAACCTCTCATGCCACAGCCTACTAACCTCATTTCCATGAGTTAGCAGACCAGTGAGCTTTGCATCCGCAACCCTCATAGGCTTTTGCATGATTATTTGCAAGGCCTTTTGCAATGAGTTTCCCGGATGCAATTTCTATTATCTCAACATCATTTGGAATGAAAGAGACTCTCTTAGGAATTCCTATATGTGTCATCTGATAGACACTAAGGAGATTTGCTGCTAGAGATGGTACATACAAAAAATTAGAAAAAAAACCATTTTCTAGATCTACAGTACCTTGTTGGAAATGATGGTGGAGTCATATCCCATGTGGATGGGGATGGATTTTTTGGTCTCCAAGGATGAAAAGGAGTCTTTTTTAGCCATCATGTGATTCAAATATCCACTGTCAATCAGTAGTGCTTTGGACTTCGAAGTGCTTTCCATGAGGGCATGACCTTTCTCATGTTGTGGTTCCCGATCTTGGTGATCTCTCCTCCGAAAGCTCTCGAAAAGATTGATGTGATTCCTCTCAAGGAGAGAGGTTGCTTCATCAAGATTTTTCTTCATCCAGGCATGTTCAGGGTGAAAACCCTTCCCGCAGTAAGAACACCTGACTTTTTCTTTCCCATTGTGCCCTTTTCCTTTGTTCTTCCTTAATCCAGAAGATTCATCATGCTGCTGATTTTCAATTCTAGGTTTGGGAGCATCAAATTTAGTTTTCTAATTTTTCTGCTGCTTTCCTTTACCCTTCAGATCTTTGGGCCCCAATACATGGAGGGCTTGATTACGAGAATATCAGATGATCCCCATATGAACAAGCTTGTCATGTTCATTAGTTAGGGACTCAATGAATGCATTGAGTGTAGGAATCTTCCATCCGGGGGTTGTGAGATTCCCTGCACAGAATGTAGAAACAAAAACTGAATAATTAGCCCTGAGTTTGGAGAGGATGGAAAGGATGAGCTGATCATCCTCCTTCTCCACTTTGCATTGCTTCAAGAGTAAAAAAGTATTCGTGAACTTTGTAAAGAAATCATTCAGAGTCTCGAAATTGGAAGGCTGGAGAGACATGAGTTCATTTTTGAGTTGATAAACTCTCAAGTCATCATGATTTCCATATAGGGATTCCAATTTGTCCCATATTTCTTTCAGTGTCTTCAGATCCGTAAGATGGAAGAGAAGGTCTTTGGAAATAGAGAGGCACAAGAAACCGAAGGCTTCATCCTTCTTGTTCAATAATCTTGATTTTTCTATGGCGGATCTAGGCTCAACTTCAGTGTCCATGGTGACTCTATGGAGTCCTTTGGAGTGCAACTGAATCTCCATTTTATTTTTCCATGTGCGGAAATTGTATGGAGTCAAGAGAGGTACCGAGGAGGCCATCTGGATATGCTGTAGCGAATGCTTTACCTATAGAAACTTGAAAAATCAAAACAGAAAGGGAAAAATAAGGTCAGACAGCCTGCACATTCTAGGCTTTCATCACACCCAGCATAGTCAATCAAGCAAGCTTGATCAACAAGTTCTTTACTTAGAATATTGAGTGGTAAGCCTTGGCTTCTGGTGCAATGCTGGAATTTTGAGCTATTGCTCACTTTTCATGGAGAAATTTGTCAAAAAGCTTGTTTTTGAGAGATAGATCTTCATCCCACCATATTCTTTGATACCATATTAATCTTGCACATTGATCTAGGAACAAAGAATCCATCTCATCAAAGAATAATCAACAAACACTCATGAAATGGTGTTAATCGGAATCGAAATTGGTTTCCTCTCTATATATTTAATAAACAATGAATGGTTACAATACTAATGTCAAACAATAGCTTGAATCCATGAGGAATTCGAATACCTAGGGAGGCAATTCGAATTCAATGAGTGAGTCTAGCTTAATTGACTCTCAACCATTGGTTCACACTCAGTTAACCACTTGACCAAAACCCTAATTGACTCACCAAACCCTAACTGAAGTCAAAGTGCAATAAATGACTGAATCTCAACTGAAGGAGATCAAACACATGTCATAGCAACCATCAAGTGCTAGTGCTCCATGACTTCAATGAACCCTGATGAGGTTAACTGAAGCTGAACTGACCATCAGAAGTTGGTGGAGGCGCCCTGTTGAATCTAGATCATTAAATAATAATAAAAAAACATTAAATAATCATTAAATAATATATTTAATGAGAGGAGGCGCATTAACTGATTGGTTTAACTGATTGTAACCACCAGTTAGCAATTAGGTTCATTAATATCACTCAGATCACCCCCGGAGTGCTCCAGTTAGCCTCCTTGACTATAGGAGAAGGCTAAGTTAGCCTCCTTGACTGTAGGTAGGCATGGGTGTGACTAGATGATGGCAATTAATGCTCCATTGATGTCAATTAATGTCAATTATACTTAGGATAGTGGTTTAACTAGGCCAATTTGACCAAAAGAGTGTGTATGATGGCAAATGTCTCCAACATGGAGAAACACTATTGTTGCATACTAGACTGCATATTGCCACTAGATCATGACACTCAAACAAATTGATTTTCACTTCCCTTCCATCTATCATCTTGATTCCATCTTGTGAAAGCTTGTTTAACTGTTCCATTAAGTTCTCCTCATTTTCAGGATCGACAACATGTGCTAAGACTTGTTTATATTCTTCTTTTCCATCCCATTTTCCAAGACTTATATAAGACATCCATTGTCTTCTAGTATCTCAAATAATATCTCACATACATGCCCCCCTCGATCATAATGTACACGATAATCAATACCAAGTTTGAATGAAACTTCAGTGACTATAATTCTAGACCTCTTTTCATATGGTCCAAGCATGAAGGAAGCATATGAATTTACTTCCTTGACTCTAACTCCATATGTGAAACCATCAGTTCTCTCCCAACCCATATCAATATCCTCAGTTTCTTCGCTCCATTTTTTCATTTCTCTACAAACTGATGTTCCATTAAACCCCTTTAGTACACAATGAGAGTCAATATGCTTCAGGCATTACAAACTCTAAGGAGTCATACTTGATTCGATAAATAATGAAGCCATGTTCCTAGGAATAAAATACTTAAGAATCTCTGCCACAACAGTTATATCTTGAACATTGTCACTCCCTACAAGTATATTTGGAATTGAAGGCTTCCTTTGTTGTTGAGGAACAAAACCTTCAACGCTTTAATTAGACTAATTTGTAATAGGAACATCATCAATCACATATCTTTGAGGGAAATGTGTGGCCTTATTCTTCCAAATGGAGTTCATTCGGTTGTGGTACATATTTCATTATCCAAAACAAAGTTCATTGTAGTGGAAGCAGGAATAAGATCTGTTCTTTATGGGAGGTTTGGGATAGTCACATTCTGTGAAATAGGATTAATTCTATGGCAAACAATTCTATCTTATACATTGTCATTCCCCGCAACTATATTTGGAGTCAAATAATGCCTTTGTTTTTTAGGAACACAACCTTCAATGCTTTATTAGACTGATTTGTAACAACAACATCATCTATCACAAATCTTTGAGAGAAAATTCTCGCCTTATTTTGCAAAGAGGAGTTCATTCCATTGTGGTACATATTTGCATAATCCAAACCAGAGTTCATTGTAATGGAAGGAGTAACATCTTTTCTTTGACAGAAGTATGATACATTCACATGCAAGGAAAGAGGATTAACTATATGGTAAATATTTCTATCTTTTACATTTTCATTCCTTGCACTGTAATTGGAGTCAAAGCATGATTTTGTTGTCGAGGAACAAAAATTTTGGTGCTTTGATCAGATATATTTATAACATAAGAATCATTAATGGCCGATATTTGAGTGAAATTAGGTTGTAAATTGGTTGCACGATTTCTTGATGATTGAGGGAAATTTATGGTTTCATTAGGTGGTTGTAATTCTCATCTCCAAATCCTTGACATTGTCCATGACCAGCAAATTTAGCACTCTTTTTCCCTCTAACAAGAATGAATTAAGGGACAACGTCACATGGTTCCAAAGTTGGAAGATTAGAGTAACAAAAATTGTTACATCGACCTCTTTTTTGAGGAATATTTTGTTGAGATGTCTCATTTGAATGATCCATTGATGAGTTACCTTGCAGGAAAAAAATTCAATATTAGGGCGAGAAGTTAAAAAAATTTCTAAAGTAGAAAGCATGAGGAAAAAATAGGAAATATTAAAATGCTAAAAGGCGAGGAATAATAATAAAAATACTATATTGTTTTATTCATTGAATTTGACAAAGAAATCAGGCATGTGTGTGCATTTTACTGAATCAAGGAAATTTTGGAAAGCTTCACTCAAATGCACACCCAACCTGCGTTACAAATCCAATTTCATTGATTCAAGCCACAGAGTGTCTGTTCAGGCATAAAAGACCCAAATAATCTTTCAAAGTTTAAATTTTAGACATAAAAACTTATGCTCTGCAAGGAAAATACAAATTTACATGATTTCCACATGGTAAAAAATAGGGTTGAGTCCCTCGAGGAAATACACACATTGGCCTGCATTTCATGTTATATTGAATAAATTTCACTATAACATATACATACCAACCTTTTCTACAAACCTTTGTACTCATTTATGTAAATTGTATGATCTACAGTAAAATTCAAGTCATCCAAAACAACAATTGATACTATTTTCCAATGTTTCATGGCCAGAACTAAAAATGCAAACCAATGCCGATGGAATTACACTCTAGGTATGAAATTTGGAAGTTGGCATACAAAAACCTAATTAAACTAGTATAGTTTTAATTTCATACATAAAACTTCTATTGTGAAATAAGAATGCATCCATCATTTGAAATGAGAACAAAAGAACTGTAAATGTTAGTTTTTTGTTCACGGGCATCATAGTTTCTCTAGTAATCCTTGTATTTATAGAATTTTGGCATGACAGGGACAACTTAGAAAAGTGGTTGAATTTGATAGTTGTTTGGAAACCAGTCTCATGGCTCTGCAAGTTTGTATCACCTGTATATTTTTTATTATAATATAAATCATCATCCTTCCTTATAGAAATAAATAAATGAGAACATAACATATATAATACATTCTGAGGAAAAAGACACAGATAATACAAAAATAAAACCACATCGATACTCAAGAAAGTTTTAAAAGGTGTCTATGAGAATTTTTTATTATATTATGCTTTCATTACGGAGCAAAGGGCTAGTTTAGAGTTGAAACAGTAACATCAAACATCTCCTTCAATAATAATTGTCCCTACTACCTATTACATTCTATTTGCAGACCTCAAGGGTTCGATTGACAATGTTACAAGTGGATTTCATTAGAGTGAAACTGAAATGTTGATTCACCCTCGACCCAACCCATCCTTTTTTGTACTTTCCTAGATTCAAATGAAGATACCAACTACTATGGAACAAGGCTAACATGACAGTGGAACACAAGGTGGAAAACAGGTTTGAAGTGGACATGTTTTAATAACAGGGGTAGAAAGGGAGTGGAAGAGAAAGTTGCATTCCAATTATTTGGATGGGAGATGCAAGCAGAGAAGAATTGTAAAATTGATACACATTGCATGAGAGGTCTCCCAAAAAGAAAAGAGACATGCCAATGAAAGAAGAAAATGATAAGGAATAGAGAAATGTTGAGACAAAAATGGCTCAATGTAAAACAACATGCAATACCCATCTGGTATGGAGAAATTAAAAGATAGAATTGAAGAAATCAATCCTGCTATGCAACCGAGAGGGAGTTCTTGGGTTGTTAAAGAGGGACAGGGTGCCGACTTAGTGCAGGAAATACTTCACTGAGTGATGGGAAAGGAATTCCATATGAACAAAAACATGATAAGATGGAATGGAACTGCCAATGAAAGACATCGAACCCGGATGAGACTATCTCCAATTATTTCCAATTCTACCCATTTCGCTCATACTATCAGTGAACTCAAATTTGTGCACATATACGACCATACTGGACAAAAATTAATGAACATAGAGAATGGAATCAATACATAGCCTACTGATAACAGTGACCTCTATTTATCAATCTTCCATAAGAAGCAACATGATTGGTAATTGACTATAGTTGCTAGGAAGCAATCCATGGGGTCAGACCAAATCTAGATATGTGTACTGTGTTGGCCCTTCAAATAATTGAAAGGTGGGAAAAAAGTTAATCATGAGGAAATGTTGAGTTCACGTTTGGGTGATGCAATCATTCTCAATGCTGTTCGATTACAAATTGATTCAAGTTCATCAAATCATAGAATTTGATGGTTTGTAGAACATTGTTTCCTTGTTAAGTGACGTATTTTACACTTAGTTGAAAATTTAGAATATGATAGGTATGGAAAAGCGAAAAACCGCCATTTATAGGTTTATAAGATTAAATGACGTATTTGACACTAAATTAGTTCAGCACGTGTTTGAAAGGTTGAGGTATTGGAAAAATAAAAAACACCATTTAGAATTTTAGAAAACTAGATGACTAGCAAAACTGTAGACTGTAAATTAGGGGTGAGTCCCTCAAGGAAATGCACACATTGGCCTAGAAAAAAAATCAATATTAGGTCTAGAAGTTAAAAAAAATTCTAAAGGAGAAAGTATCAGGTAAAAAATTGGAAATATTAAAATGCTAAAAGATGAATAGTAATAAAAAAGACTCATATTTTATTCATTTAATTTGAAAAAGAAATCGGGCAAGTGCATGCATTTTACTGAAGCAATAAAATTTTGAATTGATTTACTCAAATGCGCACCCAACATGCATTACAAAGCCAAATTCTTTGGTTCAAACCACAAAGTGTCTGTTCAAGCATTAAAAACCTAAATAACCTTTCAAAGTTTAAATTTTAGACATAAAAATTTATGGTTTGCAAGGAGACTCCAAATTTATGTGTCTTCCACATGGTAAAAAACACGGTTATGTCCCGTGAGAAAATGCATGCATTGGCCTGCATTTCATGTTATATTGAATAAATTGCACTACAACATAGACATACCAACCTTTTATACAAACTCTTGTACTCACTTTTGTAAATTGTATCATCTACAGTAAAATCCAAGCCATCCAAAATAGCAATTGAGAGTATTTACCAAATTTTCATGGACATAACTAAAAATGCACACCAATGCCAATCGAAGTACACTCTAGGTCTGAAATTTGGAATTTGACATATATACACATTTCTGATCCTAAATATCCATGAATAAGTTCTTCTAGTATTGTTGCAAAGCTATTATTCACACTTGTAAATTATTGAATAAATACACACCAAAGGAAAACTATGCCTGCTTGGAGAGACATTCTAAAGGGGAAAGCTTCAGGTAAAAAATTGGAAATATTAAACTTCTGAAAGGTGAGGAATAATAAAAAAAAGACTCTCCTATTTTATTCATTGAATTTGACAAAGAAATCAAACATGTGCATGCATTTTACTGATGCAAGTCAATTTTGGATAGCCTCACTCAAATGCACGCCCAACCTGCATTGAAAAACCAAATTCACTTATTCAAACCACAATATGTTTGTTCAATCATAAAACACCTAAATAAGCTTTCAAACTTTAAATTTTAGACATATAAACTTATGCTCTACAAGGAAACTCTAAATTTATGTGTTTTCCACATGGTAAAAATCATTGTGGAGTCCCTCGAGGAAATGCACACATTGGCCTGCATTTCATGTTATATTGAATAAATTGCAATATAACATAAACATACCAACCTTTTCTACAAACTCTTGTACTCTTTATGTAAATTGTATGATCTGCAGTAAAACCCAAGTCATCCGAAACCACAATTGATAGTATTTGCCAATTTTTCATGGCCAAAACTAAAATGCACACCAATTCCAATTGAAGTACACTCTGGGTATGAAATTTGGAAGTTGGCATATATACACATTTTTGAGACTAATTATCCATGAATAAGTTCTTCTAGTATTGTCGCAAAGCTACTATTCACACTTGTAAACTTTTTGACTAAATATACACCAAAGGAAAACTATGTGTACTTGGAGAAACATTTCAAAGGGGAAAGTTTCAGGTAAAAATTTGGAAATATTAAACTTCTGAAAGGTGAGGAATAATTACAAATCCCAAATGCACCTAAATACATGCCCACTATGCATTACAAAGCCAAATTCACCGTTTCAAACCATAAGGTGCCTGTTCATGCATAAAAAAGGTAAATAAGATTTGAAAGTTTAAATTTTAGACATAAGAACTTATGCTCTGCAAGGAAACTCTAAATTTATGTCTTTTCCGTATGGTAAAAATAACGGTTGAGTCCCTTGAGGAAATGCAGAAATTGTCCTGCATTTCATGTTATATTGAAGAAATTTCACTATAACATAGACATACCAACCTTTTCTACAAACTCTTGTACTCATTTCTGTAAATTGTATGCTCTACAGTAAGATCCAAGCCATGCAAAACAACAATTGATAGTATTTGCCAATTTTTCAAGGTCAGAACTAGAAATGCACACCAATGTGAATCGAAGTACACTAGGTATGAAATTTGGAATTTGACATATATACACATTTGTGAGCCTAATTATCCATGAATAATTTCTTCTAGTATTGTTGCAAAACTATTATTCACACTTGTAAACTTTTTGACTGAATACACACTAAAGGAAAACTATGTCTGCATGGAGAAACATTCTACAGGAGAAAGTTTTAGGTAAAAAATTGGAAATATTAAACTTATGAAATGTGAGGAATAAAAAAAAAAGGACTCTCCTATTTTATTCAGAGAATTTGACAAAGAAATTATGCATGTGCATGCATTTTACTAAAACAAGTCAATTTTGGATAGCTTCACTCAAATGCATGACCACCCTGCATTACAAAGCCAAATTCATTGATTCAAACCACAATGTGTCTATTCAGTCATAAAAAACCTAAATAATCTTTCAAAGTTTAAATTTTAGACATAAGAACTTATGCTCTCGAAGGAAACTCCAAATTTATGTGTTTTCCGCATGGTAAAAATCACGGTTGAGTCCCTCGAGGAAATGCACACTTTGGCCTACATTTCATGTTATATTGAATAAATTTCACTATAACATAGAAATGCCAACATTTTCTACAAACTCTTGTACTCATTTATGTAAATTGTATGATCTACAGTAAAATCTAAGCCATCCAAAACAACAATTGAAAGTATTTGCTAATTTTCATGGCCAGAACTAAAAATGCACACCAATGCCAATCGAAGTACACTCCAAGTATGAAATTTGGAAGTTGGAATATATACACATTTCTGAGCCTAATTATCCATGAATAAGTTATTCTAGTATTCTTGCAAAGCTATTATTCACACTTGTAAACTATTTGACTAAATGCACACCAAAGGAAAACTATGTCTGCTTGGAGAAACATTCCAAAGGGGAAAGTTTCAGGTAAAAAATTGGAAATATTAAACTCCTAAAAGGTTGGGAACAATAAAAACAAAATATCCTATTTTATTCAATGAATTTTATAAAGAAATCAGGCATGTCCGTGCATTTTACCGAAGCAAGTCAATTTTGGATTGCTTCACCCAAATGTACGCCAAACATTTATTATAAAGAAAAATTCACTGATTCAAAGCACAGAGTGTCTATTTAGGCATAAAAAACCTAAATAATATTTCAAAGTTTAAATTTTAGACATAAAAATTTATTCTCTGCAAGGAAACTCCAAATTTATGTGTTTTCCACATGGTAAAAATCACTGTTGAGTCCCTCGAGGAAATGCACACATTGGCCTACATTTCATGCTATCTTGAATAAATTGTAGTAAAACATAGACATACCAACATTTTCTACAAACTGTTGTACTCATTTCTATAAATTGGATGATCTACAGTAAAATCCAAGTCATACAAAACAACAATTGATATTATTTGCCAAATTTTCATGGCCAGAACCAGAAAAACACACCAATGGCAATCGAAGTACACTCTAGGTATGAAATTTGGAATTTGACATATATACACATTTCTGAGCCTAATTATCCATGAATAAGTTCTTCTAGTATTGTTTCAAAGCTATTATTCACACTTGTAAACTTTTTGACTAAATGCACACCAAAGAAAAACTATGCCTGCTTAGAGAAACATTCCTAAGGCGAAAGTTTCAAGTAAAAAAATTGGAAATATTAAACTTCTTAAAGGTGAGGAATCATAAAAAAAATCTCCTATTTTATTCTTTGAATTTGACAAAAAAATCAGGCACGCGCATGCATTTTATTGAACCAAGTCAATTTTGGATTGCTTCAACCAAATGCACACCCAACATACATTACAAAGCCAAATTCACTGATTCAAACCACAAAATTTCTGTTTAGGAATAAAAACCCAAATAAGATTTCAAAGTTTAAATTTTAGACATAAAAAATTATGCTTTGCAACGAAACTCCAAATTTACGTGTTTTCCACATGGTAAAAAACACTATTGAGTCCCTTGAGGAAATGCACACATTGGCCTACATTTTATGTTATATTGAATAAATTGCACTATAACATAGACATACCAACCTTTTCTACAAAATATTGTACTCATTTCTGTAAATTGTATGATCTACAGTGAAATCTAAGTCATGCAAAACAACAATTGATAGTATTTGCCAATTTTTCATGGCCATAACCATAAATGCACACCAATGCCAATCTAAGTACACTCTAGGTATGAAATTTGGATTTTGGCATATATACACATTTCTGAGCCTAATTATCCATGAATAAGTTCTTCTAGTATTGTTGCAAATCTATTATTTGAACTTGTAAACTTTTTGACTAAATGCACACCAAAGGAAAACTATGTCTGCTTGCATAAACATTCCAAAGGGTAAAGTTTTAGGTAAATTGGAATTATTAAACTTCTTAAAGGTGAGAAATAATAAAAAAAACACTCTCCTATTTTATTCTTTGAATTTGACAAACAAATTAGGCATGTGTGTACATTTAACTGAAGCAAGTCAATTTTGGATTGCTTCACCCAAATGCATGCCTGACATGCATTACAAAGACAAATTAATTGATTCAAACCACAGAGTGTTTGTTCAGGCATAAAACACCTAACTAAACTTTCAAAGATTATATTTTATACATAAAAACATATGTTCTGCAAGGAAACTCCAAATCTAGGTGTTTTCCATATGGTAACAATCACTGTTGAGTCCCTCAAGGAAATGTACACATTGTCCCGCATTTCATGTTATAGTGAATAAATTTCACTATAACATAGACATAACAACCTTTTCTACCAACTCTTGTACTCATTTCTATAAATTGTATGATCTACAGTAAAATCCAAGTCATGCAAAACAACAATCAATAGTATTTGTCAATTTTTCATGGCTAGAACCAGAAATGCACACCAATGCCAATCGAAGTGCACTCTAGGTATGAAATTTGGAATTTGGTAATATACACATTTATGAGCCTAATTATCCATGAATAAGTTCTTCTAGTATTGTTGCAAAGCTATTATTAACACTTGTAAACTTTTTGACTAAATGCACACCAAAGAAAAACTAAGCCTGCTTGGAGAAACATTCCAAAGGGGAATGTTTCAGGTAAAAAATTGGATATATTAAACTTCTTAAAGGTGATGAATAATAAAAAAACACTCTCCTATTTTATTATTTAATTCTGACAAAGAAATCAAATATGTGCATGCATTTTACTTAAGCAAGTCAATTTTGGATTACTTCACCCAAATGCACGTCCAACTTGCATTACAAAGGCAAATTCACTGATTCAAACCACAGAGTATCTATTCAGGAATAAAAAATCTAAATAAGCTTTCAAAGTTTAAAATTTAGACATAAAAACTTATGCTCTGCAAGGAAACTCCAAATTTATGTGTTTTCCAAGTGGTAAAAATCATTGTTGAGTCCCTAGAGGAAATGCACACATTGGCCTACATGTCATGTTATATTGAATAAATTGCACTATAACATAGACATACCAACCTTTTCTACAAACTATTGTACTCATTTCTTTAAATTGTATGATCTACAGTAAAATACAAGTCATTCAAAACAACAATTGATAGTATTTCCAATTTTTCATGGCGAAAACTAGAAATGCACATCAATGTCAATCGAGGTACACTCTAGGTATGAAATTTAGAATTTGGCATATATACACATTTATGAGCGTAATTATCTGTGAATAAGTTCTTCTAGTATTATTTCAAAGCTATTATTCACACTTGTAAACTTTTTAACTAAATGCACACCAAAGGAAAATAATGCATGCTTGGAGAAACATTCCAAAGGGGAACGTTTCAGGTAAAAAATTGGAAATATTAGACTTCTTAAAGGTGAGGAATAATAAAGAGAAGACTCTCCTATTTTGTTCATTAAATTTGATAAATAAATAAGGCATGTGCATGCATTTTACTTAAGCAAGTCAATTTTGGATTGCTTCACTCAAATGCACGCCCAACATGCATTACAAGGACAAATTCATTCATTCAAACCACATAGTGTCTGTTAACGCATAAAATCCCTAAATAAGATTTCAAAGTTTTAATTTTAGACATAAAAATTTATGATTTGCAAGGAAACTCCAAATTTATGTGTTTTCCACCTGGTAAAAATCAGGGTTGAGTCCCTCAAGGAAATGCACACATTGCCTTGCATTTCATGTTATATTGAATAAATTGCACTATAAAGTAGACATACCAACCTTTTCTACAAACTCTTGTACTCATTTCTATGAATTGTTTGATTTATAGTAAAATCCAGGTCATCCAAAATAACAATTGAAAGTATTTGCCAATTTTTCATGGCCAGAACTGAAAATGCACAACAATTCCAATCGAAGTACACTCTTGGTATGAAATTTGGACTTTGGCATATATACACATTTCTGAGCCTAATTATCCATGAATAAGTTCTTATAGTATTGTTGCAAAGCTATTATTCACACTTCTACACATTTTTACTAAATGCATACAAAAGGAAAACTATGTCTACTTGGATAAACATTCCAAAGGGTAAAGTTTCAGGTAAAAAATTGTAAATATTAAACTTCTTAAAGGTGAGGAATAATAATTCTCCTATTTACTGAAGCAAGTCAATTTTGGATTGCTTCACCCAAATGCAAGCCCAACATGTATTACAAAGCCAAATCCACTTATTCAAACCACAGGGTGTCTGTTCAGGAATAAAAAACCTAAATAAGCTTTCAAAGTTTAAATTTTAGACATAAAAACTTATGCTCTGCATGGAATCTCCAAATTTATGTGTTTTCCACTTGGTAAAATCACTGTTGAGTCCCTCGAGGAAATGCACACATTGGCCTGCATTTCATGTTATATTGAATAAATTGCACTATAACATAGACATACCAACCTTTTCTAGAAACTATTGTACTCATTTCTATCAATTGTATGATCTACAGTAAAATCCAAGTCATTCAAAACAAAATTGATAGTATTTACCAATTTTTCATGGCCAGAACCAGAAATCCACACCAATGCCTATCAAAGTACACTCTATGTATGAAATTTGGAATTTGGCATATATCCACATTTCTGAGTCTAATTATTCTTGAATAAGTTCTTCTAGTATTCTTGCAAAGCTATTATTCACACCTGTAAACATTTTGACTAAATGCACACCAAAGGAAAACTATGCCTACTTGGAGAAACATTCCAAAGGGGACAGTTTCATGTAAAGAATTGGAAATATTAAACTTCTTAAATGCGAGGAATAATAAAAAAAGACTCTCCTGTTTTATTCATGGAATTTGACAAAGAAATAAGGCATGTGCGTGCATTTTACTAAGATAAGTCAGTTTTGGATTGCTCCACTCAAATGCATGCCTAGCATGCATTACAAAGCCAAATTCACCGATTCAAACCACAGAGTGTATGTTCATGCATAAAAAGCCTAAATAAGCTTTCAAAGTTTACATTTTAGACATAAAAAATTAAGCTCTGCAAGGAAAATCCAAATTTATGTGTTTTCCACTTGGTAAAAATCAGGGTTGAGTCCCGCGAGGAAATGCACACATTGACCTGTATTTCATGTTATATTAAATAAATTGTACTATAATATAGACATACCAACCTTTTCTACAAACTCGTGTACTCATTTCTATCAATTGTATGATCTACAGTAAAATCCAAGTCATTCAAAACAAAAATTTATAGTATTTGCCAATTTTTCATGGCCAGAACTAGAAATCCACACCAATGCCCATCGAAGTACACTCTATCTATGAAATTTGGAATATATACACATTTATGAGCCTAATTATCCGTGAATAAGTTCTTCTAGTATTCTTGCAAAGCTATTATTCACACTTGTAAACTTTTTGACTAAATGCACACGAAAGGAAAACTATGCCTACTTGGAGAAACATTCCAAAGGGGAAGGTTTTAGGTAAAAAATTGGAAATATTAAACTTCTTAAATGTGAGGAATAATAAAAAAAGACTCTCCTATTTTATTCATTGAATTTGACAAAGAAATAAGGCATGTGCGTGCATTTTACTGAAACAAGTCAATTTTGGATTGCTCCACTCCAATGCATGCCTAGCATGCATTACAAAGAAAAATTCCTCGATTCAAACCACAGAGTGTATGTTCAAGCACAAAAAACCTAAATAAGATTTTAAATTTTAAATTTTAGACATAAAAACATATGCTCTACAAGGAAACTCCAAATTTATATGTTTTCCACATGGTAAAAATTAGGGTTGAGTCCCTCGAGGAAATGCACACATTACCCTGCATTTCATGTTATATTGAATAAATTGCACTATAAAGTAGACATACCAACATTTTCTACAAACTCTTGTACTCATTTATGTAAATTGTTTGATCTACAATAAAATCCAGTTCATCCAAAATAACAATTGATTGTATTTGCCAAATTTTCATGGCCATAACTGAAAATGCACAACAATGCCAATCGAAGTACACTCTAGGTCTGAAATTTGGAATTTGGCATATATACACATTTCTGAACCTAATTATCCATTAATATGTTCTTCTAGTATTGTTGCAAAGATATTATTCACACTTGTAAACTTTTTGACTAAATGCACACCAAAGGAAAACTATGTCTGCTTGGAGAAACATTTTAAAGGGGAAAGTTTCAAGTAAAAAATTGAAAATATTAAACTTCTGAAAGGTGAGAAATAATCAAGTCATTTTTGGATGTTAGGAACCCATGTCAATCCTTCTCTTTACTATTTTAGTATATTGTTGTTGGACACATATGCTTTGTAAGTCATCCCATAGTAATTATTGATTCATAGCTTATGTTATTGTTGTGAGGCACATATCCTTTGTAAGCCGCCTGTAGTATTTGTTGATCCATAGTTTATATTGGCCCATGGTTTTGACCCATAGTATTGTTGCCCATAGTTTATATTGGCCCATGGTTTTAACCCATGGTATTGGCACCTATTTTTAGTATATAAGTGTGTGTTGAGGCCAAGGAAGCCATCGTGAAGTTATTTTGTATTGAGCTTGCTCAAAGGAGGTTGCCCCCTCGAAGTGGCTTGCGATTAATATAAAAGTGATTTTGAGTTCTGTTTCTATATCGTGTGTTTTGATTACTTGTTTGCTGCAGGGTCCTCACATTTGGTATCAGAGCACTTTCCTTGGAACAAGTGGGAAATTTTTTTTTTTTTTCCAAAAAAAAAAAAAAAAAAGAGGGCAAAATTGGGCGGCGACTTTCAGATCAATTTTTGAAACTTTTTGCACAAAATCAGAAGAAACAGATTGCATATCTAAATTCCTCTTTCAAAAATACGCAGTTTCAAAAAAAAAATCATCTCATTTGGAGTTCTAAAAGTGGAGATATCGCAGATTTAAAATCAACAATTTTTCAGAATTTCGGTGACGGCCGCGGAAATTGCGGCGAGAAAATCTTTTGACCGAGTGCCCAGATTTCTATTCTGATTTCATGGGTAGAAGCAGAGTGGTTGTTCCAGTTTCGGAGACATGCTATAATAGCAATTCTGAGCAATATAGATCAGGTTTTTGAACATTGGGTGGAATTGCTGCCCAAAGTTTTTTTTGTTGCAGGTTCGGATCTGGGAATAATCCCTATCCGCTTAAATGTGGGAAGTACTTGGGCATAAGCCCTAAAACGCATTGTGAGGAGTACCATAGGAACCTCGAAGTAGCTGGCCCATTGAGAGGACCTGCCAGCGAAAAGGGCAACGACCCCTACCTGATTGACTAGTTCCCACCCGTGAGGTAAACCAAGAGCTCTCGTTTGTGGCCAAGCGGTTATCAGTTTTACTTGAGCTGTGGAGTGAGGGGTACTGCCCCAATACACAAGCCGTCAGATAACATTGGTGGCCGAGTGAATCCCTTGAACTGATAGGAAGCCGCACATACCTGGGGTCCATATCTATTTTCAGTTGCACAATTGCAGATTTCCTCTGTCTAGAACTGTTGCCGGTCAGTTCTGCACCGTTGTAGATCCATCTGTTACTGATCACTTCCGTGCCATTGAAGATCCCTTCCTGAAAATCCTCCTGCTTATGGTTGTCACCCGCACAGGAGCAAAAATCATGGAGGAAGCACTTACAGCCATCCAAGCCAAACTCCACGA